>JBAMHX010000001.1:32606092-32644182 GCA_037177515.1 Pseudomugil tenellus
GCTGCTTTGTTTTCAAACCAACAAGAGCAGAAAATCCAGCTTCACAGTTGTAGGGCGCCGACATTGACGAACTGGCTGACCTCAAATCCTCTTCGGCAATGTTAGCTGAACCATAGTGCTGAGCTGAACGGACCACTAGGTGTCACTCGCGGACCTCTGGTGGTCCGGGGACCACACTTTGAGAAAGGCTGCTCTAAACCTATCAACATTTATATGTAGTATATATAATAATTTAAATATTTTTATATGTATATATTTCTATGTCATGTGTGTGCTGTCTGTATAGGCTACATGGATGTATGTTGTCTTTCTCTGTCTTTGTAACCAAGTGTCTTTATAAATGTTTGTCATCTAAATGTGATCTAAATGAGCTAATGTGATACTTTCCTCCGAATGTAATGTCGAAAAATCGCTAGCAAAATCTCCTCTCATAAACCAACGATATGCAAAGATGTGAATTCCTTTTAAACCATTGACAGATTGAAAAGTCTGGCCCGTCCGTATTTCCCGCGCTGATGACGTAACGAGGACTCGTTTGGTCTATCACGTGACTTTTGGCCTACTGAATCCTGCTCAGAGACAATGTTCGCAAAACGTCCGTGTCACATGCTCGACACGTGATCGGGAAGATTGGCTCAAGCATAACATTCCTACCTTCAGCTTTATTCCCTGTTTCTAACCCACGCCTGCTACTGGATTTGCTTCAGACTGGTCGTAATTATTATTGTCCCAAAGACATGAAGATCACATTTTATTTTCCTCATGAATATTAAAGTTTTAAAGGAGATTAAAATGATCCTCATTCTCAGCAGAATCTCACTCAGCATGAACAACCTCATGAAGTAATGTTTGTTAGTCATTTCTCTGCTCTCCTGTTCACACCGCTGTTTCTCATACAAAGATAAAATGTATTTATTACCTTATATCCTGACATGATATAATGTAATTTGGGAGAAAATGCCCCACAAAGAGATGAAGAACATGGGAGTGTAATAATAACCTGAACTAACTATTTATGGCTACAATTTCTAGTTATTCATCCTGTCTCTGCTCTGAGATTTCCCCAGCTAGTAAAAGTCAGTCCCATGTTGACTCTTGTGGCAGTTTTCTGCCCTTTTATGATTCATTGATGCACGTTGAAAACAATCAGTTTGCTGATGTCCAGGTGGGACTTGTTGGATTTTAATCTGTTTATGTGTATTTACTCGCATTATTTTAAGATTAATTTGCTTGATTTTTGACACGTGGCAGGTGACGCCTGGCTGTGATCATTTGTGTTTTTATCTTGTGGTTTTGATGATGCTGATTCTAGTTAGGTTGCCAAACCTCATTGACTCTGGATTGGACAATTAATAAAGAATGACTCCTCTTTACGGAGCGAGACAAGCAGGGAAGGAGGCAGAAAGACAGGAGAAGAGGAAGTGAAGGGAGAACAAGGACATGGTGTGTGAGGGGAGATGCATGGACCACAGCTGGACGGCCTGGAGGAACTGAAGACTTCGACTTACCAACAAAGTGATGAGGACAACGCTTGACAAAGCTAAGTAAAGGAAAGTCAAAGCATTTGTTGCACATCAAGCATTCTCCGTCCTTTCTCTCTCTTATCTACATTTGCTAAGTTGTTTTATTCCTCTCTCCCCTTACTGTAGTGGTGGACCATTGCTGCTTTCTGAGGACTGGTGAAAAGACTAGAGCAATCTGGGACATTGGAGACTGGCCATCGGAGTTTTTTTTTTTTTGGTTTTTGGTTCCCTGCCACCATGTTTCCTGAACTAGACTATTTTTAGGACAGGTTTCTTTTTTAATAGTGGAAATATTATTGCTGGTTTTTAAAAGAACCTCACACTATCTTGTGACACTGACATGTGATGTTGTACTAGAAAGCAAAATAACACTGTAACATGATGCTCTTAAAGCTTTAACATGTCATTTCTTAGTCTTGCTATGCTGCAGAGTAATAATGGCTTCATGAACGTATGAAATGCAGGCGTGCTCAGTTCAATTATCCAGATTGACCATCCTGCAACTTTTAGATGCATCCCTTTTACAATAGATCTGAATCCAATGAATGGCTCGTTACCAGGTCTCTGCAGAGCTGGATGATGTGCAGAAGAGGAAATTCAGGTGGACTGGAGAAAGGATGCATTTAAAAGCTGCAGGACGAAAGCTCTTGAGGACCAGATTTAGGCATCCATGGTATAATATCAGTGTACCATATGAAAGTGGTCCTACACATCATTCATTACGTTAATACACACAGCATGCCAAATTGTGTAATTGCGATAAAAAAAAAAAAAACTGCTGGCAAAACATTAAAACTGATAGAACAAAAGAAAATAAATCTAAACAGAAAAGGCTTGTTTGTTCTATGTTTAGCAGATTCACAGTTTTATGTTGCAGATCCCTGCAGGTCATAGTTACAGTTCACACATAGTATGGGCAAAGATACACACTGATGTGAACAATGTACTTGTGTGACAGCTGCATACTGAAAAGCCAATTAAAGGTGTGAATTCATCCATCCTCATATCACAGTAATTTCACATAATTATGAATGTAAAGGCTGAGGTTGGAGGTATATGTTGACAATATGTATGTTCCAGTAAGTTTTGTGTAGTTTTTTTTTCAGTTTGTCCAATAACTATCACATCACTTTGGAAGCATAGCTCCATATTATTACACAACAGGCCGGATCTTGCAAGATCCCAACATTTGCGTGTGTAATCTAGAATTTTGTACATAAAGCTGAACCACGGCTTGCAGGTGATTTACGAAGAGTGATTCCATAAATGGTGGCAGGTGCTAATATGTTGCAGACACCCTATTTGAAAGAGGGTTTTGTGGTTTGCAGTATGGTAAGTTTAGAGAGAATGCGCAAAAAGAAATTAGACCTTTTGGAATTGGAGATGTTGGGTTGCTTTTAGGCTGCTGTTAATTCGGCACCTTACAGCAGCCTAACCCTTTAACAGCCTCTCGGCCCCTGTCAGTGTAGGACTGTCACAAGAATGCTGCGTTTGTTGTGTCATCAAGCAGATTTGTTTCTGAATTTTTATGTATTAAATAAATACATCAGATTTAATAAAGGTTTTAATAAAATAAAAAAGGACATTTCTATTTGATATTGAGATCATCGACAAATCAAACTCAAACTTCAGACTCGGTGGGTGTCAGTGATAAAAGAGCACAACCTGACCGAAGACAGCAGCAGAAGCGGATGGTCTACATAAAATAAGCAGACTTCATTTAAACTCATGTTGTGTATACATGGAATGCTGTAGACGTAAAACATGTCATATTGTCTCCAAAAAGCTCGATAGACATAAACACAGCTGTCTTGCTGATTGACACATGCATGATGCATGATGAATGATGTAAATTAATAAAATGCCCAGTGATTTAGAATATAAAGAATTTGTCACAACTGGACAAAACGTGGCTCAAAGGGATCTCAAAAATATTTAAGAGTGGATGTATATTTATGCTTTGGACAACATTTTGGTATCCACTTCAGCGATTATCAGATAATTATGAGTAATAAATGGTACAGGGTGGTACACCATATATTACTGGTCTCCTGCCCCCATAGCGAACACCAAAAAGTAGAAGATTACACTAGAATAATTTTGACCTGCCACATAGTAATGATTAGTAAAAAATACTTTAAAAATAAAATGATAACCTGTTTTTCCATATTTTGTTAAAGGGTGAAATAAAAATTTAAATAATTGGACTTTTCTGCCCAGTTGTTGGCTATTTATCATGAATTGGTTCAATGATCTCTGTGAAGCGCTCAGAGATGACATGAAACATGTCATGTCATGAAACAGCACTATACAAATAAAGCTGAGTTGAATTAAATACAAACATAAAACAGTTTACATTTTACAGTTTGTTGCATTTTTTATTTTGATACCCATTTTTTAAATAATTTACTGTCATTTACTATTTTTACTCATTATCATAACATATTTGTACTGACTTACATTGATTCAAATTATGTGGAACATTTCTGGAGAGGGTACTGTCTTTTCATATAGCCCTACGGTGCTTTAGCCTTTGGCCATTTTCAGAGTTCATCATAATCATCATCAAGTTTTTTCACGTTTCATGCACCTACTGTATTTGCCACTAACAACTTTATGTTGCAAACTAATGCTCCAAAATCACCCAACACTGTTTCTTCTGGGCTTTAAAATAACTTAATAAGAAAAAAGCTTTCTACTCTGTGAGCTTATTCAGGTTTTGCTTAATTGTAACAGAATACTCAGAAAACAGCACTGGTCTAACTGGACACATGCAGAAAAATAATGAGGGTCTGGTTCTAATGATGGAGAACTGCAGATGGGATTAGATGTGTTAAACTCGTGAACTATAAATCAAAATGCCTGTCATTTATTGTTCTTTATATGTTTTTTGTCAAAATTTCTCGTATCAGAACATTCATGTAAAGAACTAAGGCTAAAGCAGCATTTTGCTGCAGAATTTACTCACTAGTCATTGTTTTAAAGAGCAGCTGTAAAGCACAATTATCAGTGCAAACAAAACTGCAATAACAATAGCATTCAAACTAATTGTTCGCTTTATTAGTCATTATTCGGTACTGCTTGTGACATGTTGCTTTAATTATTGGTGTCATTGATTCAACAAGGTTTTGGAAACATTCCTCAGAGATTCCACATCATGATGTGAATCTCCTGTTCCATCACATCCCCAAGCTGCTCTGTAGGATTGAGATCTGGTGACTGTGGAGTTATCATATTAGAACATATATTTTAATATGTTATAGGAATAGTGTCATGCCCTGCTCTGGACTCGATCAGCCCAATCACCGTCACCTGCCACCAGACTCGTTACCCCTGATCACCTGCACCTGTTCCTGATTCCCCTCACAGCTTTATCCCTCAGCTCACCAGTCATTCCGGCGTCGGACATTGAATTGAATGGATGAATGTATGCCAACCCATGTCTGTTCCTGCTGCTCCTGCCTGCACTGCCCTGTTATCCCGCATATCCCACAGTCTGCCTTGCTGCCCCGCGTTCCTGTTCCCGTCCTGGACTCCTCCACCTTCCCTACAGGTTTTGTTCATCACTCCTTGTCTCCTAAATAAATCCCTTTGGCTCTGGTTCCTTCCATCGTTACAAATAGAGTAAACTAATTAGTTTTCCATTACCGTTTTACCCAAAATAAAAGCAATATTTGTAAAGTTTAAAAAAAACTACAATCTTGATCTGCAGGTGTTTCCAATGAACGTGTTTGCCGCATAAGCCGCGGATGTCGTTAAATTGTGTCCAGTTAACGAGATTTTACGAGAATTGTGACGCACACAATTTTACCACAAAGCATCATTTTGGTGTTTTCTACTTGCAGCAGCAAGTTTCTTACAGCTTTTCAAGGCCATCCCCCCCTGGGTTCCCTTCCTAATTTATTGTAAAACTACATTTTCATTTTGTTTATCTATACCGCCTCAGCTCACCGGTCACATAACTTACCTACGTCATGTCAGGGGACGCGGAAAGAACTTTGCTCAAATCAGGGGTAATGGAAACACACCTACAGTAATATTGATGATAATTTGATTTTTGTGACAAAGTGCATTATTTTGCCTGAAGTATCCATCAGAAGATGCTACACTGTAGTTATAAAGGGATGGACATGGTCAGCAACAATACTTAGGTGGGCTGTGGTGGGTGCACCATGCCTCGTTGGTACTGAGGGGCCCAAAACATCACCAGTAACTTTCATGACATTTCCACCTTTTTTTGATCCTACCATCTGAATGTGGAGCTGAAATGAAGACTCCAAACCGGGCAGCATTTTTCCTTCTTCTCTTGTCCAGTCTTAGTGAGTCTGAGTGACTGGGCTTTATGTACAGCTCCAGTAAAAGGAGCTGTTTTAAGTTAAGCTGTACACAAAGCCAAGTGTAGCCTCAGCTTTTTACTCTTAGATGACCGTGGTGGTTACTGGTCTGATTTCTGCTGCTGTAGCTCATCCACTTCAACGTTGGACATGTTGTGTATACAGAGATGCTTTTTGGTTGGAACCAGTGTTTTTTTTATTCCCTGTTGCCTTTCTATCATCTCCAACCAGTCTGCGTTAGGGAGCCAGGATGCGGATTAACTGGGTTTATTAGCATTGACACTCAAGATAACCAGGAAACTACTTACAGACAAACCAACTAATTTAATGTTCCCGCAACTAAACAGACAAACCAAGGGACTTAAATACATGAGAAACAAACGAGGGACAGGTGAACACAATCAAGACAATGAAATCAATGAACAGAAACACAAAGTAAACAGGAAACGAGGAAGTCTACAAAACAAAACCAGCAACCAAACTAACAAAACCCATAAATCCTAACAGTAACCCCCCCACCCTGCCGCCCACAAGGGGCGGCCCCCGGACACCCCAAAACACCAAACTAGGGAGGGAGGAGGGGGCCCAGAGGAGGGGACAGTCCAAGAGGGCACAGAGTTCGAGCTCGGGGGGAGTTGGCCCGGAGGCCGCAGAACCAGGAAGCTGGGCTCAGGAGGCCGGCCAAGAGGCCGCAGGGAACGGAGGTCCAGATGAGACGAAGAGGAGTGTCCCGACCAGAGACCTCCTCGGAGACAGGAACCATAGGCGGAGGAGCGTCCCGGCCTTGGAACCCCCATGGAAACGGGTGGAGGAGCGTCCCGGACTGGGACCTCCTCGACTGGCAGAGCCTGACAGGACCTGGGCTGGCTCGTAGGCGGCAGCCCAAGCAGCATTCCAACTAGTTTGCTGGAGGTAATGCTGCTCTTGGTTCCTCTCCCTTGGCGGCAAGATGGCTGTTGCCGAGGAGTCCGAGACGCAGGAGAAGCAGAGCCTTGCTGGGCTGGTGGAAACACTGGAAACGAGTGCTGCTTCTTGGACAAGATGGCAACGTCCAACAAAGCCTCGGCTAACAGCTCAGTCATTCCAGGTTTATCCTGGAAGGAGGGGTGAGCCCTTAGCGCGTCCACAACCCCAGCGACTGCTGCCTGCTGTACCACAGCAGGGTAGGAACGGGCCTTGCAGTCCATGTAGGATCAGGCGGCTACTTGCACCACCTCAGCAGCATGATCACAGCCCTCCAAGTTAGCTGGGTCCTTGTGTGGCGGGATAATTCTGTTAGGATGCAGGGAGGTGGTGGACCTAAAAGCAGGTGAGGAGGACAAGCAGGAGGCAGCATTGACACTCAAGATAACCAGGAAACTACTTACAGACAAACCAACTAATTTAATGATCCTGCAACTAAACAGACAAACCAAGGGACTTAAATACATGGGAAACAAACGAGGGACAGATGAACACAATCAAGACAGGTGAAACCAATGAACAGAACACAAAGTTGAATAGAAATATAAAAGCAAACAGGAAACGAGGAAGTCTACAAAACAAAACCCATAAACCCTAACAGTCTGTCCATTCTCCTCTGACCTCTGACTTCAATAAGACATTCTCGTCTAGACAACTGCTCCTCGCTGAATATTTTCTCTTCTTCAGACTATTTTCTGTAAACTCTAAAGATCGTTGTGTGTGAAAATCCCTGTAGATCAGCTGTTTCTAATATACTCAGACCAACAACTATGTTGCTTTCAAAGTCAGTAAATCTCCTTTCTTCTTAATTTGAATGCTCAGTTTGAACTTCACTGAGTCATTTTGACATGATTTGAATAAATGTGTGACGCTGCTACATTGTGATTGGCTGATATTTGTGTCAACAGACAGTTAGAGTGACCTGATGAGACATGAGACCCAGCAAAACACATCTCAACAATGACGTTTTTCACCCCGTGGATAAAAGTGTGAATACATGTCGACCATTGTAACCAATTTGTAAAAACTCATTTTGCGCAGTTAATGAAAGCAGATTTGGTTCACAGTTGTCAAAAAAGCAAAGTATTTAGAAGATAATTTGTCTATGTTTAAAAGTGGAAAGAGTGATAACAGCATCAAGCTGGAATAGTTTAAGCCACCTGCATTTTGTCACAGAGGAAAAGTCGGACAGGGAAGACTTAATGCAACCGTAAGCATGTGCAGGCCAACAGTGTTGAGAATTTCTCTCTCAAAGTACAAAATTGAAACTGACATTTTATATTTTTCATTGAATTACACCTCATCTGAAATTCACTTTGAACAGTTTGAAATCTTAACTTCTCTTTGGCAGGGTATTACATTTCAGAAAAATAAATAAATGAGGGAATAGCAATCATTTTGCCCCAGCAGTCTTGATCTGTCAATCATTCCCACTGATCTGAAGATTCACAAGTGCGCTGAGTGAAGAAAATCAAAATGAAGGAAATAGGTTAAAATGTACATCAGTTATTCATCACAAACTAGATCAACCAAAGTCACATTTTCTCTTCTTCCTCACAGTAAAGTGCAAATACTGACACATGTACTTCAAGGCTCCCCACTGCACTTTCAAAGCGGAGATCTGGTTTTATTAAATATTCATAAGGTCATATTAATTAGAGACGGAATATTTTTTTGCATGAGAGTGATGAAGAAATAAAAAGGGGAAAAAAACGGCCTGGGGGATAATTTTGATTCAGCTGGTCTCAAAATGAGGGGAGAAGGTGAAAAGCACAAGGCTTTAACACATGCTTTGTTCTGAGGGCAGTCTCTTTGTTCATCAAACCCATGAGTAATTTGTTCACCCGCCCCCACCACTCACACACACACACACACACACACACACACACACACACACACACACACACACACTTCAGCCATATTTCTCCTTTATTGTATATTCTTTTTTAGTTGAGTGCCGCTGATTTGAAATGCTAATTAAACATATTTTTAATGTATTCACCAGCCTCATCAAGGCGAGCTCATATATCAAAGTGTCCAAAGTTGTATTGATGTTGGATATCAAAGAGGTGATTACTTTGTAACATCAAGAATTTTTAGCTGTTAATTGTGCTTATCCTGATCCAAAATCATTCTGTAGCGAAAACACAGAAGCCATGTGGGATGTATTTATGTGCCTGTGTCGTTTCCCCCCCTTTTTTCTCTTTAAGGCAAACCAGGACAACACCTGCTGGTAAACAAATAATCCATTTCATTTTCCCAGTTTGTTGTATCGGTTTTTCATCTTTTCATGTAAAAATAGTGCCTTGCATTTTGTAAGTCCTTGTTTACGTATGAAAAACCTGCAACCACACAAAAATACTCACAGCCCATCAGTAAGTTTGTGTCCATAACAGATCCAAAAACAACAAAAAATGGAATATAAAACGCATGAAAGGAAATAATTCATTAGCAGCCTTTTGTGTATTTTTCCTATTTCCCTTTAATTAGACAAAAAAACAATAAGAAAAAGCTGCATTTCTGTTTCAAACAGCAATAATAATAATGCTGATGGTAAAATACTCATAACAGTGTGACACTCTTGAAATCAAAAGGCACCATGATGAGCAAAAAAGAACAATCAGCCATCAGAGGATCTTGTTTTTTTTTCTTTTCACTTTAATTTGCTTGCATTCTTCTTTTGCAATGGTGGCAATGATTCTGACTGTCTTTTTTTCCTTCTGTCTCACTCTGTGTGTATGATGTAGCTAATGCCATTAACTCGTCCTGCCACTTTCCAGGTCACTAATTCTTCAGCTCTGAGTTCATTGTGCCCAGACCGCAGTGCTGTCTCCATAACGAGGTTATTTCTGGGTTATTACCCTCCTCTATGATATGGCACCTGATGGGAGGCATGAAATTGATATAAATCAAAAACAGTTTGCAATGAACAAATTGAATTATTGGTGAATTTTTGTTCTACTCTGTCCCCTATATCTGCATATTACAAGCAGAGTGGGGGGGAAATGACACCTTTACTTTTAGTATTTTCATCTGGTATCATGGAGATACGGTACCATATCATTGTATCAGTGTTCATCATGCTAATTGGGTCAGTGAACTGGGAACCAGTGTCCACAACCATGTTGTTTTTCCATGTCAAGAAGTTCTAATTATTGAGCAGCAGGTGAAACAGTCAGCAAAAAAAAAAAACCAAAAAAACAAAACAAAACTGAGATTGGGAAAAATAGAACATAATAGAATTAGACATCAATGATACCAAATTTGTCCTGTCGATATAATATGTTAAAATATGGTACTTTTTAATTAATATTGATACTGGTACTGATACGTTGTGCCGCTTAACAATAATGTACATTGTGCATTTATTCTTTTAATGCAATTATAGATGACAAATAAAAGTCAAACTTTAATACTAAAGAAATTATTAAAGCAAAAATAAGTTAAACTGATGAGTAAAATATACCAAAAAAAGGTTAAATATTTTATATGGTTGTATATTTTAAAAGATAAAATAAGCTTCTGACTAAAGTGTATTCAAAATAATTAAATGGAGAATTAGAACTATGTGGAATAAAAATAATATGAAAGTTTTAATAAAGCATAAGGTGAGATCTCTTTCATTAAAGCAATAAAACATTTTAAAAAACAAAACTTTATTATTACTAGCAGTGGTAGCGTCATCATGACATCTGATAGGTTGTTGTAATCATGGAATAAACTGATGTTGGGCTTTATATTGCCTGAAAGTCTCAGACATGGAAAAACGGTATGTATCTTAATATTTAATGTAATTTATTTTATGTAATCATTTACTGTCAGATATCAAAGCATTGACTCCAGAGTATCGATGTGCCCATATCAGAATCTTTACTTTACAGAATACTGAGTTTGTTGTCTTTGGACCTGAATGCTTTAGAAAAACGCTGTTAGGTGACTTAGCCGGTTGTAACCAGTGCTCATTAGAGTTATACTGTAGAACTCTACAGGGCTGTGAAGAAATGCGGTGTCAGCTGATATTTCTTGGTAATTTAGCTTTGAAAGAATCACACAAACTATTTAGGCTTAATGCTATGAGATTTAACTGTGGACAAAATCCTACCTTAAAAAACATGTGCGGCCCACATGGTATAAAACTTTCAGTTTGACATCCTATATATCAAACTAAGCCTTAAGATAATGGCAGTGTAGTGAAGCAAAAAGCACGGACAGCTTTGCTCTTCTCTTCCACACTGTTCACTGCTTATAGCATTTGGTGAACCCCACTGCCACTGCGGTATCCAACTGTGGACTACATTACCTCTGGGATGGTGGTGGTGGGGGGGGGTTCTGTGCTGCTGTGCTGAGCTTGCTGTTTCTGTTTGGGGAACCAATGGGTCACAGTTTGAAATAAAACACGTGAATAAAAGCAATCACTCCTGCTTTAGCTTATTCAGATCAGATAGTCTGTTCCAAACCACTGAGATTATTTAGGCCAAATAAATAAAAAGCTCCCTGAAAAGCCACTGGTTGAATTTCATTTTGAATTTTCATTTGATTATCAACAGGCAGAGAGTAAATCCAGAGAGTTAAAAAAAAACCTGCTGGCATTTCTATTGCTCTTCTTCTCTTGGTTTATCTCTTTTTTTCCTGTATTTGCTCTTTCCATCCTAGTTTCAATTATCCCATTGGGGAAAGGACTCAGATTCCTCGACAATCCCATTTCCAAGATGCAGTTGAGGCGTGAATATGAGCTCACAGGAGCAGAAGACTGACTGGTAAAGAGAAAACGGGTGGCATTTGACTCTGCTGAATAAGCTCAAGGTCCAGTTTGCCAGGTTAGAGGGTTTACAGATGGGAGGGGAAAAGGGAGGACAGGTGGAGTAAAGAGGCAGAGTGGTCGGTACGGTGTGGGTGTTAATGAAGGAAGGGATGTGTATGGAGGTGGGGGCTGGGGTGAGCTGGGTTTCAGCCTTGCTCATTATGGTCTGTCTCATTGAGAAGTGAAATGAGGCTTGCTGATGGCTCAGTGTGAAAGGTATCGTCCTTGTCGAAGAGACTCGTGACAGCAAAGGCAAAAAGCCTTTATCAACTCCATTAACAATACTCAAGCACATTCAGTGTTCCTTTGAGTGGCATCCAAATGTCAGCGAAGAGGATAATGTTACATTAAAAGAAAATGTCTTCTGCAGCACTTCGGCAGGCGCTGAGCATGACCCGCTATGGTGAGGGGGGAGAAATCTGCTGGCCCTTTTATTTTAGAAAGAAATGCCTTGCAAGTCGAATGCAGAGAAAATCACATCAGTTTAATGTAACAAAACATTTTTTATAAACATTTATTAAAATGTTCATTTAAAGTGGATAGTTGACATTGATGAACATCCAAATGGAAATGTTCCTGTTAGCCACGGCTGTTTGCATCTGTTTTCTATTGACTGATGTTAAAGGTCAGAGGGTCCGGCGGGGGGGCCCTGAGATGCTTTATGTTGAGTTTTGGTACAGGTCTAGTAGATGTTGCAGAATCTGTGGTTGGAATAGTTTTCTATGTGGTGTATCTCTCCCCTTGTTCTCTGTTGACTTATTTCTGTTCTCTTTTTTTCTATCCTCTCCATCAAGTCCAGCAATCTTCTGCAAAGTCTGTAATGCAAACCTTTTTTAAAAACATAAATAAAGAATTCACATTATCAAAGGACCGTTATTCAGTTCATGTTTCACAAAGACCACAACGCAGCTATAATCATGCTTTCTTTAATGCTGGACAAGACAAATAAAAAATAAAAAAGTTTTAAGTATTCTCATCCTAATAAAAACCTGCAGTTAATGACCAAACATGTAGATTAGCCTAAAACATAAAATCACACGTCAAACATTAGTAAAACACATTCATTTGCTTATTTAACCCTTTAAAGCCAGACATATGAACAACTGGGCAGAAAAGTCACATTTTTGCAGTCACACACATTCACAAAAATGTATTCTGATTGTGTAGGAGCAACAAAGTGACGTGGAAAGAGAAACCAGAAGTAAACACCTGCAGCAAACCCATGTTGCTATTAAAATTGTTACAACCCAGATCCAGCTACGGGAAAGGAGCAGCAACAGTGATGATAGAAAAGTAAATGGCATCAATTAAAAGGTTTATCACAAAACATACATTAATGTGAGAGGCTGGTTACCAAACAAAAAACATTATGAAAACGCCTTTAATCATGGAGCATTTTCAGAGCACAGTATCCCAACTACACCAGTTACACCAGTGCACTTTGGCGCCACAATACAGCACTTTTCCAGTCATGTTGACCACTCAAAGTGCTTTACACTACAGGTAGATTCACACACACACATACACACACTCACACTCCGACAGGCATATTGGGGGGCAACTTGGGGTCCTGATTATGTCATAGGACACCTCAACACGTAGTCCAGTTGAAAGACGACTACTGTTCCTCATAGGCTACAGTCGCTCTTTAGCGATTTTTTTTTGTTAGGAAAAGCGATGATCAGCGAGTCTAGCGAATTTTTCTGATGTTAGTGAAGACTTTTGGTGAGTAACGTAAAAAACACATATTGTTTTCTCTTCTCTGTTACTGGCAGCGGTTGCTGCATAAGCCTTTGCGCTGCGATCAGACTGAAATTGTCTGGTTTACTGTCTGACATCAATGTCTGTAATAGCATGGTCTGGGTGAATACTCCATCCTGATTGGTTGCAGGGTGTTCATTGAAATGTGTTATTGGACATCTATAAAAGAGTTTTGGTCACATAGCTTAATTTATTGCGTTGGCTAAACCGTTATTAACTGCGGCAACAGGATGTTAACATATGTTAACATCGTTTTAGCTGCAGGTTCTGCAGCCAGAGGTGGTTACATCGGCGACGCGTCACAATGCCAGAGGTTAAATAGTCCACTCAGCTGCTTCTTGTGAAGAATTTACACTTTTAACGGTAAAAAAAACAACATTAACATAATAATAATGGATTTAATAGTAATTTCTTTCATAAGTGACCATTGTATAAGCAGGAAAATGCCCTTCCAGGTGTCCATTATCAGAAATGAATGGACTTTGCGGAGGACGGTTCATGTCTCCACGTAAACCATTAGCTTCTAATACTGGACACTTCATTGGGCATTATCCCTCAGTTAATGAAAATGTTTAAAAAGTAAAAGTACAATAACATGTAGTAGACTGAAGCTGTTGGTTAAATGACTTAAAATTACATTTTTATTTTCGTCACATATAGTGGAATCCTTAAAATGCTCTGACATCTAAAAGGTTCATTTAAAACATTTGGTTTTGTTTTTCATGTTAGTTTGTGTGACTGAGCTGCACATTTGTATGTTTAGAGTTGGGTCTTTCAGAAGTTAAATTAAGTTAAATTATGCTTTGGTGGCAAAAAAAACTTTTAAAAAAATGAATGAAAACAAAAAACCTCGAAGTAGGTTCAGTGTACCAGCATGGCACTTTTACTCATGTAGTCTGTGCTTATGGTAAATATCCACTATGTGTACATACACAGTACAAGTGTGCTTCCCATCTTGTGCAGCATGAGCTTGCTCTTCACCTCATGTGTTGCCTCTGTGAGTGTGTATATTTGCCACTTAGTGTGAGTGAGAGTGGAGTGGTGCTGAGATGGCAGCTGGTGAGGCTAATCCCCATATGTGAGGGACGCGGCCCAGCCCCCAGTGTCACCCAGACCTGCCAGGCCTGACGGAGGTGCATTCAGCCTGGCCGCTTAGTGTCACTCGTCCCCTGTCACTCAGCGCCATAATCACCCGCATGACTGACAGACAGGCCTTTCCTTTGATGGTGCGGGGGATTTTAGAGGGGAGCTATAGAGCTGCAGTGATGATCCACTGCTAAGTGCATGTGTGTCGCTGTGTGTGTGTGTGTGTGTGTGAGGATGCCACGAGTAGGGCTGTGTTTTCATGGCGATGTGAATTGATGATTCGGATCCAGCATAATAAATAAGATAGATGATGTTGCTGCTGATGATGATGATGAAGATTACCTTGGTAACATGGTGAGCCAGAGATGTTTTATGTGGAGGAATCAGTAGGCCAGCAACTGCTGTGTCAAAGCCAGAGGGACCAAAGGAGACAGCCACACAAAGCCAAGGATTTACTGTGTGTGCATGTAGGAGTGAGGAGAAAACCAGAGTTGAACGATGTCACACACTTCCCACGTGAAGCGGGAAAATCTGAAATACACATGTAATCGCACGATTATGATAATGCTCATCAAGTGTCATCTTAGTTGATATTCAGCATGTGACAGGGAGTCGTGTTTGAGTGCTGCACTATCAACGGCAACGTTGTTCAGAGAAATCCTGTCAAACCTCTGACAGTTCAGATTCTTATTGACTGTTAGAATACAGGAATATGTGCCTGTCCTCATGCTGTGAGAGCGTGAGGAGTAGGTGAGCACTGCTGACTTGTGTGCATGCTTATGGGCCACAAACTGTGGTGTGTAAACTGAACTTTGGTGAATTTGTTACCAACCCAACTTCATTAATTATCAACTGTGAACTTCTCATCCTGGGTTTGGGAATTAAAAATAAGAAAGGTGAACTCTTAGCCACAGGGCAACTGGTTTATCACTTAATCCATGAAATGTAAAACTTGGGGCTGCACGCTGGTGCAGTGGTTCAAGGCCTCAAAGCAAAAAGTTGCTGGTTTGAACATCAGTTTGGGTAGTGGCCCTCCGATGCAGACTTTGCATGTTCCCCGTGTTAGCGTGGGTTCTCTCCAGGTACTCTGACTTCCTCCCACCATCCAAAGACATGCATGTTAGTTTAATTTGTCATTTGAAATCGTCCTTAGGAGTGAATGTGAGTGTGTCTGCTTGTCCGTCTCTCTGTGTTGCCCTGGTGACCTGAACAAGGTGTCCCCTGCCTCGTGTCCAATGACTGCTGGGACAGCCTCCAGCTACCCACCACCCTGAGTTGGATGAAGCAGTTAAGAAAATGGATGGATGGAAGTTTAAAACTTTGATCTTCTTCCTCAGATGATGAATCATGTTGGACTTTACAACAGACTTCTTTCAGGCTGTTGTAAACAGACTGTTGACCTTCAACTTGTCAGGGAATTCAACACTTTAGGATTGATCCAGATCACCTTCTGAATCCAGATGACAATATGGTAGATTGAAAGACACTAACAACCAACCCAGAATATGGCCTTTAGAGAAAATGCATCATTTTTCAATAACTTCAATATTATTATAACCATTTCCTTCATATTTTCGGATGTTTGCAGGGTGAATGATTCTGAATAACATGTGGTATCCCTGCTGATGATGAGAAACGGATAGTGATATTAGCTTGAAGTAAAGGTATGACCGTTGGCAGGGGGATGGGTAATTGGGTAAGCTGTTGGACCTATTTGGTATTTTTCTCAACTGAGTTATCCTTTGGTTTGGCGGAGGTCTGTCATGAACTGGATGTTTTTAAGTTGTGTGGGTTTTGGTTTAGTGTTTGTGGTTTCCCGTTTTACTTGGTAGTTTTCCTGTTCAGCCTTGTGGTTTTGTTTCAACGTTACTTCCTGTTCTGTTCCTCTTCCAGATTTAGCCATGGTTTCCACCTGTGTCTAGTTATGTTCTCAGTGTATTTATGTCCTCAGTTTTCTGTTTGTTGTTGCTGGTTCATTAGTTGCTGTTAGTCACTGTTTAGTTCCAAATTTTTCAAAAAAATCTGTTTAGCTGCATCCCTCCATTTGGGCCCACCAACTCACACCACCTCACATCCTCTCGCCTCAGAACGTGAGCGATTCTGGTTATAAACTGACAATAAATTAATAAAAAAAGGAACAAATTAATATGAAAGTAAATTAAAATCCTCTCAATTCATCAGTTACAGATTTTAACTTGATAGAAACCGTTCTATGGGTGCCCTGAAGCTCATTTAAATACAAACATAAAATGCCAAAAAGTCAATGTTGAGACAACACTTCAGATTTCACAGGAAAAGTGATAAATTCTTCTATATTACTTCTATGATAGAGTATTATTTCAGAGGTTGCCCTTGTGGTCAAGCTGTGGGGGTCTCAGTAGGCTAACATGAAAAAAAAGCTTTTGAGTTACCTCAAGTTAACCCTTGAGTTACCTCAGCTTAGACTGCAGCCTGAAACATTGTCTGTGACTGTTTTAAATATATTTTTTAACAGCTGCAAGTAAACACTCCAGAAATAACAAATATACATGGCTGGGATTAATAATTTGTAATACTGACTAAAATTAAAAGTGCAGCCCTTGCACTATTCTCCATCTTTAAAATGCAAAACATTATGTGTACTAATCACACAGTTTGGCCTGCTTATTCTTCCCACTAATGGCATGAAGTGTAACTCTGTCTGTAAATTAAAGGCGTGAAAAGTGAGGGAAAAACAACCTCATGCTCAGTTAAAACCAGGTCTGATTATAACTGTTTATTCCGAGCATGCTCCAGCCAGATAATCATTTCAGTGATGTGGTATTATATTTCCTAAAGAAGTAATTGCTCAAAGTGAGATGTATTCTGTGGAGTGGGAAATATGTTTTCTCTGCAGTTTCAATCAGTCCTAAAACAGACAATTAATGCTCTCTGAATACCACAGCACCTTCCTTTGACAGCGAGGCCAATAAATACCAGAAAAATATCATCTTCACTTGTTGTCCTGTTCCCTGTTCTGTTTTATATGTTTGCTTTTTTTCCTTCTTCTAATTTTGAACTTGCAAGTTTTCTCTGATAGTGATCCTGTTAAATTAAGTGCCTGGGTTTTATTCAGAGCCCTCTCACCGTCACTCTTTTAATTTAGTCATTATAATTAACCATTAACTGGTGTCAGTTTCTGGGCCACTAACAGGCCCACTCAGTTCTGCTTGTCTGCATTATCACAGTTTGGGGGAGAAAGTAAATTATAATGAAGGGCTATATAGTCCAATTACTGATAAAAGCAGCCAAGTGCGCTTCTTGTAATTAGGTGCCAGTGTCCCTCCCTCCTTTTTTCTCTCCCTGTCTCTCCCCCTCTAGGAGTGACATGTTGGAAGGGAATATATGCTTAATAGCTATTTTCATTACAGTTAATCTCTTAGTCGGGTTCTTAACCCGGCAAATTTCAATAACAAAGACAAGAAGATGTGCAGTCAGTGCAATCCCAAAACTAAAGGATTTTTTATTAACTTTGCTTTTGTTGACCAAAGTTAACTGATTGATTTGGGAGTATTGGAAATTGTAAAAGAAGTGAACCAAGCATTAAGAGAAGCAAAGAAAAGAGAAGTAAATGGAGGGATGGAAGGAGTGAGGGACTGTAGGACAGCAAGAGGAAACAGGCAGCAGTGAATCCTTCTGTTCCCACTCTAATGGGATGGAGCCGAGCTGTCTCTTGTAGCTCGGTCATGTAGTTCCCCACCAGAGCACTTACAAGTCAGGGCTGGTAATTAAACTGTACGATCACCCTCTTTCTTTCCCCCTTTTCATCCTCTTTTCTCTCTTTTAGTCCACTCCCCGCTACGTTCTTTCTCGTTTCTCTTGTCAGGTGAGACAACATTCTTAGAAAAGCATGAATTAGGAAGGAAGATGGGTGGAAATGAAGAAAGGAAGACCAAATTAAGGCTGCAGGAATGAGGATGGTTTTAAAAATTAGAGCGGAGCGATGGATTTTGAATGCAGTCTTAATTCAACAGACTGGACACCTTTTTGTGGTTTTCTTTCTGTGAGCAAACTGAAAGAGACATCAAATCTCATTTTTTTTAAAAAAAAAAAACAAACAAAAAACTAAAATCCATTTATTTTAGAAAAATTTGCCAGATTTACATACGTTTCTTTTTTTTTTTTTCTGGCTACAGTGGCCCTCTGGTCATTCATCTGTCCTCACCTCATGGAGAAGGGGGAGTCTCTTGGCTGACCCCCCGGTCACTCACTCTGTTGAATACACTCTTGGGCTCATACAACTTAGGCTATATGTAGGGCAACTGGTCTAGAAGCAAAATATTTATAGCAACTTTTATCAACTCACTAGCTCAACCCAGAACTTTCCGCATAAAATAATCCCACGTTCGCATAAAAGAGGTGGTGCTCTGAGGTTCTGACCAATCGTAAACATTGACAAACCCAGAGCACTATATTTTACTATGGACAAGCAGACTATCATTCTCCAAAAATAGGAGGAATTTAAAAATATAAATCGGGCAAAAAGCAACACTGTTGCTGCAACAAAAGCAGGAAGGAATGCTGGCAGAAAATAGCGACTCTGTTAATGCAGAAGTTTGTCAGATCATCCAACATTAATTAAAGGGACAATATAAACTGACAGCACTCAGATCACTTTTTTACATCACAAACATATCTGTGAATGTTTTATTTACATTATATTTCCCAGTTGTTTAAAGGAGCCGCTCCCATGTGAGTGCGTTATATATCCACCACTTCCTTGGCGGACCCCGTTCCCATGATCCATCGTTTAAAAATATGAGGAAGCCGATTTCCCCCTTCTGTCTACATTAGTAATAATGATTAACTAGTACAGTTTATTAACATAGTACTACTTCAGAAAAATCTTAAAAATAACATTTCCCTTGCTCAAACAATGGCCAAATCTCAAAGAAATGGATACATGGGTCACATTATCGTCACATTGATCGAAAGAAGACATAACAGAGTGTCCCATTCATCTACTCTTAACAGAATGGGTGGATGACAGAGTTCATGGCTTTGATTCTTTAGTTCCATTCACCGCATTGGACTTCAGGGTGTAAAAATGTGGGCTTCTTTTGGGTTGCTCGTTGCTGCTGCAACCCAGCTTCCTTTTCTGGTCCCTGAAATCTTTTTAAACTTTATTTAATTTGTTGCCAGCTGCTGCAGCTGCAGCTGCTCCATTTGCCATTTTATTTACTTAGGATCTCTACCAAGAAGTCTGTGCTTTCTGGCAGAGATCCAAAGTAAACATGGAACCTGCTCACAGACTGTTTCTGCTGGTTTTTCTGGTCAACTTCTTCCTTTTAATTAAGCTGCTGGTCCATGTAAATTTGCTTCACTTGTTTTTCACAGCAGCCATACTTCTCTCTATACGGTTCTTTCGGCCACTTTCCTGAAGTCACACAACAACAACACATTAGACTTTTAAGTGCACCCTATGGTCGTGAAAATATGGATAGGAGTGAGTGTGTGTGTGCTTGTTTTTTTGTCGATGTGTGTTGGTCCTGTGATAAACTGGTGAGCTGTTCAGGGTATCCCCTGCTTCTCCGCATAGTTTTATGCGATGGATTATGGGAAACGGGTCCTCGAAGAAAGTGGTGGATAGGTAATTTAGAGTCTCCAATCAGCCTATCCCCAACGCACATGTCTTTGGACTGTGGAAGGAAGCCAGAGAACCCACGCTAACATGGGGAGAACATTCAAACGCCACACAGAAAGGCCACTCCCCAAGCCGATGCTCGAACCAGCAACCTCCTTGCTAAACAATGCCACAGTGCTAACCAACTGCGTCACCGTGCAGCCCACAAATCTGAATATTTGTGTCATGCCTTGTTGTAGCTCCAGACTTAATCAACACAGTCACCTGCCACTAGACTCGTTATCCCTGATCACCTGCACCTGTTCCTGATGCCCTCACTGCCTTAAATCCCTCATCTCACCAGTCATTCCTTTGTCGGACATTGTCGTATACCAGATTTTTCCCTTCCCTGGCTTCGACTCACCTCCCTACCTTTGGATGAACTTACTAGGATTTACTTCCTGGTTTTGACCCTCGCCTGTTCCTGGACTTCCCTCTGCTCGCTTCCTCGGCCCTGACCCACGCCTGGCTTTAGGACATCGCACTCTGCTCCCTAATAAACCAGTTAAACTATTGTCTGTTCCCAGTGTCCTACATTAGAATTTGTGAAGGAAATACCTTTGATTAGTGTTAATTGTTGCAACTCTTCTGTACATTTTACATGTAATGAGCCTTAAAGCACATAACCTTTCACTTTAGCTTGAATAAAGCAGCATTCTGGTCAGAGAGGCTCAGTGTCCTGTACTAACAATGGTGACAGCAAAGCATAATGCTTAATAACGTCATGCTCCTTAAAAAGTTAGCTCACTTTGGACACAGTTAGCTAGTTCCAGAGAGGAGTGGTAATGATAGTTGTATCTTCAGTCAGAACATTGGGTGCAAAGTAAAGAAAAAAAGCGATGAAGAGTCAATGTAAACACTCAGACCACAAAACATTGCTTTTGCAGCTTCTTTTTAGTCGTTGATAATGATAATAACCATCTCTAAACAGAAAACCTGTTTTTCATTTTCAATAATGATTTTTTTTCAGCTGACAGAATCAAAGCTGCAGGTAGTTCACAGAAATGGAAGGTGATCAGAGTTGTGATTTACATTTTTCATGGAAAAGTAATCAAGCTGATAGTATGGCATACTAGAGTGTTTACCAGACCTTTACATTATATTGTACATTTTTGCTTAGTACAGATCACTGCAAGAAATGGACCATAATAGTTATCTTTTTTTCAAATTAAAATTAGAACATTAAAAGTGGAAATTTTTATTTTTCTCAGATGTAAGTTGCTTTGGCTGTGTCTGCTGAATGACTGTAGAATAAAACAGAACATCACTATTACTATGCAATCACGATGATACAACAGAAATTTTTTTTCCCGAAAATGATCACAACTGTAATGATGATGATGAGAGCTGAAAATACACTGGGACTTTTAAGGGAATATTATTTTCAGGCATGCACCACAACTTTGCAAGTCACATACATGCTTGTCTATATTATTTGTACTGTAGCCCAATCAAAAATATTATGCAACTGTATGGGCCGCACAGTTTAATCATACAGTACGAAAAGTACACAGTTTCGATTGATCAACTTATTGAACCTTAAACAGGAAAAAGCACATTTATTCACTGTGTGGTTAAAGTACATTTCTCCGATTTTGAGAATTATCAATATAGCATATAAATCATCAATAAAATCATAGTATAATTAAATCTATTGTAAGTGCACTCGTATTCCGTAGGCAACTTCTATTGCTAACATCAAACCTAATGGCATGTGTATCAAAGACTAACGAGGGATCATTTGATCTACTGCCTCAAAGTCGCAGGACCACAGCATCCATCCATCTGTACAGCTCTGTTTATAGCAGCTAGTTTCATAGGAATGAAGGAACATATGCTATGGACAGTACATTAGAATCATGAACTGGTAAGAACAAGCAAGGTGCAAAATTACAATTGATATCTGGCACTCAGATAAATGAAATCAACTATTCGATGTATAGAATATTGTACAGAATATTTGAGAAATCAGTTATGTTCATTTTGATGGGTTGGAGATTTCTGGTCTAAAAGCTCAACAAAATGCCATTTAGTTTCAGTGTATGTGGAATGATACAGATTTACAATCTGTTGACAAGAGTTTTCCTCCAAAGGAGCTGAGGGATGTATTTTGTGAGGGCATTGTTTTCCATGAGTTTGGTGGCAACAGACGATGGATTAAACGATGAATAAGTGATTTATTAGCTGCCGCTGTCATGCTGGTTAGATGGATTACTACAAGCCACCTCTGACCTCACTTACCAGCCCTGTGTCTCACCACAGAGGTGTGTGTGTGTGTGTGACTGCGCATCCATACACTTGTAGGTGGGTGCGCTGGCCAGCTGTAATCTCGTGACAGGATGAGACTAGTTGATCAATGGCGTAATGAACACGGTATTTCATTGGGCCAATGAAGTGACTGGTGCTTGCCAGCCCCAGCAGCATGGCCACGGGTTTGTTCTCAGGGCTGACGGAAGAAGTTGTTTCTCCTCAGGAGCCTTGCAAGTGAAAAATAAGCAGCCTGTCTGCATTTCCGCTGGACCATAAACTCAGAATCAACAACTCAACCTTTTTTCCATCTAGATAGAGCTCCAACATACCTTTCAATATCGTTGTGGCGATATATATATATATATAGAGAGAGAGAGAGAGAGAGAGAGAGAGAGAGAGAGAGAGAGAGAGAGAGAGAGACATATCTTCTTTTTAAAGGAGTGATACATTCTGTCATCTGATAAAATACACAGTAGGTTCAAATGAATCTGGCTTGGAGTGAAAAGCGTGGAAAGCGCTTTACATGCTGCACTCTTCTTCCTTTTTTATTTTTCCATATTTGTTATCTCTATATTTTGTGTTATTTTATTTTAGCTAGATTAATTAGCTCAGTCTCATGCTTTGAACACATAATATATTTTTATATAATTATTTCACATTCATTAATTGATAATATTAGGGAATTATCAAAAACACCTTTCACCTTATGTTTAAAAAATATTGTTATTAATAACTTTTAAATGTGGATGTTTCCATTATCAGCTTAAATTTAAGAATCTTTAACCAGTCTAATAAAATAAAATATGCCTACTTGCATTATTCAACAGCTTTGTCACATATCAGCACACATGCTCGACTCATATTTCTTTCATTGTCTCCTGGTTTGATAAGCTTTTGAAAAAACAAATTTGTACAAATGAAAAACAAAAATATAGGGGGATTTTTGCACCTTGACAGCTGCTGACTTTGTTATGAGATCTGTAATAAAGGAAAGTAATATGCTTTAAACATTAAAGAAGACTTTAATTGTCGCCACCAAGAAAAACGCGCTTTGGCAAGGATATAATTGAATGTCCCCATCGGATTGGGGGAATTAAAATAGGTCATTTTATGTGCAGCTTTATTTTTGATTGAATCAACTCTTAAGTGTTTGAGACAGTGAAATTATCCATTTTTGAGATGCCTTGTGGAGGGTTCAGTGGCTGAGAATTGGAGAGATAGAGACAGGGAGAAGAAAATGCAGGAGAGAAGAAGAGACGGATGGATGCAAGGAAGAGATGGGGATGGAGGAGGGGAGAAGATGACAAAGACAAATGCCTCAGCATTGACAGCTGTCCTCCATTTTCTCACAGACAGACATACAAATGAGGACCACAAATCAAACGAATCCCTCCAAGATTAATCCTGGGCCCAGGCAGGCGCGCTGGCAGGAATCGGCAGGACTGTGGACTGATGGAAGCGGATGGATCTTTAGACTTTGATAAACTGAATCAATACTAAACACTTTGGGATGAGTTATTAAAGGAATCAGGATTTGCTCATGGGAAGAATGAACAGTGTTTGCTGATCAGGGCTCACTATGGTGTCACCATGAAGACAAGCAGACTGACCTTGAAGCTTGTTTATATTTCTCATTAAGATTTCACTCATACAGCTGAAAGAAAGAGCATTTACATGTAGTTGTGAGATTTTTTGAGAAATCCATTAACTCAATGAAAAAGGATTGTTGTTAGTAAATTTATTTGCATTGAATCAGATATGAACATATCCGAGGTCTGGATTGTCCTAACAGGGCAACCCAGACTTCCCTCTCCCCAGCCACATTCGCCAGCTAGTTCTGGGGCAACCTACAGTGTTACCAGGCCAGTGGAAAGATGTAATCCCGCTAGCATACCCTAGCTTTTCTTCCTGGTCTTCTCCTACATCTCACCAGCGATGCGTTCACGAGGGGATCCTTACCAGAAGCCAAAGCCAACTCATCTGGCACCTGTCGATGTAGAAAAACAGCGGCTCTACCCTGAACCCCTTACCGATGACCAAGCATCTCATCCTATCTTTAAGTAAGAGGATGGCCACCCTGTGGAGGAAACTTATCTCAGCCTCTTGTTCCTGATCTTTCAGTAACTACTCACAGCTCATGACCACAGATGAGGGTCGAAACATAATTTAAACAGTAAGTCAAACGCTCCACCTATTAGCTCAGCTTCTTCAGAATGGCAGATATATGCAGAATCCACATTTACAGCAGACATATAAAAAAACAAATATAAATAATTAATTGAGATGTTATTTAATCTTAACCATCTAATGTTAGAGAAAACACATCAGCTCAAAGAGAAAGGACAAGGAGTGGAAAAAAGTAAAGCAACTGGTGTGAAATGTAGGCTACTGCATGAGAACCCTCAATCCGGTCCAGGTAGATGGTCACCCATCCTGACTCTGATCTTTGTGGAGGCTTGTCTGCCTCTTAGAACAGTTTTTGCTCTCCACCGTCACCTGTTGCTTCTAGCACGTTCACAACCAAAGGAATAAATGACATATTCAATTAAATCTGAATTTCCTAAGTTAGACTTTTTTTAAATTAATTATCTTTATTCATTCACTGGAGTTACTGACGTCTGCAGATCAACTCTTTGTTCCAAAATCCAGACTCAAAACCAGAGATCATCAAACCCTTTCGATTTTGGGCCCTCAAACTTTGAAAAATCAAAGATCAAACTGGTCCCCAATCTGGAAACTTAAAAAAGTCTATTGTTTTGTTTTTAACTCTTTTTCTTAATTTCCTAGATTCTAGTAGCCTTTGCTATATTTCAGATATATACAAGTGTTTTCTTTCTCAAGTTGCACATTTTAATACTGTGTGTAGAAAATCTGTGTTTCAGCATTTATTTTTAATATGTGCAGCAAATCAACAGCTGTGTTACAAAATTTCAGGTGGATTTCAGGTGGATTCAGGTGGACTGAAGTGATTGAATGTAATAAATAGGAATTGGACTAGTGTAAAGAATAAAATAAGTTATATTTAATTAAATTGTAACTGAATTGATTAAAACTGACTGAATGGTATCTTTTGAAGTGTTTTGTGATTAATTCAACTGGATGGTGCAATGTCTTCTTTTTTACTCAATTCACTTCAAACACAAACTTATTTTGCTTCTTTTATGTGGTAATCACTCTTCCCATGTCAGTGTTAAGAGGCCATCAAATGATAATGTTATATGATTGTATTTTTCCAAGAAATAACAAGTAAGAACACAAGTCAGTAGTCTATCTCAAGGTATTTCTGATAGAGTTGTGAAAATATGTGGTGGAATCATGTCAGCACCTTTATGAGCATATTTTACATTGTCAGGACATACTTCAAAGAAACATCTGGTCTTGTTCTCTTCTACAAAGTCTACTTATCTGTAACTTCCTGTGATGGGTCTGAAGTCTTGAAATGTTTATACATCAGCAACAGAGCAAGCAGTTGTTGCGTCTCATGGATACCAAACTAGTAGCCAAACTAGAGACATGGATATCTAATTTGCACCAGATCTGAGAGATTATGATGGATACCATTATCGTTGGTGATTCACAATCGGAGCCACAGATGCCTGATGTCACTGCTTCCTGTCATGCAACTGTAGATGTGACAGCAGTGGGCTGATAATATCAGTGACCATCCTGCCATTGAGGCCCTTCCACAGGCTCCTATGAGGCATGGATGTATCTTGGGGACTAAGTTCCCAGTCAGCTCCACACCATTCCAACAGGAGCCCGACAAGTTTTACCATCCCATGTGCTCGAGAGCCAACTGTCCTTGACCCCCACTCCGCAGCAGACCAACCACTATAAATGGAGCAGCTCTCATTTCAAGGAATATGAATAATTTTATTCATCATTTAAACCCATGACTATCCGGGCAGGTCTTACATGCTTCTCTGTAGTTTCCCACCTGCCATCACCCTCCCCAAAACCCATAATGATTGTCTCCGCCCCCTGATCAAGATTGAATAAACCAAAAATCACATGTGAAGTAAATCATGAAAATCTCCTAAATATTATCCATCTATCAATTTTCTTAACTGCTTCATCCAATTCAAGGTTGCAGGTAGTTGGAGTCTATCCCAGCAGTTATTGGGCAAGTGGCTGACTGTTCAACCTGGAGAGGTCAGCCATCATTCACAGGGCAACACAGAGACAAACAAGCAGACAAACAATCAGCCACACTCACATTCACTTTTAAAGACAATTTAGAATGACCAATCAATCTAACATGCATAACAGCAAGAGGCAACATTGGGAAGTAAAACTCCCTTTTAACAGGAAGGCAAAACCTCCGGCAGAACCTGGCTAAGGGAGAGCAGGCATCTGCCTCGAGTGGCTGGGAGTGGAGAGGACAGGAATGACAGATCATGCACTGCAGCCTATGTCCAGGGATACCTGCAAAAAATAGAGAAATATGTTAATGATGTCAATTTTCAGTCCCCCTGGACTGGCAGACTGGGGCGATGGTCCCCCTCTTCCAAAGTGGGATCAAAGGTTGTGCTTCAACTACCCAGCCTTCCCAGAAAAGTCTATTCAGGGGTCCTGGAGAGGAAGGTCTGCAGGATTGTCGAACCTCAGAATGAGGAGGAGCAGTGTGGTTTTCATCCTGGCCATGGAACAGTGGACCAGCTCTATACCCTCTTCAGGATACTGGAGGAGGCATGGGAGTTTTCCCACTCTACATTTGTTTTGTAGACTTGGAGAAGGCATTCGACCAGCATTCGATTTTAATTGGAGGACGTAAGACATGCTAGTTAATTTTAAAATTCTTTTATATGTTTTTAAATCTTTAAACGGTCTGGCCCTACCTTACCTCTCTGAGCTTCTCTACCCCTACACTCCTGCTTGGTGCCTCAGGTCAGTCGACCTGTTGCTCCTGGACATACCAAGGTACAAATAGAAGCTCAGAGGGGACAGGGCTATTTCAGTTGCCGGCCCAAAATTGTGGAATGAGCTCCCCCTCTAAATCAGACAATCCTCCTCACTGTTTTTAAAACACACCTTAAAACCTATTTTTATTCTTTGGCTTTTAACCCAGTGTGAGACTGGTTTCGTTTTTAATATGCTGCAGGTGTTATTATTGGTTTTATTTATTTTACTTTGTTTTTATTTGCTTTTATTTAGTTTATTCTTGGAGTTGTTTGTATATATTTTTAGTCTGCCTATTTTTGTGAAGCACTTTGTCCAACAACAGTTGTTTAAAAGGGCTTTATAAATAAAGTTGAGTTCAGTGTCCCTAATGGACTCCTGTGGGGTTGCCCCGGAAGTATGGGGTACCAGACCCCCTTGTACGAGCTGTCCAGTCCTTGTACGACCGGTGTCAGAGCTTGGTCCGTATTGACGATAGTAAGTCAGATTCGTTTCCAGTGAGGGTTGGCAGCCATTTATTACAGATCCTGTTTATAATCTCTGCTTTTTGCAGATAGTGTTGTTCATTTGGCTTCGTCTGGTCTTGAGTGTGAAGGGTCTGCAATGAGACTCAGCACCTCCAAATCTGAGACAATGTTTCTCAGCTGGAAAAAGGTGGAGCACCCTCACCAGGTCAGGAACAAGATCCTGCCCCAAGTGGAGGAGTTCAAGTAACCTAGGGAAGGATGGAACGTGACATTGACAGGTGGATCAGTCAGGCGTCTGCAGTAATGTGAACTCTGCATTGGTCTGTCGTGGCGAAGAAGAAGCTGAGCCAGAACACAAAGCTCTTGATTTACCGGCTGATCTTTGCTCCTCCTCTCACCTATGGTCATGAGCTGTAGGTATTGACTGAAAGAACGAGATCGCCAATACAGGTGGTCGAAATGAGTTTTCTTAGCAGTTCTCAATTAGAGATATGGTGTGTAGCTCTGTTCTCTGGAAGGGACTAAGAGCGAGCTGCAGCTCCTCCACATTGGGAGGAGCCAGATGAGCTGACTTGGGCATTTGGTTAGGATGCCTCCTGGACGCCTAGTGATGTATTCCAGACACGTCCCTGTTGGAGGAGACCCCGGACACAGGTAGCCTGGAAATACCTCAGGATTTCTCCTGATGAGCTGGCAGATGTGGCTGGGGAGAGGGAAGTCTGTTATTCCCTCCTTAGGCTCCTGCCCGCACGACCCAACCCCAGATTGGCGGCAGAAGATAGTACAATACAGTTGGGTACAGTATGTTTTTACAGTAGCTAAAATTGTGGCTTTCAAATTCAAAACAGGACTAAGGGATATTACATTGCATTAAATTTAGGGATGGGTACCAAAACCTGGTACTTTTTTAGCACCAGTGCTACGTCATAGATTTTTACCGGACTGAAAGGTTTCCGCCTTAAGAGTATTGTTAACGGTACCGGCCTAGCGGCATGGCAACAGCGTACACATAGTGTGCACTACTTTGTTCTAATGTGACTTAAAAAGACGGGCCCTCTCGCCGTCTTTCCTCAACAATGGGCTGCTCATGCTCTCTCACTCAGCCATATGTGTTCTTCTGATAGTATTTAGTATAAACAAAATCTTAACGATAACCATCCCTAATTACATTACACTAATTTAGCAGACACTTTTCTTCAAAGTTACTTACAGCTAAAAATAAGAACAACACAGGTTAAATTCACTTGTGTCCATCACTTGCCATGGTACCGTAACTAATTATTCTAACATAGCTGAGTAAACAATAGTTCATATTACACAGACAATCTGATGTTAAGTTACTTCGTCATCTCAACCATTTAAACTTTTTTTCATTAAAGTCTGTATTTTCCTTTTCAGAATTCTACCTGGCAGCATACTAACTTTTACAACTACATTTGTAGTGTTTACTGACTTTGGGAAGTCAACAAAAAGACAGTGTCATTGTGAAAGATGTGATTGGTTCCTTGGCTACTCATTGCGCTTGTATTTGCTGCTGCGGGTTGGACATGGAAGTGATGTTGTCACGTCACACTTGCTATCACCATCGTATTGCGTCCTTGATCCGTCTACAATAGAAGCCTTTTCATTTCAGCAAGTCTAACACCATAAATCAGTCTTTTTCTTGGATGCATTAGCACATGTGCATTTAACACACTTGTAGGTCCATGAAGTCACATAAGTCCATCATCCAATGTGCAAAAATGATTTCAAGCCTTCACACACTTCAAAAAATTCACAATACACTGACCTTTCAGATCCTCACACATTTGCTGTTTCTTGAGTGTGGAAGGTTCTGCTTAAACCTTCAGATAAGTGACAGCAAGCAGGCATTTTAATCCTTTTTTCAATAGCTAATGAAAAATGCCTAATGATGTAAGGATGTCAGATGTCGTCTTCATTCTTCGTCATGCTATTAAACCTGAACCCTTACAATGCAGCGTAAGGACTGTCTCGTCTGCAAAGGCTACAAGTGAATGTGAACTAGTTAGTGAACACTGAGGAATCAAAAGCTCAATAAAAGGCCAGTCCTTAATGAAAAACAGTCACACTTTCCATTAATTGACTATCTTTTTTTAACAAGCTACACTGGTTGGTCACTCACCATTAAACCTGAGGCCATTTCATAGAAACGTGAAAGATAATTCCTGTTTGATTATCTATAAACGATCATTTCAGTCACCTACATCCATAAAAATGACATCACACACAAAAGGCAGAATGCTTTCATCCATTTTACCAACATTTCCAACGGATGTTTAATATCTTTAGTGAAATTAATTTTGATCATACAATGACTCATATGTTGTTATCCTTATACTAGAAGTATAAGTAGATACTATAATTCAAGTAAAAGGGTTATAGAATAATTTCAGGTGGCTAGGATGTAGGAAATCTACCTGTGACATTGTGTTTGAATCCTGCCAAGGCCAGCAGATTACAGTTCCAGTCAGAGAGCATACTGACAACAAAACAAAAACATTTGATGGTTTTCTAGCCATCAGTGGGATTTTCCAGCATTAAGACAATAAAGAAGTAACAGATCATCCACAATGTGAATACCTGGAAGAGTTATAAGTTGAATAAGTAAGAAGTTGGGTCGTAAACCAAGAGAAGCACTTAGTTCATCAGGGAGAATCCCATCTGATGTATCTGACTTATAGTCATTCGATTACCCCAAAGAGGTCTTTTCCCCTACAAAAGGACAAGCTAATGAGATTCTGCTCGTCAAAATTCAGGCCAACTTTAAGAAAATATGTTTTGTTATAATTCAGAAATGCACATGATAAAGTCGATAAAAATTGACATAATTGTTTAACAGGACACAAGAGTGGCTTTCTCAGGAGATGTTAAAACTTTAGCAAGACTGTTGCTGCTGTTTGAAATGTTTTAAAGTAACATTAAAAATTAAATAAACATCATATAGGCAGAGTTGTAATGATGCACAGTGGCTGTTTAAAAAGCAGAGTTTTCTAGCTAATATCCACGTTTGTCTCATCAAGGTTCCCTATTCAACCCACCCAAAAATGACAAAGCATTCCAGATAAGGTTTCTTCTCTGTAATGCTTGATGAATAATGGAGCTGAACCATAGAAAAAGCCTCATTACGAGACACTTATAGATTACCCAGGGTGTCACACTGGGGGATAGGTGGTGGGGTGTGAGGGTTTGTCTGTAAAGAGGAGGAAAAACAATGAGACTAAATCCTGCTGTGTCCCCCCACCTCTCTCCACCCTCAAGCTCTTCTCTCCCTCTCAAATGGATAATTCTGGTGATACTTGTGACAGGCTGTGGTTTAGATTTTGATTTATGTTCTTCCAAAGCTAAAATCAAAGAATCCATCTAGTGCTATTTTATGGCAGTTGGGATGATGAATGGGCCAGTCTCTGGGCCAAAGCAAGCTGCTATGTCTTTGCCCCGGATTTTAATTGCTAAAGTAGCCAGTCATTGCTCAAGATTCAAGACGCAATGAGAGGGAGAGGGGTAACACACTCTCCCTGTCTCTCCAAGTCTTTCTGTGTCATTTCATACCTCTAACAGTCTGCCTGTCTCTCATACGGTGCCCCCTTTTTCCAGAACACTGAGGGAAGTGCTGCTTTGGAAGAAAATTTAATGCAGTTTACAAAGCGCTGTTAAATCATTCATAACCTGGCCATAGGGATCTGCTGTTACAAGTAGAACTAATGGCTCATGTAATTGGCCTAACTTTGAAGTGTAAATTCCACATTTATATTTAATGTATGGGAACGCTATCTTTAAGCAAAATGTCAGAAAATAGTTTGATTCCATATTTTGCTGCTCAAAAAAATGGCTCGTTACTTTTGTTTTTCTAATGTTTTTTGGCTGAATAATGAGGGTTTTTTTTCATTTGACCTTCTTGGAGCTTTGAAAATATATGAATAAACAAATATCAGCAAGTTCGTCAACAACACGTTCCCACAGCTTGTAAAGCTGATAAACACATGTAAATAAAATCAGACGCTTGACAGAGGAAAACGGCGTTCCCCCTCCCCCCTTTCCCCCATGTTCTCGTACATGTCATCCCACTAAAAAGCAAGAGAGAAAGTGGTTGGAAAGAGCATCAATGCTTTTCAAACACCACCAGAATCAATGATGCAAATTAGCAAAACAAGCAGGCAATAAATTCTTTCACATCTGCGGCGCCTGGTGAGAATTTTTTTTAATAATTTTTAATAAAGCATAATTGTAGTTTGTACCACTGAATAATTTAATCACATGAAAATATGGAGCATGGAGGGGGTGAGAGAATGCACATTAAAAAAAATAAAATATTGGAGTTCTGTATCCCTGTTTCATCTCTGTGTGTTTGCGAAGACTTAAACAAAATCAGATTCAGTCACATTTCCAATGTTTTTACATCAGGCTGCATTCCTCACTCTCTTTCCTGAAGTCACAATCTTCTGTTTTGTTGGGTTTATTTATTTATTTGTTTATTGTTTTTGTTTTTTATTTGTTTTTCCTCATTAGAAAGACAGCCTAAACTAAGGCACTACTGTCCCATTAAAGTTGGGTATTGAAACCACAATTAAAGTAGCTGCAAATCACTCAAACCTTCAGGTTCATTGAAAGTACGAAAATATACTATTTTCTTATATTTTGACTGTGAACGCATACACCCCCCCCCCCCCCAATAGGATTAACACTTTAGAAGCTGATTAAAGCTTAAGCACAAACAGATTCATGTTTTTTATGGCATCAATTCAACTCCTCCATCTGAAGCCTTTAACACAGGGATACTTTTATAGACAAAAAAAACTCAGGAATTCACTCTTCTATTATGTAAGTTAAACTATCAATTTTTGGAAAATATAAAAGCTCCAGGAACACTACAGTATGTGTTCAATCTTTTTAGAGACTGAGGTGAACTGTAGAAAACAGATTGGTTGTTGGAACAAACTGAAAATTTTCGTAAAAATTGTAGATGTGAAATCCCTGAAGGAAAAGGAGACTGGTTTATACCCAGTATGAAAGTTAGGATATTTGTTGTTATGAAGATGAATTAGTGCACATTGCACATCTGTGAAAGTGAAGCCCTGATTAAAGCAGGGAAACATCAAACCACCTGCACATCTGTACATTTCAGCGACAGAACACTTTCCTTCATTACACTGAGAGAAGATCGCCTCAAACTGGGAGGATTAAACACTTTGTCCAGGGAGATTGGGAAGAATAACCACACGGTTTGGTCTTGCAAGTTCACGGCTACTTACACTATAAAAACAGGTGATGTGATGCAGATGCAACCATGTCCCCACCTGGTTTGTTAATTTAATTCACTAAAATGAAGAAAATTTAAAATCATTATATTATGTAAAAGTTAAATTAAATTTGAATAATTTGAAAACAAAAGCAGTTATTGATCTGGTATATATTATGTAATGCCCTCAGTTTTCTGTAAAGCTTAGCTGTAAAATGCTTTTTTTATTATTGGATATTAGATTCCTCAGATATTAAAAGACTTTTGTCTGGACTTGATTTGAGGAACATCACACTAGTCATATACTGTCACACTAATCATTCGATGTTCATGGCCTCTGAAATCTGTCTGCTTGCTATTTTTGTGTTACCGATAGAATAAGAAGTGTATGACATATGATTTGAAGAGTTGTTGATGGAAGATTTGATCTGATTTTCTGAGTTTTTCTCACTGCTGCTGTGATTGCAGAAATTGGTACTCCTTTTTGCACATAACCTTGTTTTGTGACATGTATTGATGTCACCTGCATTCGCATGATGCCGGCGTTGCAACAGCTGAAGTGTGTGTACATGCAGGAGAGAAGTGGAGAGGAGGAGGAGTGAGAGCCTCAGGTGAAACACAGGCCTGCTTGTAATTTATAACCATGACATGAGAGCCAAGTTTCTCTAAATGAGGCATTCAGATAGCCAAACCAGTCATTTATCCTGATGATTAATACAAATGATATTCGTAATAATAAATATTGCTGCCTCGCAGTGCGTAAAGAAGCAGAAGTGTGTGTGTGTCTGTGTGTGTGAAATCCACCATTTACTGTCCGGCAATCATGAAGGAACAGCTTATCGAGTTGTAGTTCAGGAAAAAAAAACTCTGGATAAAGTGTTTAAAATTAGCAGTCCAGTTATAAGAAATGAGAGAATCTTGTCTGGTAAGAACTGACAGTATTTTTTGTTGAAAGATTTTTGATAACCACAGAATTAGCAATTACATCAGATACAAAAGGTGAAAAATGTGAAAGAAAGATTACAAGAAACAGAAACATAAAAGCAATAAACCATTACCAACATCATGGTGCATCATTTATTCTGCACATTTATGTTTTTATTATTATTATTATTATTATTAAACAATTTGGCATATTGGAACAAGCCAATATGGAACAAGCCAATTTGCACTACACAATACAAAAAAATTATATTAATAAAATGTTTTTACAGTTAAAAAAAATTATTAATAAAAATAAAGTATAACGGTAAAATTTGAAAACATTTAAATGTCAAAAATGGTCACAAAGCTGGTAACTACCTCCTAAAGACAGAAAAGGTAGGAGAATAACAGACCGGAACAGAAAAAGTGTATTTTATATCTGACAGAGTTAGTCGTAATGTGTCTTTTACTTATGTTGGGTGTTGTTTAGAAGTGTCTAGCAACATATTGCAAATACAAGAGTTCCTCTAAATTTTTTCAGAGGGCTTTTTATATATGGTAACAATGGGATTTACCACACACTCCATTTTAACATTGTAAAAGATTCATGAAGAGGATGCTTTTTGTTTAATTTTGGCTGCATGTTTACAACTTGAATATTTCTTCTTTACAATAGAAGAATTGTGCGTGCCTTCTTTTCACTTTATCAACAGTTCTAAAGTGTCTTTGACTTTCATTTAACTGGTATTGGTTAGTTTGTGATTATGTGTTTCCAGATCTTTGCCTTAACAGCAGAGGAGAAACTGCAACGTGACACTGTTACTATGCCCTAGGATGAGAGCACATCTCAACATTATCACCTTGGCAACCCTATTTCATGCAGACGCCATCAGCTAAGTCAACATGGGAAGTAGTCACAAAGACAATTGCAATTAATATACCTGAGAGTCAAAGCATAATTAGAAACCTGTTTTGTTATGGACATTGGCAGCTCTACTCTGGTTTCTGGAGCGCAACTTAACTTAATGCTTCTGTTAAAAAAACGCTAAAAACACTAGATAGGTAGATATGTTCCAGTTTCCATGATGGCTTGGACACACTAGCAGCGACTCTCCGCCCCCACATAAAGGTGTTTTTGTGGGTTTTTTTTTTGTCTTTTTGTGTCGAGTTGCTAAATGTAACTGTTCCTTGTCCCATAAACAACAGTCAAGAAGTAAATACTCCTGTGAGTTTCTGGTAAATATCGGCAATACCACATTGATGATATTCATCCAGGGCTCATGGCGGAACTGCGGCCTGCTCCAGGGGCCCGCTGAATCACTGATCCCCATTCCTGCATCCAGACCCCTGTGGAGGTGCCACAGTCGGAACTTGAGGAAGCAGAAGAGGGGGAAATGTAGGGGCATCGGGGGAAGGCTAACGTCTAGCCCTCACCGGCTGGCCATCCCTTCCATCATGTTGGCAAGTGTATGCTCGCTGGACAATAAAATGGATTACATGCACCTTCTACGTTTAACCTACAAGAATGTAAGTGAGTGCTGTGTGTTTGTTTTTGTGGAGACGTGGCTAAACGACAACATTCTGGACTGCGCCGTTCATCTAAGCCGATTCTACCTTTCGAGGGAATTTACAGCCAAATTGCTGATTGCAATATACATCCCTCCTCGCTTCACCAACAACGGGAGTTGTTGCATGAACTCCACCAGCACATCTGTGATCAGCAGACAGCCAACTCTGATGCCTTCTTCATTCTGGCTGGGGATTTCAACCACACTGATCTCAAGAGCATATTTCCAAAAATCCATGCACACATTAACGGTTCTAAACGAGGAAATAACATTCTAGACAATGTTTGCACTCCTCGCAAAGGAGCCTACAAAGTCCTCCCCTTCCCTCACCTCGGGGCCTCAGACCACACCACTGTCTTGCTAATGTCAGCTTCTAGATCACTGGTGAAAGTCTCAAAACCAGTGAAGAATAAAATCTGTTTGTGGCCAGAGGGGTCTACAGAGGCACTTCAAGACTGTTTCCCAACCACAGACTGGAGCATGTTCAAACTCTCAGCCACCTACGTCAACACCACAGCCCTCCAAGAGTACACGGACACCGTCACCGCCTATGTAGGGAAGTGCCTGACAACGTCAAAGCCTCCAGAACCATCACTATTCGGGCCAACCAGAAGCCATGGCTGACAGGTGAAGTCTACAAGCTCCTGAGGGCTCGGAATGCTGCCTTCCGGTTAGGAGACAAAGCAGGCCTTTGGACAGCCAGGGCCAACCTGTCAAGAAGCATCAGGGTGGCTAAGAGACAGTACTCTAAGAGGATTGCTGACCGCTTCAGTGATAGCAGAGACACCAGGAACCTGTGGAGGGGGATCCAAACTACAACAGACTACAAGCCCCTCTCCACAGAACTGTGATAACTCTAATTTCTCTGCCAAACCAGCTGAATGATTTCTTTGTTCATTTTGAGGAAAACAACAGCACCCTGTCACAGAAGATCCCACCTCCTCCCAGCGATTGTGTATTCACTCTATCCTCGGACAGCATGACAAGATCTCTCATAGGTACAAACACACAAAAAGCCCCAGCTCTGGACAACATCCTGGGCCGGGTTCTGAGAAACTGTGCTAAAAGCTCACTAATGTCCTGACAGACATCTTCAACACTTCCCTAAGGCAGGTTGTTGTCCCTACGTGCCTCAAAGCCACCACCATCCTTCCCATCCCGAAGAAGTCACCCTTCTCCAGCTACAATGTCTACCGCCCGGTCGCTTCAAGCAGCTATTCAGGCAGCACATCAAGTTCGTATATCGATCAAACCGATTGATAGACAACGCCATCTCCACTGCACTCCACTCAGCCCTCACTCACCTTAAGACCAAAGACTCATATCTCAGAATGCTGTTCATAGACAGTTATGCTCCACTAACTGTCGATGGTGCTACGGTGGAGAGGGTGTGTCGCACCAAGTTCCTGGGTGTGCACATTTCTGAAGACCTGTCCTGGGACATCAACACCACATCACTGGCCCAAAAAGCCCAACAGCGCCTGTATTTCCTCCGCAAGCTGAGGAGAGCCAGGGTCCCAGTCTCCATCATGCAGTCCTTCTACAGATGCATTATTGAAAGCATCCTGAGCAGCTGCATCACTGTGTGGTATGAAGCATGGACTGTGTCCTGCCGAAGGTCTCTGCAGCGTATCGCGAGGGCAGCAGAGAAGATCATTGCTGTCTCTCTCCCCTACATGATGGACCTCTACAACTCCTGCGTCACTCGCAAAGCCTTCAGGATTGCAGGTGACCTCACCCACCCATCTCACAGCCTCTTTAGCCTGCTGCCATCAGCAAGGAGACTGAAGAGCCTCGAGCCAAAATCAGCAGGCTCAGGGACAGTTTTCCTCACCAGGCAGTTCGGAAGCTCAACTCCCTTCCTGATCTGCCCCGCTTCTGACTAGGGTAGGGCACTAAACTGCACTACCTCATCTTGTCTATTTCATGTATATATAAATATCACTCATGCCTGTAAATGCAAATGCTATTTCTTATGCCATTTTTTTTAGTAATATTTATTTTTTTATATGCTGCCTTTTCTTCCACTTTATTTGTATTGTAACTTTGCATCGTGGGTCTGAGAGAACTGAAATTACATTTATGCTGTATGTTGCACATACAGTATATTTGACAATAAAGCTGATGTTGACTTTGACATAGCTTTGATGATCTTTAGGTCACAGAAACCTCCATAACATGCCCTTTTTAAAAGGAAGTCCTAATGCTTCTATCCTCAGTAAGTTGAGAACAGTTCTTGTCATGGCTGCCCCCTATGTCTTTCTGGATCATATTGGCCAGTTTGGTAAGTTCCTGCCCAACAAACTCAACAACTAAAAGAAAATACAAATTTAAAGCTTTTAATAAGAGTATTTTGGTTAGTTGAGAGAAAGTTAAAATTGTTTTCAAAAAGTTGGATGAACAATATTAGACAGACAAGACAGAAAGCCCAAACCTTGAAAAAAAAGTCAGTGTACTAGCATCACAAATCACAAGCTAACATTGGTATTTACCTTTCAATCTGATCACAACTTTATAAAAAATATTGAAAATATTCACTGTGTTGTGTTATTAGTCTGAAGGTGACTGAAGTTATATGAACGCTTACCACCCACCCCATATATACATATATATATA
>JBAMHX010000001.1:32644282-32665223 GCA_037177515.1 Pseudomugil tenellus
GTAAAAATGAGCATGTGGTTACATGTGGTGGATTTATTGGATGTGTGTGTGTGTGTGTGTGTGTGTACATTTTAATTGCTTGCAAAAATTCATTAATAAGCTTTCTACAGCTGTTTTATCTGATTTAGGCTGTTAATCAACCTATTTGACATTAAGAAATCTCTTCAAGTAAAGGCACCAGGAAAAAAAAAGAAATGTAACAGCTAGGACTATGTCTCTTAACTACAAAGTGCGGCTGTAGCTCAGGTGGAAGAGCAGTCGTCTTTCAACCAGAAAGTTGTGAGAGATCAATTCCAGGCTTTGCCAGACTACATGTCGAAGTGTCCTTGGGCAAGAAAATAAACCCCTAAGCTGCTCCCCGATGTGCCTATCGGGGTGTGAGTGTGTGTGTGAATGGGTAAATGTGTACTATGTAGTGTAAAGCGCTTTGAGCGGTCAACATGACTGGAAAAGTGCTATATAAGTACAAGTCCATTTACCATTTACTCCATTTTCTCTTAGGATAAAATATTAAGATATTGCTAACTGATTGTGCTGGAATCAGATCCTTTGTTACTTTGCCCCCTACTGGTAGTTTAATGTATTTTATCTTAACTTACGTGAGCAAACAGGAAGTTAGGTCCCTTTTTTGTGAGATCACTTCCTCTCTAGCACCATTTTGTTTGAGATCAAGCCAGCAGCAGCAACATGTGCTCATCCATTCCTTCACAAGTTAATAAGTGGCATCATCTGTAAGTTATATTGTTTCTTATTATTAGAACAACAAGTGTGAATAATTATTTGTTATATAAAGTAGTAAATTCATACTTACTTAGCTAACATGCCATGTGGTTTGCTGTTTTTCTTTGTGCTTGTAATTAGTGATTTCTTGTACTATGTTTATTTGAGGAGCACTTTATGTTAAAATATCATTTGTTTGTTTCTGCTTTGTTTGCAGTTTCACACTTATCTCAATTAAATCTTCAAACGAACACATCGGCCTGATTTTTTTGGAGTTTGATTGGGAGAGTGTTTAGCTCTCTGTATTGCTAAGTCAACGTTCATGGGAACAACACTTAGTGAAGACAGAACACTGATACATCTTTTTTTCTGTCTGTCTTTAAGATCTTTATTTGACATTTTAAACTATATTTCACATAGATAAATGCGTGGAAGTTGATGAGGGGAAGAAAAAACTATGCCTCTGGGAATCAAAATAGAGATGAAGAAAAGTGAAGATTTAGAGACACAGAGAAAGACAGTGTGGGTGATGTCAGTGGCTGATAAAGTTTATGCTTTGCTGTCATTTCACTGAAAGTAAACAGGCACTGCAGCCTAACATGACATCACTAAGTAGGTTAAGTGTAGTCCCGCGTGGCCATCGATCATAACAGAATCTAGCATATTCTTACCCCCCCAAAGAAGAGAGGTAAAAGTTTTCCACTGTAGCTGCGATGACATTTAATTTTTCATATCTCCTGGAATGAATTTTGGCAGACCTGATGCAATTTAACAGCTTGGCAGTTTAAAATTGGGCAATGAATCACTTAGATTCAATGGAAGCCAGGCTGCTGCATAATATTTTTTCTATGTCAAGCGTAAGGAAGTAGTAGTGGCGGCATAGAATTTGGACAGTGGACCTCAAGCTGCTTAACACATTCTATTCCCCCACCCCAGTTTACCTGACCTATGTTTTTACTTCCATGTGGCTTTCTGACTAATTCACCATATAATCACGTTAGTTGACCAGAGAAGGCTTTAATCGAGAAGAGGGCATGCATTCGGTGTATCCTTACTCCAGAAACCTGTAAAATGAATCCATAGTAAAAATCCAGAGTGAAACACTTACAGAACAGAGTGAGATATAAAAGAGTATCACAACATATTTGTCTCAATAAGAGTCTGCTCAGAACACAATAACAGGCTTTGGAGTTGAAGCCCATCTCTCTCCACTCGGTCCGTCATAGAGCCTTCTGACCCCCAGACAAAGAGCACAGCTTACAATCACACACCACCAGTGCTTCTGTTCAGCCCATAAAAGGCTCTCTGCGTGCTTTTAAAAGGTGAGGAGGTCCAGAGGGCTTGCACTGTATTTGATTTTTGACAAAGAGCACGCTGGGTAGAAATCAATAAAGTGCCAGTGATGGGCCGATGAGTCCCGCTGGTCCGCCTGAAGAGGCGGGCTGCCGAGCAGAGCTGAGGTGCACCCACAATCCTCCTCCTGCACCGCCATCACTCAGATCACTTTCTTTCTCTCCCTCCCCTTTCTCTCTCTTGGTCACTACCTCCCAATATGTAGCCTCCTCTTTCCCCAGCCCCCTCTCACCTCCTCCTTTATTCCCTCATCCCCTCCTCACACCCTTTCACTACAGCAGTAGTCCAGATGAACCCAAACAAACAAGCGAAGAGTGGACTGACAATGCTTTTGACACTGGCCGTTTATTAGCCCCGCTGAGCAATGTGGAAAAAGAGCGCAAGAGAGAGAGATGTGGAAGTAGGTAGAAGAGTAGTTGTTCTCACTCGTGATCCAGTATTGTGGTGTCTCTGGGATGACCATATTGTTGTATGCATGTCATGGTGGAGTAACTCTCTATTGGCCAGCATGGTGCAGCCATTTGTCAGGGTCAACGTCAGGAAAATTAGTGTTTATTCTTTTAGAAAAGGATTGTGATGAATTACTTTATTTATATGCTAAAGACTTTTGCATCCATGTCTGACCTCCTTTTTTTTTTACCATTTTTTCCTTTGTCGTTTCAGCTTCCCAACTTGTGAAATCTGACCATCCTTTGGCAATTTTTTTCTTCATCTCATAAGGCAAAGAAGTAAATCTGAGGTTAAATGAGTTGCAGCATGCATAAGTAAAAAGCAGTGTGTCAGGTTGCTTGTAAGGCTTCATGGTAACAAGAAAAGTATGTGTACCCCATTAACCCCAGTGAATGCTGCAAGTTTTCCAATTCTGCCACTTTTATTCAGAGTTAAAATAACAGAAATTAATTTTTGTCTTTTTTCAAATGAAGCTGTTGTCAAAAATAAAATTTACTTTACTTAGTTCTGAAAATTGCATAAAGTTAATTATGGTGGCTTTTTTCCCTTTTTGTTTTTAATTGACATGAGTCACAGTGACCTGATGTGTGATCCAAGTGCATAGGATCTGTTAGAAAACTGCAAAGATATTTTTTGCTATTGTTAAAACAGACGAAGTTTTTTTTTAACGCCCTTAATACTGGAGTTCATGAAACTTAAAAGAAAAGTGCGTACAGGGAAGTAAACTGGCATTGTTTATTTATTTAAAAAAATAAAAACTTATACCTGGATAATAATGCAGGTTAGGATCCATTATTGGAAATCAGTTTTATGACCTCTGATCTCTTTCAGAATAGAAAATCAATTTAAAAATTATTCTGTTTATACTTGTTTTAAACATTTTGTGTCAAAACACCATAGCAAGCCTCATCTCATGTATATGTATGCTACTTGTACTGAGATAGATGCAAAGCAGCCCTTATAACACGACTTACTTCTTGAGCATTTTATGTTCACACTAGGAGAAAAGCCAAGAGTTTTTTTTTTTATTTAAATAAAACTAATAAGAATTAATATTTTTTTAGCAAATTGTTTTAGCAATTTTTTCAAATAAGAATAATCACAACAAACAGAACACCTTTAAAAAAAGAAGCTATTCGAAATATTCTTTTCTAACCGGTAAAGACTCCATCTGACAACCTGACCAATGAAACACAACGATTTCTGTTTTGTGTTCTGATTTCATGCTTTTTTTTTTTTTTTTTTTTTTTTTTTAAAAAAAAAGATTTAATTAAGAAGTAAAATTAGCAGATTCATTGTGAATATACATTCATACATGCATTATACACAATCCAGAAAAGACTGTTTCTTTTTTTAGAATGTATGCTTGAAATATTCTTTTTTCTAGGCCTTATTATTTTAATATATTATTATTTACTCTGGTTTGCACAATTACAGCAAGAACCAATATTCTCTGTGTTGGCCTTTTGGTAGACATCTTTATGATGCTGAATTTCTGACACTGGGAACTGCTTCTTGAGTTCTACAGTACTGCAGGTGTTAGATGGTTATCTGCTCTGATTAAATGAATCTCTAACAGCTTGTTGTCTAGTGTGCACAAATGTTGTAGAATCGGCAACTATGACTGATTAGAAATCCCAAAGAATTCACACCTTCCTGTTGTTTGGGTTGCTTTTACACCGAACTTTACTCAAGCAAACTAAACCGGCAGAACATTTATATCATGAATTTACATGGGGGTGATATTCGACAGAATGACTACTGACCAGATAAAGAAGATAAAAAAAACAGAATCATGACATTTTTCACTTAAAAATGAAGTTTACGAAAGTACCGCAGTCTACATTATGGCATGTGCCACTATGTGGCTGCAAACTGGAGTAGCTCTGTCTTAACTTTCGTGATTTTTGTAATATAGGCGTCTTTTTTAAGACATGAGCTGTCAATTTGGGTTGTCCAAAACAACTTTTCACACTGGTAAGAAGCTGTGCTGCATGGGACATTTTTTGCATTTTTTTTCTGTTCTTTTAAGACTTGTTATAGTGAGTCTCCATGGCAATGAGACTTATTTACCACTGAGATCAACTGATAATGCTCTTCAAATTCAAAATTATTAGTGAAATAACACTTCAAATCTCAATGGAATTGAAAAGAAAGAGAAGAGGGTGCAGGGTAGGAGTGAGGCAGAGATAAACGGTGGCGATTTAAACTGTGTGATGGGTAATATTAGATCATTAGCTAGCAAAACTGACGAGCTCCAGGAGCTAACAGAACATATTCCAGACTGTAATATGTCTGTACACCACTTTAAGACAGTCCGTGCAGACTGCAATAAACAACTCAGCAGAAAACTAAAGGGAGGTGAAATTGCAGTAGTAGTTATCCAGCGTTGGTGTCATCCTGGACATGTTACTGTTAAAGAGAATATCTGCACAAGAGACATGGAACTGCTAGCTAGCTGAAATGAGCCTACATGTTAGTCCCATGAGCCTACAGCTTTCGTGTCACACGCCCACTTTGTCACCCTGCAGCTCAGTCAAAGACCTGAACACAACCTCATCTTCCTCCATATCAGGACTTCCTGAAAACCCCTCTGCCTCCACCTTCACTCTGTCTCCTGTAATCAAGTCATAAAAAAATTGATGAAACTGAACCAGAACAACGCTGCAGGTCCAGATGGTGTCACTCCCAGATTTCTCAAGACCTGCTCAAGACAACTCTCCAGCACCTGTTCAACACCAGTCTGAAAAGAATTCCAGTGATGTGGAAAACATCCTGCCTTGTTCCGATGCCTAAACAAACCACAACCAGTTGAACTTGAATTTCCCTCAGGGATTAATGAAGTAATTTTCGTTTAATTTAATTTTAATTTTAATATAAATTGTCGTTCACACTGCCCAGTCAGGTAAAGCGGACCAAAGTTAGTAGTGTTGAAGCGAGAAATAAGTCAAAACTGCAGAAGAGGACAGAATTTTCAGATCTCTGTTCTGAACCAATCAGCTGGGTTTGGCTGAACCATCTTAGAACTTGGCCAGACGTTTATATCATCTCACTTCAAACAACATTAAATGAGGTGTTTTGACCCAGTTGATTTTTATCTTTTATCTCTTGCTTTAAAGCATTTTTAAAAACTGGTGAGACACTCCAGATGTGAAAAGTTTGGGCAGTTGATTAATGTGCAAGTACTGGAACTATCTGCACACTGAGACACAAAGCTCATTTCTGGCATTCATCAGTGTGTTCAACTCAGTCTGAGAGGCTTGCCTGCCTCTACAGACACAGCTACGTCCACCCACAATCCTTGCTGTAGACATGTATTAGTCATTATTAAACATAATAATGGCTTTTATAAGTCACTGTTTGCATCTTTGGTTATGTGAATAATTCAGACCAAAAGGGAGAGGGGAGGGAGGCGGCGGCATGGTGCTGTAGTCAGGTGGACCTTGCACCTGAGATGGCAGGCGACAGATGAGGCATTTTATCTGAATTATTTATTTGATTCTGTTCAACTTTTTACCACTGCCACATTGTTTTCTTCCCTCCCTCTTCCTATCCACCTCTTCTGCTTCATTTACCATTTCAACCCTTATCACACACACACACTATACAAACCGTCACATTTATTTCAAGCAGCGTTAATTACGGTTGCACAAGCTGTTAAGCTGTCGTCTGACGATTAACAAAGTCAAGCCTCAAGCCCGGCACCACCACTTAAATTCCCGCTCAGAATATGGATGGGTAAAGTATGTGTGTACACTTTTGCAGACACACACTCACACACACAAATGCCCAAACATTCACATATGCATAGGTGCTTTGTATTTGAGTTTTAAAAAGGGGGAGACTACTTAGAAGTATTCTTTGAAATGTGTCCTAATTAGCTAAAGGCCCAATCTCATTTCAACCCCTTAGCGCTGTGCAGTATCCCTACCCCTACATTTTGCACGTTTACGAGAGATGAAGGGCTGTCCCAATTCTCTTTTGCAGTAAGGGGAAGGGCTGTACACCCCTTCAAATGGAGAGATTTCAGATGCACACTCTGAAAGGTGGGGTAGAAAGGAAACAAATTTAAACATTTTTGTGCAAAAAATCACATGAATATTTATAATGTTTATAAAAACTGCTGTGTCATGGTTTTAGAACATTTTTCGTTTCTCGTGTTTATTAATAACGATATCGTAAAGTAATGAAAAGTTCAGCGATGCATACATGGCTGGCTTGTTATAATATACTAAGCTCCACAGTACTCCGTTTGTAAAAAAATTCTTGAACAGTATTTATTTAGTTTCCACAAGGCTTTCTTCTGACAGGAGTGATGATATTTAAAGTCTAACAAATCCTCTAAATTTCTACAACTACGGTAAGAAAATCGTATAGCTTCCGTCTCTGAACTTATCCGCAGACTGTCCTGCTTCACGCTGCGGTCTCTAACTGCAGGAAATCTGCCTGCTTTCCTGAAGCTGACAGCTGCACTGAATATGTATTATAAATGAAACAAAACGTCCTTCTGACACGAGTTTATCTTAATCTAAGTTTGTAAATACACCTAAAACCATCAATTAAGATACCATTCTGTCAGAATATGAACTTAGCAACATTCTGTTATTACCTTTGCTGAACTGCAGCAATTTAAACAGGCTTGTTGTAAATAATGAACTTGTAAAATGAAATATAAAACAACTCCACATCCCAGCTATAATCCAGTGTGAATTTCCTCCTACTATGCTGAAAAACCAACTACCCATGGCTGTAAACAGTTTTAGCAATACTAGATGATGACAAAATGGTCATGAGACAGAAGGAGGGGTGTCCCATTTCGTACGGCTGAAATGTTAGCCCTAAGCCTGGTAGACTCGCGCTAGGGGTAGAGGTAACGGGAAGGGGTAAAAATTGAGAAATGGGATTGGGCCTAAGAAGATGCTGGTGTTGTTGGTCTGGGACCAGGTGTGGATGCTCACTCACTCAGTGGGAATTTATTAAAAGTTAAATCATCAACGCACTCATTTGAGCTGTGATTTAAAGAACACAGAAGGAAAAAAAAACAAAGAGGAAACACTTTGACACATTTTGATGTGTCCACATATTTGGGTGCATGTGTGTGTTTGTTACATGGCTGGAGCACTGACAGGATGCATCTTTCTGCCAACATACAGCAAACAAGCAGCACACTGGAGAATGGTGGACATGTACAAACTGTATCAGTATATCATTCCTATACTGTCTTTGTCAACCTATGCTGCTGTCAAAGCACTGTGTTCTCCGTGCTGGCTGTCATAATTAAAAGGGCTAAACTGATTTTGGGTTAAAGTGGAGATGCAAGACATTTAATACAGTTTCAGCTGGCTGTTCCTAAGTGTTATGTGTTTGTTGTGGATCTATCTGTCTGTCTAATTACAGGCTTTGTAAATATTAATCTTGATTAACTATATTTCAATTCCATAACAATGTTTGCCACAAAAGGAACTTTTTATATTAGTTAAATGGTTGTTCCATCTGCTTTGCTCCATCTTGTTCTAGCTGATGAAGAAACTCGTTCATCTCTTTAAGCATAAGGATTCATTTAGGGGTCATTACACCACTTGAACATGTTGTCGGGATTTTTCCTGTCTAAAAGATGTCCAGTGTCTTATGAAACACACCAATATCTCCCTGGACCAGCTTTACATCAATTGTTAGAAACCCTGGTCCTTCAGGGCTGCAGTCCTGCAAGTTTTAGAAGTGTAGTTTCCTTGCATCAATACTGTTAATTAGTGGAGCTCTGCTGAACTAAAGCTCTAGGACCACAAAGTGGAAAAGTCTAAAATGACTAAGGTGGTTATTTTGACTGCACAAGATCTTGGGCTGTTCAATGTGCAATTTACACTCTTGCTACAACATACTTGTCTTTTATTGTTATTATTTTCTAAAATACCTGGGATTAGTATGTAATAACAAGCATATTTCATACACTCCCTAAAAGCAGCAGCATTCAATAGAATAGTTAAGCATTATATACAGTGTACTCATATTATGCTTTGACAATAACATACATATTTATTTCTGGCAAAGAGGAAACCAAAATGTATTATTCTATGTTTTGTCACAATTGTAGACTATAAGAAGTACAAATTTGTGATGTAATCCATTGCTTTCCTGATTTTGATATCTTGGTTTTGTGAAAGTTTACATAAAAAAGAGGTGTGGATCTACTGTAACTGAGAGATATAAATACTTGTTGGGCTTGAGAATTACAGAGTAACATTTTCACAGTATTGCAGGAAATGCAACTGTTGATAAATAAATAAATACAGTTTTATAACTGTAGTATGACACAATAACAACAAACATGCTAACAGGTCTATGATATTTTAAACGGGCTTTATAGATTCAAAAACATTTTGTGTTGTGCATCGACACTCCAGAGCATCAATAGGCTGCTGGAGGAATCATATGTTCTACGGATTAAATGCATTGAAGCTTCTTCTTAATGAGGCAAGTTGATGTAATTTCTAATTTTAGTTGCTTTTGAATACTATGTGGTTCAGATGTTGGCATTTTTCTTTTCTTCCGTCCTGTCCTCTTTTTGCCTTTATGTGTGTGCATGTGTGTGTCACCATCACTGCCAAAGAAGTTGTTCGGAAAAGACATGTTTCCCTGCGACTCAGCGGGACCGCCAATCAGGGATCCGGCGCCAGGATGAGTAGTCACGATGCAGAAAGACGTCAAGCAGCCAGTCCGGTTTGTCGCCTCATCTCCTCTCCTTACTGCCGCTTTGTAAAATCACATTATCTTAATGAGAATAGGAGTGGAGAGGCAGTGACAGAGCATGGATATGGATGGGCTGCACGTCAAAAGTGCTCAGATTTCTTTCTTCTGCTCTGTTTCTGAACTCAAACAGAGATGAACTGGGGGTTGGGGTGACGAGAAGTCAGGAGCTCTGATGTATATCTCCTCTGTAGTTGCGTTACAATTCAGTTCACTTAAGTTCCATATAATATTTTCTATACAACCTCACATCACAACACAACTTATCTAAGTTATCTAAGTTATACTTATCTTATTTAGTAAATATAAGTCCTAAAACTCTGTTTTGGCAGCTCTTGAAAAAAAAAAACCTTGAAAAAGCCACTAATATTTCTTCCTGTTATGGTGATATGAAAGCAAGAAAAAAGTAAAAGAGCAAAACCAATAAACAAATAATATGACAGTAGACAAGTCACCTGCAGATCCATAGAAACAGTCTCCATCAGAGACAGCAGCATGGTGTCATGCAGGACCATGCAAATAGGAGAGTTAATGACCAAAAGTTAATGACAAATGATCAAATGTTTTTATTTAAACATGATGACTATTTCTTGTTACTTGTTTTAGGTTTTTTTCTTTTCTTTTATAAGATCAATTTTGGTAATAAAATCAAATCAAATAAAACTTTATTTCTGAAGCGTTTTTCATGTCAGAGGCAACTAAAAGTGCTTTAAATGATGAACTCAACTAAAATAAAACAAGCCTTTAGACACCAAAATAGATAATACTGCAATTTAAAACACAAACACAAAGAGAGACAACCCACACTCAAAATGTGACTTCCTGACTTCTGTCTCCTAAAAAACAAAACAACATATTTCAAATATTTATGTAAATATTTAAAACACAGAAAAATTGCTGGATTGATATGGATGTTGATGTGAGGAAACGATATTGGGATCCATCTACATCAGGAGCTGACCCACCCATGTCCGTAGAGGTCGCTGCAAAGGCAACCACCCAGCACATAGGTCAAGGCTGGCCGAGGTCCTCTCCAATGCCACAGGTCTGTAGAGTCTGACCCCCCTGCAATGGCAACAACTCCAAGATGAAAAACAAAGCACCCCCATGGTGGAGGCTCCCCATGAGGAAAATACTAGAGTTAAAACAAAAAAATTAATAATCTTAAGAAACAATAAAAACAGATAAGATTAAATAACCTTGAGAACAATAAGAATAAATTAAAACAAAAATAATAAAAAAACAGGACTTCATCAAATGTGCTAAAATAAACAAATAACTAATTTAAATAAATTATTATAAATTAATTCCAATTATTCCTTTAAAGCCTGAAATAAACTCCAGAGAAAACTCACATTTTTCAAACCTGACGTTTTATTCGGGCTTTTTTAAAAATCTGGAAAAAATTACAATTTTTTTGGACCATTTTTACCATTTATTATCATGCGATAGTTCAAAATATTGTAACGTATATTGTAAGTCTAGCGTCTACACACAAACTAAAGCATGAATCAGGCATATACACACACACACACAGCAAGTATCCGGTATCAATCACAGCAAGTGGATCACAAAATATTTCTGAATTAGCTGGATCTAGTTCATGCGGACAAGTATCTTATTTTAATGATGATGATTGATGATAATGACCATCTGGAAGGTGATGTGATGAGCAGGTATCACCAGAGTTGTTCTGTACTTGGGATTAACGATCCCTGTAATCTCTGCATTTCATTGATATAGTATTTCAAAGAGGCGCTCAGCAATGTACATGAAGGTTCTGCTTGTGAATGGAAAATGTATAAACTTATCTGTAAATCTGCTCACGTCCCTCTCCCACTTCTCCTGCTGCAACGTTGTATCCACACATTTTTCTGTACAGACGTTTCTGCCGCTGCTGACGATCCGCCACATAAAGCCATCACGCTCTCCTCTTTTATAATCTCCTTAAAGCAATGTCATTGAAAATGTGCCGGCTATGGCTGGACAATAACTTTAAAATACCCTCACTTATGGTCATGAGCTATAGGTATTGACCAAAAGAATTTGATTGCAAATACAGGCGTCCGAAAAAGTTTCATCTGCAGGGTCGGTGGGCTCTCGCTTAGAGATAGGATGAGCCTCAGGATCTCTCCTGATGAGATGGCAGATGGGGGCTGGGGAGAGGAAAGACCAGGCTTCCCTCTTTAGGCTGCTGCACCCGCAACCTAATCCCGGATAAGCGGAAGAAGACGACAGCTGACATCTGAATGTGTAATTTTGGTCTGCTAAGAGGAAACCCGGCCAACTACAACACTAGCTACAAATGTGAAATCCACAGCCTACCTGATATAAAGTGTTTACTGCATAATCTGCTGGTAGCGCTGGGTTAACAGTCCTCTCATCTCAAAGCTGCAATCCATTTGTCCATTTGTCTCTGTGTTTGCCAATAATCTATAGAACAACAGGTTGTTCTTTTGGTCCTGTATGTTCCTACACCCAAATGTGGAGCATGAAAACACCATTTCACTCTGAGCAATACCCCACACACTACAATCTGTCTGAGTTTAACTGGTTTAGAGATCGATCGGGTTGTTGTCCAAAATGGCGGTGACTCAGTGACGTCAGCTGCATGTCCTCTATACATGAAATATGGCATGTTAGGCATTAAGGGGTTGGTTAAAAACTAAGCTAAAAAGGTCTTGAATCTCATTTTAAAACATCAGCAGTGTCTGAGCCTTAAGGTTGTCTGCTGATCCTCAGTCGAAAGCCATAATAATGGAATGAGACGTCACCAAATGGTTTAGTTCTGATCTTAGGAACAACTAAAAGACCAGTACCAGAGAACCTCATGGTCCGCGAGGACTAATAATTTAAAGGTCTGATAAGTAAGAAGGCCCAAGACCCTTAAGACATTTATATACCACTAAAATCAATCCTGAATCCTGGAATGGAAGCCAGTGCCGCGATTTTAATTTTGATTTGATTTTAATACTGATTTAATAATGATTTGAATCCTTCAAGATACAAATCTCAAAGTAATCTACCAGGTACACGTGCATTTGATCAGCCGATGACATACTGTACGTTGCTGGAATACCTCTAGAGGGCTATCGGACATCACATTTTTGTTTTGGTCTTTATTGGCTGCATATTAATAATGCTAGTGATGTCGCTGACAATATGAGAGTTTCATGTATTTAAATATTCACATTCTCAATGTGTTACTTTGAAATTTCCCAGGCCCCACACAACCCACCAACAGAGGTCTGTCAGAGTAACTGTCCTGCTGACTTCATCTGACGTCCATTTGGAGATTCCATGTCCTCTACACCTTACACCAAAACTTGGTATGTCTCAAGTTTTCATTTGTAGGACTCCTTTGTCCTTCTCTCTAGACTGCAGGAGCACATTTGGCCTGATCAGTGACCCAGACAACTTTTTTAAAGGTTTTAGCTGTTGCTTTAAATCCATCCTCTTCTCCTAGTCAGCAGTTGTTAAGATGCCTTTTCTATCTCTTTTCCAGCTTTCACCAGGTTTCCTCTGGTCTGACCAGTCTTATTGGTTTGATGTTTTCTCTTCTACCATGCCTTCAGCATCATTCAGCTTTCTCCTGAACCAATGTTTCAGCAAGCGTTTGCTCAAAAACTGTGCGAAGCCTCCAGCAGGTACAGCCGAGATTCTACATCAGTTAAAACAGATGGTCCAGTTGTCAAGGAATTACACATTTTCTACAGTTAAATACATAAATGAGCCAGATAAACTGAGAGCAGCATTTTCATCCTAAACTGTTTAAAAATATTCAGCATTTTCTGTGTCAGCTTAAGTTGTCAGGGGAATATCTACCAACTTCTTCCTTCCATGATGTTCTAGCACTGTGTGAATAATTCCTTGTTAAACTCCAAATATTGCTGTTGTTTGCTGTCAAGTAGGGTGGTAATATTTTTCTCTTTAATTATTTATAAAAATATCTCAGTCTCCTCTTTTATCCATACATGTAATGTTCATCCTTATTTGAAATGAAATAGTCACATGGTTTCTATGACACATCTGGTGATGCATAAATGTAAAAAAACATGTCTCCCATCACACTGTTGTGATATACTTCTATATCAGCATGTCTGAAAAACCAGCTCATGTGCTATTGTCAACCACATAATAAGCTCATAAGCCAGAAACTAGTGCCACTGGATCTGAAGGCCAGGTCACTGTGGGTTCCCTAAGCAAGTTACTAAGTTAAGCGGACATCAAGGTCATGATTAAGCCACCGCAGTAGGCCATGAGCTTCCCATGTACACACCCACATCCACACATAGCTGAGGCCTGATTCTGATTGACAGAACAATTTCTTCCACCTCCTTGATCGACTTTGTAGTAAAATACTCTGTTCTTTCCCCTCATTCTGTTTTTCTCTTAACATAACACACCCCAACAACCATAAAAATATTTACACACTGTACCATAAAGAAGCACAGACGGTAAAGAAATAAATGTAAATATGAGAATCATGCAAGCAAAGCAACACTAACACACTTCAAGCATCAGCTGCCCCACATACTCACATCCTAATGCAGGTCCAGAGACAGGAGGTGCTCCACTAAAACTAATGGAGGTCTTGGAAGGTGAAAGTTTATGTGGTTCACTACTCTGATTAGGGGGACGGAGATCTAAAAGTAATTGGCTCCCTTTACTTCCTTCTTTCTGTAGATTTACGAGCCTATCTCCAAATGACTGGCACTTTCTTTACTACGGTCAAACAGTGAAGGATAAACTCACTCCTTCTGAGTGTGGGAGTAAGTGTTGTGTCTGCATGTCTGGATGTTTATGTGCACATAGAGAGGTACACAGATCCCCCCTCCAACATACACACACACACACACACATGCTCATCTGAAATCAACCTTTACAAATGTGGCATGAAGCTTGAGTGTTTCTGAGGCTGATTCAAAGTGCCAGTCAGCTCTGTAAGTTGAGTGGCTTCTTCTAAACATTTCCTGTCACCCAAAAGGCACAGGGTGTGGGTGTGTGCAGTGGATGTTCCTCCATCCTGTTTTCTGCCTGGGAAAACACTGCTTACCCTATTAGCACTGCCTTTAATGTCCCCTCTTCTGCTCTTAATCTGCACAAGACTGCTGTCGGAGACTAACCGAGACAACCTAGTGGACACTTCACTTCCAGAGCCAAAGAGGGACGGCTGAGACACGAGTATTTCCATCCTCCAGTCAATTATTTATTGATAACCTATTTATTTTTACCTTTAGTGTCAGTCAAAATGCCTGAAATGTGCATGCATTCATATTTAATTAATATGCACACACAAAGGAGTCACAGAAATACATTGACTTCCTCTAACTAATGTATTATGTTTATAAGGCAGCAAATATGTATTATTCATTGCAGTTGTGGATGGAGGGGGAGCCTCATTGGGTATTACTATGTCGCTTTATTGTCAAATGCAGAAGGACTTAAAGGGGACAGCAAGCTTCATTAAAAGTGGCGGAAGAAAGCAAAAAGGAAACAGACGACAAGATGCGAACAGACTGACTGAAGAAGTAAAAACATCTTGCTAAGCCCCTACGGCAGCATGGATGGGGGATTAATGGTAATGTAACAATCAGATGGGCAATGTATGTAGTGAGTGTACATCCTTAGTGTTTTATTATGATGTTATGTCAAAGATGAGAAAGCAATGCGGAAATAGGAAGGCAAAATGTCACAAACTCACTAATTTAGTTTGACGCATAGCTCAAAACAAAAAATAAACTGTTAATGGTTGAAAAATTAAAACATTAGGTAAATATAACTTTTACCTGAAAAAATGGGCATTTTGTAATATTTAATATCAGCTGTTTAGTTTTTTCCAATTTGTGCGTTTATATATATATATATATATATAAAACTGTTTCCAATGGAAAAAACAGTAAAAATCCAAGCTCATTTTGATCTGGACAGTGGTGAGGTTCAGATTTACACTCATCACAATGAACTTTGAGTTGGGTGACAAATTTATTAAACATTGAACGTTTAGTTCACACTCTAAAAAATTTGATGGATTCTTTAATCGCATTTCTAGTGCAATTGTTTGATTATTATTATATGACTACAAATAAAATTTATCTTAGAAATGAACTGAATCATGGCCAGCTGAATGTGGACAAGGATTTGTGCCTGTTTATTTGATTCTGATGGATTATGCCAATTTTTGTTTTAACCGATACATGAAAACACATTTTCCTAAATTCAGGCAGAAATTTTAATCACCAGACTTTTGTGTCAGCCGCACATCAGCGTTACAAACTCCCAGTTTGTTTCAGCTTGTATTGCATTGTTCACTTTACTTTCTTTATAAAAAGAAAAAAAACATTGAAAAATGATGTCTTATAAAAGATGAGATGGGGAAAAACAGACCTGGTTGTTGTTAGAATATAAATGGTGATAGTAATAAAAATACTGACCAGAAAGTGTTTGCATTACCGTTTCTACTGCAGTTTCCAGAGAGTCAGCGTTGATGCTGGACTTACTGGTACTTGTCCCTCATCTTCTGTTGCGGAGTTGTGATGTCTGTCTCATCTCAGTGATGTAACTGTTGGATCAGATTCAACACCAGTGTTCAATCTGATGTTATTAAAATATTGATAAAAGATAACAATAAGTTGTATTTTTTTTTTTAAATAAAAAAACAAACATGAATGTGTTTCAGATATGGGCTAAAAGATCGTATTTGGGTGACTTTTGTCTACAGTATGTGCCGTGTTTTTAAGTTCATGTCACTGATAAATTACTCTTTGATGTGAAGCCACATCAGAGTTTTGTAGTTTTCTCAGTGTATAAATTTGGTACATATAAATATAATACAAGAGTTTTGGTAAAGATGTGATCTTTGATGATCCAGGACATCCATATTAGACTATAGACCTCTACCTGTGACAGCAACAAATCTCTGCTGAACAAGACCAGGAAGATTATTTGTTGCAAGCGTCAATTCCAGCATTAACAATGGTTTAAATCTGCCTACTTATCTGGCTTTTACCACCCCATTGCACTAAATGTGGTGCTTTGATCTGCAACACATCAAATCCTCATTAAAGGTGAGGAACATGGTCCACTGGTGTCAGCCTGTCTACAGTTGTCCACTCAACCCTCATCCCTCTATTTTCTCTCACAGCATAGATAATGATAATATCCCATTTGCTTTTCAAAGTTTATTTTCTGCTGAAGTCATGCACTAACCTTTTACAAGTTGTAAACTGACACAATTTTAGTCGATATTACTAAATTATGTGAAGTTCCAGAAGAAAGGTTGGCCATCTGGTCATGCGGTTTGTGACTGAACTGTTTTTCCTCAGATTTTGAAAAAGCTTAAAGATGAAATAAGATTACTGCTGGGTTCTTTTTTACATACACTAGTTATTTGGCCCCATGCCATTTAAATGCCTATTTATATAAGCAAATCCAAATTAGGACATCTGTTTCAAACTTTTCATACGGAGTCACTCTCATACTTATGTGGCGAGTGGAGGAGAAGCGTGGGAGCTGCTAGACAAAGCCAACTGGGGAATATTACACCAGTAAGTTAAGTAAAAGCTACAGGCTCAATAAACCAACAGGACTGGTGGGAATCCACAATAAAATACAGTTTTATTTAACAAAAAAATTGTTAAAAATATGAATACTAATTTTTAAAGTCAATTATTGTACACATGGAAGATGCGCACGAAGGAGGGAGGGTCAAATGAAATCAGCCTGCCAACTCAAATTAAGACAAGTAAATAGGAAAAAAAAGTCAACCCATATAAATGTAAGAGGCAGGTGGCTTCCGTAAAACCCTGAATGAGCACATCTGTGCACAAGATCACTGAGGGGACAGTAGACAGTAGCGGGACTGGAACACCAGCGACTGGGAGAAGTTTCCCGACCAGATGAAGCAGACCGGATCCAGTATTTACTCAACAGATATGACAGCAGAGTTACCAAGGGCCCTGGCGCAGACGGCACGCCATGGTGCACAGCTCACCGCTGTGCCTACAAAAAGTCCATGTTAAATCTGAATAATAATCTAATAAATTGCCATCATTGTAGGTGTCCTACCTGGAAGCGAAGCGCAGCTTACTGCCAGAGATAGCAGCAAGGTCTGCAGCCAAATGAGACACTGCTGAGAGCACCTTGGATCATCTCACTTTAACTTGGCTGTTAAAGATACAGCCAGCAGACTGGCAGACTGCAGGAACATGGACCAAGTAAAACCCAGAGACCAGAAACACCAGTTGTTCACAAATGAATGCTAATACTTAGAATTACCAGTCACTGAATAGGACCAACCGCACTCACTGCCTCCCAGCAGCAGAATGGATGAAGGAGGCCGACTGAGGAGCAGACACCCGCCCAACTATAATGCTCCCTGTAATATTACCTGGTGGTTTGCAAAGGATGGATACAAATTGGTGAGGAAGAGGAAAGGCAAAACCTTCCCACCACAAATGCATCTTTTATGTTGCCATAGTGTTCATCAAGTACAAGGCAGTCTACTTCAACCGTCCAAAATCACCAGAAGAAGTAAAACATTGTTTTTTGTCAATCTTAGCTGCTTCTATGTCTCTTTCTAGTACTTTTCATTTGTCGATTTCTGATCTTCATTTTCCTCTTGTTGTCTGGTTTGTTCCTTTCGCCAGTTACATGTGGGCTATGCAACTCAATATTGGTCCCATGATTTTCAGTGGTATTGCTCCATTATCTGAGTCTGGTGATAGATCTGCAAGGACCCATAAAAAGCACCAAATTATTCCCATAATCGACTGAGAACACAGACAAATCTGGATTTTTGTATGCATCTTCTGCGTCAAGTGTGGTTGGGTCTAAAGCAGAACTCTCACAACCTCTAGGTTCATATAACTAGACTGAAGAACTGTTTTATTCACAAGGCTGTAAGGAAACTTGTGACTTGCCCACACATACCCGGGTATCTCACAAAACAAAGATGGTTTTCTTCGATTTGGCCTTTTATCAACATGAAAATGCAGATTTACGTCATCAAAAACAATTCTTTTAAAAACCTCTGACCAAAGGGAAGATTTTCAAAACCTGAGTTTTAACATCTGCATGTGGACATATATAACAATGGTTTTCAATGTGGAAATGTCCCTTTGTGCAACAAAATATACCATGACGTCACATACGCGACCTTCGCTTACAACATTGATGAAATCAAATGCGTTTTGCTATGGTGTTTGCAGAAACGCTGATGTTACTAAATTGATCTTTCTTGTCTAGACAGACTATACTTGCAGCCTTTACATTTTTTTTTATGAATTCACCTTCTGCGAATGGCTTTCCCACCTTAGCAACATTTTACTAACCTTGTAGCTGGATTCAACTGCTGCATTATTCTCTTTGGTTGCTTTCTTGAAAAAATCTTGTTGCCTCAGAAGACATGTTTCATGATTTGCAACAAGGTTGGATCTTTCATCTCCCAGCTATTTTGCGTACTCCTCAGCATGTCTAGTTGTGTAATGACATCTTACATTGTATCCGTTGTGCACCACAACTTTTGCTGTGCAAATAAGACATGCCGGGGTACCCTTGTGCTCATCAAAGAAATATTGCATCTCCCACTTTTCTTGAAATTGTCTGTGCTCATCACTGACCTTTCTCTTCACTGCAGGATTTGAAAAAGACATGTTTGAGGCTGTGAAATAACTTTTATTTCAACTTGGTGTCACTGTCGTAACGGGATAGCAAGCGCTGTGTCCTCACTCTGTGTTCGCACACTTCTAAGTACGCAAACTAAGTAGAACACCACATAGCCTACTTAGTCTGCATACTTCACAGCATACTTCGGACTAAATTGAGACACAGCCAGTCCGAGCCAGTCTGACCGTTTCTGACAAGGATCACTGTGCATGCGCACAAAACAGCATGTTAGCTAGTTAGCCTCAAATATGTTCCTTCTATGGCTGTGTCTCAATTTAGGGTCTGCATGGTTCTAAGTACGCAGACTATGTAGTTTGCACAGTGCAAAGTGTGTCTGCCGTTTAAAATGAGACAGCCAGTTTGCATCACAGATGTGGTCCAGACCTTCATTACCGAGCAACTTCATATGTTCTTTATCCGATTAATGATCCCAATAGTTTATGAAAACACAAAGATTTATAAAAATGCAGAAAAAAATACAGAAAATTCCCCCAGTACTTTGAATTTTATTTATTTTTAATTTGCATGTGTGTCTAATTAAAACATCATCAGTGCAAAATAATCCTGGTCCATTGCATGTAATGAAATTAATTTGTGGTCACGGTACACAGTAATGCTGCCATCCTAGTGTGTCTGTTGGAACATATATGTAGTTATATGCATTAAAAAACGTCCTCTCTAGCACTCGACTGCTGCTAATTCTTTTTTATCTGGCGCACAATGGTTTCTGGGTGATTGGAGACCGCAAAGGATACATAGCATGAACACTTTGTTTTAATTCAACTAGACCCCCTCCCCACAGTTTTAGTTAAATCCTGCCTTCCCTCTCTGCCCCCCCTCATCTCTGCCATCATTCACTTTTCACTGTCGACTGGAATTATTCCCACCCTCTTCAAATCTGCTGCAGTCAATCCTATACTGTAAAAACCCGGCTCAGACCCGAATGACTTTCTCTCATCTACCCTTCATCTCAGAATTCTGGAAAAAACTGTTGCCTCTGAGCTCCGCTCTCATCTCACCCGTAACAGCCTGTATGAACAGTTCCAGTCTGGCTTCCACCCCCACCATAGCACCGAAAGAGCCCTCATCAAGATCACCAATGACCTCCTCATGGCTGCTGATACTGGTTCTGTCCCCATCCTCATGTGCTGCCTTTGACACCATCTCACATCCCAGTCTCCTAAGCAGACTCTCCTCTTTAGACATATCTCACCCCCCTCTACTGGTTTCATTCTTATCTCACTGGTCGTACTGAGTTAATCCAGTTAAAATCCTTCATCTCACATCCTCCCCAGTCACTTCAGGTGTGCCCCAGAGCTCTGTCCTGGGGTCTGTCCTCTTTATAATCCATCTCCTCCCACTTGGCAACATCTTCCGCAAATTTAACATAAAGTTTCATTGTTTCGCAGATGACACCCAGCTCTATATCTCTAGTAAGCCCGACTCTTCTCTCCCACCTTCCTCCCTCACCTTCTACCTTTCAGAAATAAAAACATGGTTCACTTCCAACTTCCTCAAACTCAACGGAAATAAAACTGAACAACTTTTTGTCGGCACTAAATCCCCAATCTCCAAAACTAACAGTTTTTCTGTAACTATGGCCAACAAGACAGCCCCCCCCCCCCCCTCCTCTCAGGTTAAGAGTATGGGTGTCATCCTCGATAGCTCCCTTTCTTTTCATGCCCACATTAATAATACGGTCTGCTTACTTTAATCTACGGTCCATTAATCGTCTCCGTCCCTCACTCACCCCCCCACACTGCTGCGACAGTCCCGCCTCGAGTACTGCAACTCTCTCCTCTTTGGTGTCCCCTACAAACTTCTCCATAAACTGGTCCAACTGGTCCAGAACTCAGCAGCCCGCATCATCACCCGGACCCCCGCTTTCCACCACATCACCTCTATTCTTCAGCAGCTTCACTGGCTTCCAATTAAATTCAGACCCACCTTCAAAATCCTTCTGCATACCTACAAGAAGAGAGGAGGGGGGGGGGGGGGGGGGGGGGGG
>JBAMHX010000001.1:32681364-32700365 GCA_037177515.1 Pseudomugil tenellus
GTAGCTTCTAGAGCAGTCACAGAATCACAACAACGCAGAATACGCTCACCAGGAAGTGACGTCAAGATCCGGCAGTCTCAGACACAGTAACAGATTCAGAGGGCAGATTTATAATCATTGCATTATCTATTCAAAATACTAATTTATGTATTGTAAATGTTTATGGTCCAAATGTTGATGATCCCTCCCTTTTGCACACCCTCTTCACTTCATTCCTGAGTCACTCCGATAACACACTAATTATTGGGGATGATTTCAACTTAATCCCTGATGCAGAGACGGACAGACATAGTAGTAAAGGAAGTTACAGAACTTGGCAATGTTAATATAGTTACAGGGTATTCCATGTGCACCTTTATTTTATTGTATTGTGACTAATTGAGGGATTGGGAATAGGAGTATTGGGGGTGTTCTGGGATATACCCCTAGCCTTCGCTTCTGAAGGCATAGGCCTTGTTTATACAGCCCTTTTTTATACAAAAGCAGATCAAAATGCTTTACATAATAAAGAGTACAAAACCCTTCATAAACCCTACCTTCTAGTTTCTGTCTTTTTAACCAAAACTTTAGTTTAAAAACACCATATGTAGTAAACAGCTGAGGATAAACAGGATTAATACATTATTTGAAAAAAAGACACCACTTGTCAAGCTCGGCCATGGTGATCAATCTAAGGTTATTTAAGAAAGATAACCACAGCAATCAGAGTAATAAAAACACAGTCCAAATGATGAACAAACACAAAATCAGGCTTCAGATTCTGCAGATACAATGTAGAGAATAATAAGAGTCAGAAATCACAGGGAGCACATTGTTTTTGTACTTCCTGCAAAAAGCAAGATTTTAATCAGTTCTATTCTCATCTCCATCATGCACTGACACTAAGTATGATGTTTTCTGCTGTCATTCTCCCATATCAGATTCTGTCGAGTGCAGATGGTGGTTTATTTTACTGTCTTGTCTTTGCTTATTTCTTGTAGGCATCTGATGTACATTAAATGTTGTGAAGTCCTTATTCTGCTCCCGAAGTTACCTTATGCTAGTTTGATGTGAATTATGGGACTGAGCCAGATGTCACTTGGCCTCTGCTGGTTAGGAGGCTTTAATCATTGTGTGAAGTGTTGAGTGGCAGCTGGTAGAACATGAGGCTATAGGAAAGCAGGCTGCAGAATAGATATAATCTTTATTTTATCATCATGATGAGCACAGTTTACTGTTGGAGGCCAGAGGCAGACTTGTTGCAGTACTGGTTGCTTAACTCCAACCTTTTTAATCTCAGTTTAATCTTTTGTTCTTTGGATAGACATTTTATTGTTTTCACAGCTCTTAGAAAAATTATTATATTTGCAGAGAACTTTGATTCAGAATAAACTCTCGTGACCAGTGAGGGCAACACATTTTTAATTCAGTTTAATTCAATGTCACATACAACACTGATTCAACATGAGGTTATTCATGATAAAACTACCAGAACATTCAGAACCACAGTAGATTAATCACAAGTTCACTTCACCAGCAAGTTTATTTTCCTCTTTTTGCCCAAATTTTCATCACAGTTATACACAGTGGTCTCTGCTAGTTCAGTTCACTTTTCACCTGTGCTGCTCTCTTCTCCCTCTGCAGGAGCTCGCTGCTGAGACCCCTGGCATGGAGAGCCCTCACCACTACCTGGACCCATTTTCAAGCATTTATGACCATTGTAAGCCCAGATATAGTGCTACCCCACATATCCTGCTTTAGCGGTTGTGTCACAAAAGATAATCTGTGCAGCGTAATGGCTGGATGATCACTATCAAGGGCTGCAAACTGTTCCCTTTGTTCCAGGAGCAGCACCTCATCAAAGTCATCATAAACTGGCTGCTTTTGACGCTCTACTGGAACGCACACTTGGGCCTGGCCCTGATTTTAGAACTGGCATGTTGATGACTAAACTGCTTTTAAAATTTCAACTGTTGTTTGGATAAATTTTGCCAAAATATGTCAATAACAACTATTTTGTTTTCATTGAGAATATATTTCAATTCTCCCTGTATGGTGTCATACCCTGGAATTCCATCTGCTTTTCACAGAAAGCAAGCTGCACCTGTTGCCAAGTAATCTCTTCTTTCAGGTCTCCACTGGTCTTATTTGCCAACGTTTTATTATGACGAAATTCTCTATTGTTCTTCATCTAATTTCTTGGCATCTCTTCTTAACCTCATGGTGTTCCTCTTGCTGTTTTCAAATACTTCTTATTTCGCAGTCCTTCTGGTGATATTAAAAGGGCCAAAATATCCAAAATTAAGTTTTATGAGCTTTTAACCTTCTATTGGAGTTCATTGTACCTTAAAACAATCCCGGAAGTACTTTTGTTTTTCATCCATGTGTTTTTGTACTGCGCATGTGCCCTTGTGTACAGACACACGTGTGACTGCACCATTGACTGTATAAAGTATAAGTACGCAGCTGCAACCAGCTCTAACACACGGAAAATTGGACAAAAAAAGTTTTTAGAGACACTCTGTAAACATCTTTATTTCAGCTGTAAAATCTGACATTTTAACATTGGAGTCTATGGAGATTGCTCTCTATTGCAGCCAGTCTGAACTGCAACTATTTCCATTTCCGTATTGGCGTCAAAATCGGCAGCCAGAGGCTGCTCAGTGCAGGTGGGGCAGGGGAGTTGCAGAAATACAGAGGAGAGAAGGAGAGACAGAGACCCAGGCTTTCACAGTTACAACTAGAAATCTCTCAGCAAAAAGTGAATGGTATGGCAAAACTATAGTTTGGTGCATGTTGTAAAATGCATAATGTTATCATAGATATGCATAGGATAGACTGTGAGATGGCAAATATAGCATAATATGGCCCCTTTAATAAGTCTCTGCAAGATTTCAGCTATATTTCTATTAGCCTCTTCCAGCAATATTTTGATCTCTGTTGGTTAAAATTTGTTGTACATTTGTACTTTCTTGCTCTCTTTCTACACTGTCCATAGCCAATCAAATATGAACAGTAAATCATTATTTAAATAAATAATTTGAGTTGATCATGGAAATACAACATGGCAATCTATTTGCACCACACACAACTTTGCCCTCTCTATGGGGAACCTGAGTAGATCAGAGTCAAAATGTCCAATTGAGTTATCTTGCAGCCAGTTGAAGGACATTGTGATGTCATTTGCAACATAATAGTCTCAGCTTATTTACATGAAGCCCATTTGACTTTAACTTTATTTTGTTTGCTATTTTAATAATAGTTATATTGCTTGACATGACCAGCCAGCCTACTGAACTGAGATCCGTTGGGATTCCCACAGTCCCTCTAGTGTGTTGGGTCTTACTCTGGGGTCTCCTTGGTGGGACCTGAACACTTCACCACAAAGATGGGAGATGGAGACACTGAAACCAGGTGCCAGAGTCAACTCTGGTACCTGTACTTCTCATCTTATATCTAGTGACAAGCCCATAAACCTCGAGCAGGAAACATATTTTAACCATCAACCATAACGATTGAGATACTTGAACTCCATCATTATCAAAGTCAAAAAAGTATCAGGTTTAGCATAACTTCTTTCTATCATTTAACGAATACATGCATATTTATGTATTATATTTCAAAGCAATATTAAATTTGGCTACATTTGTACAAGAACAAAGCTGTTGGGTAATTGAGCCAAATTATCTGGCTCTCCCATCACAAGAAAGAGATTTTGACAATGACTGGTATTATTAAGGGTGTGGTGGTTGGACCTTTTCAGGGTGTAGATGGATTTATTTAATCTGTAACCTGCTGTCAGTTTTTTGGAGGATTTTTCTTCCAACAGTTGTACTAAAGAAGTGCAGCACTTGAAAAGGCCAGGCCTGTCCTTTCATGCAAAAGTCTAACAAAATGTCTGAATAATAAATTTGTGTGCTGCTTCACCTGATTTACATACAACTTGTGGGCTCTTCTTAAATGTAACATTTAGACCTTTGTGAACCACATAACTCAAGAAAAGGACTCCATTGACAGAAAAATCATTTCAGGGATATTTATATTCATCATATAATATTAAAAAATTATGAACATGTCATGGGGTTTTTCTTAAGTGGTACTTATTTGGTGTATGGGATCAGTCATTTTGTTGATTACATCTGGTACTTTAAGCTGTATAACTTCATATCTAACATTTAAAACTGAAAGATTAACAAAAAATGGATTTAGTATTTTTAAGAGGAACTATATTTATGCTTAAGATTAATTTAGTTCAAACATTTGAAGTTGTTATATTTACATATAACAACCTTAATATTATTCACATAAAATCCAGTCTGTTATTTGTTATTTTAAAGTCATACTGCTTTTACCGTCTTTACAAGTTTTTACAATACAGCATGCATTGTGTGCATAGTCGTGTGGTGGTTGGCACTGGTACCTTACAGTGTAGCATATTCCCTGATCAAAGGAACCCCAGCTGAAAAAATTCCAGAAAGATTCCTTTGGCATTTCTATTGACTCACAGGATAACATCACTGTTAAGGAAAATCCTCCAGAAGGAAACATCGGACATTATCTGAACTATGGATTTGGTTTGAAAGACTAGTGACTTAAGGAATCTCCCTTCTCACTACAATTTTTTCACTGGGAAAATTAATGTAGTGACTTTTGAACTAACAAATGTATTTCAATAAGGTGGCTGCAACAATCAAGAAACTGTTAGGGTTTATGGGTTGGGGTAATTTGGTTTCCGGTTTTATTTTGTAGACTTCTTTGCTTCTTGTTTGCTTGGTATTTCTGTTCAACTTTATGTTCTGTTTATTGGTTTCACCTGTGTTTAGTAATTATATTCACCTGTCCCTGATTAGGTCCATGTATTTAAGTCGCTTGAGTTTTCTATTTAGTTGTGAGTTTATTAGTTGTATTTTCTGAGTCAATGCCTGTATTGTGCTACATTTATTTGGTAAGTCCTGCTTTGTTCTGATTATGATAAACAAGTTTATCTGCATCCCGCCTGTCGCCCTTGCCTGCATTTGGGTCCACAGCTTCCCTGCCTCCTAGCAGAAACATGGCGAAGCATGCCTTAACTTCAAAAACTAAACAAACCCCCACAGAGAGGAGCAAGAAGACACCTAACAGACCAACTTTTAAGGGCATTACTCAAAGAGAACAAGACTTCCCTAGATGTTCATTTACAACCTCAGAGAAAGTTTATACTTCAACAAATGTAAGTTAATCAAACACATTATTTTTTTAATAACCGCATTCTCTAAATGGAGAGACATAAATTAAAGAGACAAATATTCATATTTGCTATTTACCAATTTCTAGGTTGTATATTTGCTTAGTTGATGAAAAATATTCAAATCACGTGTTATACTTAAAAGATACCTTTTGTTTTATGATTATGTGCATCTATCCTTCTTGTCTGAATGATTGAGCCATCTTAATATATGCATCACTTTTAGGGCCCGGTCACACAGCACTTTACAGATTAATCACGGCCTAAACCCATAAAAAAGATCTTTCCCGCAAAGCAGACAATGTTGTTTGTGTTGATGTCGAGTTTAAGACGGGCTACAGTCAATTTTTAGATGTGGCAGGGCGCAGGGAGAAATCGAAACAGTTTCAGACGTGGTAAAAAGTTTGAACTGCTCAAAATTTTAGCCCTCGCACAACCACGGGCAGCACACATGGTAAAGACATGATAAAGATGTGCACAGCACCTGAAACACACGTAATAACACACATTACGGCAGTGATTAAAACTTGGGGAGAGACAGTAACACTTGAAAGTTCAGTGGTCTGTTACAGGATCTGACTGATTTTATGCATGTTTAGTGGCTTATCACTGACAAATGGATTTGTCATGTTTTTTAGAGGTTTAAGCCTGAGTGAAGGAGAAAGACTCCTGATATGAAATTTAGAACCACAGCTTCAGCCAAGCCCCTGTAACTGCTTATTGGCTGCCTTAGACAAACCAGGCATCTTTTGGATGTGCACACATGTTCCAAACTAAAAGCAAAGATACTCAGACAGAACAAAAGCAGAACACAGACAGAACACAGAAAGTAACTCAGAGCAAAGAAGTTACAAGAACTGAAAACTATGTGAGACCATTCTTGAACTCTGCAGGACACAACTTGGGAAAAAAAGCAGTTTCTGAGGAGAATTCCTCAAGCTGATGAGATGATCATCACTGTAATCCGAGTCAAACTGATACTGAAACTTCACAACCTCGGACTGCCTGCCTTTTTGTGCTTCTGGATCAAAGACTTTCCCACAAACAGATCTCAAGTGGTGAGAATTGGGGACTCCACACCATCCCCACTGACCCTGAGCACAGGCACACCACAGGGATATGTGCTCAGCCCAGCTCTCTTCTCTCCGTTCATACATGACTGTTCTGCTGTACATCCCACTAATAAGGTGGTGAAGTTTGCAGATGAAACCTCTGTAGTGGGTCTCATATCGGACAATGATGAGGCTCACTACAGAGATGAGATCTAGTACCTGACAGGATGGTGTTCAGACAAAGACTTTGTCATGAAAACCAGCAAGACCAAAGAGATCAACGTAGACTTCAGGAGGTCCAATACGATGGAACACACCCTTTTCCTCATAAACGAGGAAGAGGTGGAGCGGGTGGACCACATTAAACACACGGGCATCCACATTACATCTGACGTACGTCCCACCTGATGAAGAAAGCCCAACAAAGACTCTTCTTCCTCAGGAAGCTCAAAAGGACTGGATTCTGCCCTCAGCTAATAACAAACTACTACAGATGCAGCATAGAAACATCCTCTGAGTGCAACAGTGTGGTAAGGGAGCTGCACTCAGCCCAGGTGGTGAAAACAGCACAGAGGATTGTGGGACGTCCTCTCTTTGGACCCCACCCACCCAGGACATGAACTGATTGTGCCTCTTCCCAGAGCTGTTAAATCCATCACCCCATCCTCTCACACACACACCCCCATCCAGCCATAGACTGAGCGTTAAACCCCTGGAAACAGACTGAAAGAAAGCAGGACATTTATTCATCTGATTTGCAATGTACTATTATTCTGTTTTAACTATTTTTAGAATTTGTGTGTGTATATGTAGATATGTGTACTAATGGAAACCACAGGACAAAGATGGTTTCCACACTCTGAAGGGCTTCAGAGTTTCTTCTGAGGAGAACAGACAAGGAAGTTTTTGTTTGTCTTTTATAACTAAGTTTGAGTCTCCTACGTGACATTTCTTTAATTTTTTTTTCAACACTTAGCTCCACACACAAGTAATTATTAGCCTGAGACAAATGAGAGGCAGAATGAGGGGATGAAACCCGCAGAACCCAAACTGACAAACTGCAGAGTGATGGATGCATCTTTCCGGGCCTTCTCCCTTGCTGGAACTGGGTCTTCCACCATTCCATGGTCCCCCTCTGGATTCTGGACCAGTCGTGTCCACAGTTCGTATAAAGCCTCGCAGTTCTGAACAAAGCTAATTCTCACGTTGATAGATTCCCTTTTCTCTAACGTAAATAAATAAGCACCACAGTTTGAATAATTTATGATATACCAGTTCATTCCAGTTTACTTTTCTTTGTCATATAAACTTAGGTTTATCATAATACACTTTTTTGGTTAGTGTTTGCTTGTCTTATTTGTTTTAGATTTTATTATTACATTGCTTTTCTTTTCTAGTATTGCTTTTCTTTTCTAGTATTCATGTCTTATCCTATGTACTATACACCTTAGATTAATAAATATAACAGTTATTTATCTTTTCATTCTCTGTCTGATTTAGGTTAGTTTAAGCTAGCACATATGAAGTAGAATTTCAGGTTCATTGATTAATATGATTAACTATTTACCTCCATATATGAAATCATAGGTTCCCTTTTATCCTATATAAGCTAAAAAATAAGAGGTGGTGCTCCAGGGGTAAATATTATTAAATATCAATATTCCATAATAGTATTTTTTATGACGCTAATGGCTACAGCAAGATGTCTGGAAAGAACCTTGCATGTGGCCTTTCTGTGTAGAGTTTGCATGCTCTCTGTTCAAGTGTGAATTTATACCAGCTTCTTCCCACTGTCTAACAACATGCAGGTAAAGTGGTGTCTCTAATTTCTCCCTTGGAATAAGAGTGAGTTAATTGTGTCTGTGATGGACTTGTGCCCTTTGTCTCTTGCCTGATAACAGTTGGGGCGGGCTCCCACAGCTCCAGGACCCTGAAGTGGGTAAGGCTAAAGGTGTACAGATGAATCAGTAAGTACTCCAAACTGATTATTTCTGTCCTTTAGCGTCACTGTTGTTTCAGACATAAACGTTTCCAGAACAGGAAGTTATTGTTTTCATTTAAAAGATTGACTTACTCAGGACATAAAAATACTGAATACCAAATAAATCAACTTCAGCTTTTCCCAGTATCAGATTTATTATTTTATTTATTTATTTATTTGTGGTGTATTTTTGTTGTCTATGATGATGTCAAATGTAATGGCAGGACAATCCTAATCTTAATCATAATTAGCAAAACAAACACACACAAAACAAAACTGAAAAGAAATTTAAATACGGTTCACTGTTTAACATTCAAATACCTTTTTATTCATGCAAACATGCTCATTTAATCTTGATTCTTTACACCCTATTATTCATTTGTGAATTTTACCGTAATTTGGGTAAGGTGTGTGTTGGGAGATTATTAAGTAGATATTGATTGTGATTTGATTAAACTCTTGCTAATTTGCTGCAAACCCACAAGACATTTAATCAAATAAAAATCAATAACTTCTTAAGAGCCCTTGGTACATCCCTGGAATGGGGGACTACTGTGGAGGTGTTATAAATTAGTGGTTAGAGCAACACAGCCGATAGGATAATGTCACAGCAGAGAGAAATGGACAAGGAGGAAAAGAGAGGGGTGGGAGACAGAGGATATGTTACTCTCACAGCATGTAGGGAGGATGGATTTGTGTTTGCAGGGAGAAAAAAAAATGTCCTTGCTGTTTCAATTCTAGGAATAAACAGCTGCTGAGGAGTGAGAGTTTTATTCTCTGTTGTTGTTAAACTGTTTTCTGATTTCAATTTAAAAAAAGTAAAACTTTTTAGAAGAACAGAATGTACATAAGAGCTGGTTTCTGCACTACAGGGGAACCTTTTGGCACTCAGAATCTCTAAGCTGTATACATGTACACACCGCAACTTTAACTGATCTCTTTATTGGGGTCCAAAAGTGTACATATACAGAGAAAAGACAAAAAGAAAATCAATCAACTCTAATTTTTAAAAACTGATCTTCAAAATGAAAATCCAATAGCACCTGAGGCCCAACCTGAGGATTACGTCAACCCCAAAAAAGCTGAGACTTTTCCTGCAATGACTGTTAACAATGCATCACTTGGTCCAAAATATATATTATTTTATCCATTTTATTTTTTTAAATGTTTTTGGTTTCTGATTCTCACTCAGTTTTCCTGCCAATAAAATCTGTAATTTTACCATGAGGACTTTTTTTTCCAGTGAGTCATGTAGTAATAGCACTGATTATAGGCAGGGTGCCCTTGCTTCAGCAACATCTGAAATAAGCACTTAAATATCACACAGATGTCTATATGTTGGTTGTAGTATAGCTGCTTCTATGCTAAAACTGCTTTTTGCATATTTTCACTTCTTTCATGCTTTGCTGTTTGTTCTCATATTAGCCATTAAAGCCACACTACTGAATCTTTCCATCTTGACCCCTCCTACCAAAAGCTAATTTGGCATCCATCTTACACCCTGTCTCTGTTCTGAGCTCTCTCTCTCAATCCAATTTAAGTCAGTTCGATGTCAAGTCTTGATCCCTTGCCTCCTAATAATGTCCTCTTGTATTTCTTTGCTGAATCAGCCATAGAGAGTGTTCAAAATGCCCAGTGTATATTCCCTGGTCACACAGTGCTTTACGTCTTAATCATGGCCAAAAAGTTCTGAAAATCAGGTGGACCTGGTTGTCAGTGGTAACTTTTGGCGAACTTTGACTTTGCCGTGCTTTGTACAGGGTATGGCCGTCTGTTCCACAGGAAAAACACTGCCTAGGCACGCTAACCACGTCCAGTCATGTGTAAGGCTAAAAATAGGTTCATCCGCATAAAGTTCTGAAAGGCACTTGGATGTTCATTACCAGCTCAAACATGAGATGCTTGTAGCTGAAATCTAAATCAAAACACTTAAATCCAAATAAAATCTGGTAATGGAAACACAGATATTTGGAAAAAACTCAATTATCACTAAAAGGTTTTAATGCTCTCATGAGGTGGTTTTTAAGACATTTTGATATAGAAATTAATTGCAAACGTGTTATGGAAATACTTTTTTGGCATATATGCGTCCAGGGCAGGATGTAGTTAGGTCATGTGACCGGTTAAGCTGAGGCAGTATGGAGTAAACAAATGGAAAATGCAGAGTTTTACAATAAATAAGAAAGGGAATTAGGTATTATTATGTATATATTGTATTGTTGTAATATCTTACTACTTTTTGCAATGACAATGTGATTTTAATTACATTATATGGACAAACCAAAACTCCAGAAATATAGGGTCAACATGTCAGTACATGTTGAGAGCTAATCATGTGACAAAAAGCAGCAAATGAACACTTAATATAACTTTAACATATACATTATTAATGTGTTCAGTCTTTTATTCCCACCTGATTTAGATTAAAATGTAAAATATTAATCATGTATGTATCAGAGTAAGCTGGAGTCATATGGACTAGTGATGGAGCAGCATTTGTGCAAAAGTAATTGCAGATTTCACTAAGCATCTGTGGCCATGTGAAGTAATGCATTGTGTTTATGGTGTGGCCTGGCAATAACCTGCAAGACAGGGTCAACATGAACGTTAGGTGCCAATTATACCTCCTCCATACATTCAGCCCTACTCCTATTTATCTTCATACCTCCTAAATCATACCGTGACCTCCTCACAGGCCCCGGGGGGACAAACAAACAGGACTTCATGTAACACAGTTGTATACAAACACAAAATTCACCTTATGATTTTAAATAATAGCTTTACATCCCATGTCAACATTTTTCTCTTGTCTTTCACTGTTGTTTGGAGAAATGCTTTATGCTTTGGGGAAAATCATTTATCCCAAGGGACTTAATTAGTGTAGGTATACATTATCTTTTATGTTATTACTTTTAAGTTGTTTTATGTGTTTAAAGCACAATGTTCTTCTCTAAATCATCCATGCTTCCAGTGGCAGTAACATGATTGACAACATTGTGTTTGTAAATGTGCAGTTTAAGAAAAACCTACAAATGAATATTTAATTGATAAGCTACTATAGAGATGAAGTTCTATATGCCTTGTATAGAGATCCATACATCTCAATGTGTCATTGAGCCTCCAGCATACTTAAAACAATAGTCCAGGAAGAGATACTGTCAGCAGATATGCCTAATTACAATATTTTATGAAAAAAGGGACATGAAACAGAATATATTGTATTGCTCACACAAGCTCTCTTTCCCATCTGGCCAAAATGGCTATTGTGACTCATTGTCTAAAAATAGGAATGAAGACAAATTGTTATCATTTGCCAAAGCCCATGACAATAATGATAAATGAATACTTTTTCCCCTTTTTACTGTGCCCTCTGAAGTCATTGCTTAAGGCATTTCCCTGCATTCCCCCAGTTCTCTGTTTCATATCCCACCTATCCCAGCACATTACGTGGTCAAATATTAATTGAATAAGCATCATAAGAGATCATTCACTACTCTCACTATTTCCTTTCAACCATCAAATATAAAATAATGTTATACTGCTTCCTTTGTCCTGCTTCAGCAAGTTAGAGTGGTGGGGGTTTGTTGGTGTGATGGTGTGATTGATCACCAATTTTGCCTGACAAAAGTAGACCCCCTCCCCAACCATCTCTCCAGCCTGTCCCACACGAAACTTCTTTGGAGGGTGATATATGTGTTGACAGCGACAGATAAAGGGGATTCTCTGCAGCTTGTTTCAGATAAATCACAAATTTGCAGAACATCATAGAACTCCTGTGTAACATGTACAGTACATTTAGTGGCCTCTGATTCTATGTTTGTCAAAATTATGATTTGCAGCTGGTCCATTATTGTTTGCTTGTTATTACAAAAGAGTTTTACAAACAATGCGTTACAGGGATGACATGGATAATGCAGCAGACACTATGTATAGACCAAAACAATGCCACAATTGTGGTTACGCAAAAATTTCTGGTCTTCTCACTTTAAACAGAAATACAATCAACGACAAAAGAAACTGTTGGTCCAAAGGAGAGTCCATTACTGCTTCGTATTCCAGGTCGCATCAGAATTATTTTTTTTTTCCCAAGCTATCCTTTTTGGGTGGAACCACTTATACTGGCACCCAAATGGAAAGATCCCAGGTTGGGTATTGGGGTTCCTTTGCAAGTTTTTACATTTGGTAATGCAAAAGTATACATCAGGCCCAGCCCCGACCCACCCTGAACTGCACCCGTTGGTAGAAACACATTTTTAGGCCTTTAAAAACAATTTTTCCCTGTGTTTTTTTTTATTCTTAATTTAATTTTAATTCTTAATTTAATTCTCTATTTTTATTCTTTCCATGGGATAGATTAAAATTTATTGAAGGGGGGTCTTCTGCTTCCTGGTTTTCATTAGGAGCCATTAGACTAATATCATATTATGGTAGGAACTTTGCTCAAATTTCTGTTGTCCACAAAGTGATGAAAACTGTTTGCATCAAATGTGAAATATTTGACTTTATAGGTTTAGATAAGTGTCCATACCAAGAACTCCAGAAAATATAGTACTTGGGGACATTTTTTAGATCTGGGGTGTCGAATTTGGGGCCCGCAGGGTTGCCAAAGTTGATTATTTCTTGGCCCACGGCCATTGTCCTTTTATCTATTCATTCTTTATGATAATTATTTTTCCAGGAATGTGCTTTGAAAGTTCTTTTGATATTTTTTCATTGTTGCACTACCCCTTCTAACCACAAATTAAAATTGCATTACATTCTGAGAAGGGTGGCGCTGTTATTCTATCAGTTCATATCTGGAAACCAATGCTCAGAGAATAAGTGAGAAAATACTGGGGCCAAATGTCAAAGATAGATCCTAAAAGGCAGTGGCACACTGGCAAGAGAAAGTTTAAATGTAATTGGGAACATGAGTACTTTTTTTTACAGAAATAGATTTTAAAGTATTATGCCTAATATGCAAGCAGAAAGTTGTTGTTTTAAAAGAGTATAATCTTGATCGACTCGCAGCATTCTCATAATTTTTCGAAGTACACAGGTGAGGAGTGAAAGGCGAAGGCTTGAGACTGACCTCACAACAACATACCCTAATCCAGCCATTAACTGTACATGAAAGTGCCACATGGGCAAGTTATCAGATTAGCTCCATCATCGTCAGAACGAGATGACATTTTGCAGTGGGTGATTTTGTAAAACAATGTTTGACAATTGGGGCTGGGACTGTGCCCCAATCAAACACAGGCTTTTTCTCAAATAAGCTTGTCCCGAAACACTGCTGTCCAAATGCTAGTCTTCATGCAGGACTGGAGACTGAAAGGGACCACAAAAGTTGTAGATGTTTTTTTGGCAGTACAACAAGTTATGAATAAAAGTAGCTTGAAGTGGGAAAACCTATGTGGCATCACTACTGACGGACCACTGGCTCTGGCCAGTAAGAGGACTGGCCTCACTGCACTTGTCAAATTGCACGAGTTTGGTGGATCATTTTTTTAAAATAACATTGTATTTTACACCAAGAGCAGCTGTGCGCCAAATCCCTTAGATTGAAAAACATGGTGCAAGATGCAATTGCCATCGTCAATAACATTAGATCGAGGGCGCTCTTACATCGTCAATTCCTGGAGGAGTGGAAAGAAAAGCGACGCAGGATCCAGATAAGCATCAGCAAGCAGAGGAGCGGGAAGAGGAGCGGCATCCTCTTGATGCAGGATCCAGAAACGGGGGAAGAGGAGTGTCGTCCTCTGACACAGGATCCAGAGGAGCATCAGGAACCAGATGAGCAGGAAGAGGAACGCCCTCCTCTGAACAGGAACTACAAAGAAAGGAGCATCCATCCACAGGATCTCCTGGAAGAAAGGATCAAAAGGAGTGTCCACACGTGGGACCTCCTGGGAGACAGGAACAGAAGGAGCATTCACATGTTGGACCTCCTGGAAAACAGGATAGGGTGCTGGCTTCAGAGACTGCAGAGCGGACCTGGATGCAGCGCAGGTCGGGACCTGGGCGCTGGTGTCGGACCTGGTTGCAGCGCAGGTCAGGACATGGTCGCTGGAGTTGGACCTGGTTGCAGCGCAGGTCGGGACCTGGGCGCTGGTGTCGGACCTGGTTGCAGCGCAGGTCGGGACCTGGGCACTGGTGTCGGACCTGGTTGCAGCGCAGGTAGGAACCTGGACTCTGGTGTCGGACCTGGTTGCAGCGCAGGAAGGGACATGGGTGCTGGCGTCAGACCTGGTTGCTGCAACACTGGCAACTTGGAGAGCTGCGGCTGCTGCGACACTGGCGATGTAGAGGACTGTAGAGCCAGTGTGGAGGACTGCATTGAGAGTTGCAGAGCCGGGTTGGAGGACTGCAGAGCTGGTGCGGAGGACTGTAGAACTGGTGTGGTGGACTGCCGAGCCGGCATGGAAAGCTGCAGAGCCTGTGTGGTAGATTGCAGAGCCGGCGTGGATCTCCCGGGCAACGTGACTGTTGGTGTTGTTGTGTGGGACATGAAGGTTCCAGGCTCCCAAACCATGGAAGAGAATTATCTGCTTCCCCATGAAGATATTTCAAATATGGATTTCTTCACCTGCTGGGTCCATGGTATGGCGGATCATTCTGTCAGCAGCGCGGAGGTATGCAGTAATATTGAGACCCAAAGAAAGGTAGGATGATGACGCTGATGGGATGCAGGAGTGATGAAGTTTATTATCCTCCACAGGTAAAGGAGAACTAAAGACACCTAATGATGTGCAACAGGAACTGAAACCAGGAAGTATAAATAATGAGCAAACTAAATAAGACAAACAAGAGCAAACCAAAGAATCGATGGACTAATGGACTAAAACCAGGTGGAACTGATTAACATAACAAAATAAAGCTAAACAGAACAAAAGAATCCAAACACCGGAAATACCAAAGTAAAACAGGAAACACTATGACAGCGGGTAGCGGAGTCTTTCCCATCCGGCAAGGGGCTGGGTACAGCCTGAACAGTATGTCAGTCCATTAAAAGGATTGATATAAAAGACTCCTTTAATATTCTGTAATTAAATTCAACTAACAACAAAAAATACAAAAGTTAAACTTACTGCAAAATGTTTCTTCAAGCTAGAAGCTGAATTTTTGCGGCTAAAATTTTGGTATGTTTAGGAAGAAACGGATATTGTATTACATCACTGGTTTCCCTCACAATATGTAAGTGAGACATGCTGTTATACAACTTCAGCTGTGTTTATCTTCCCTTGTAGCAAACATACAGGAAAGAACAGGTGCCATAACTGCAAACTTGGGAGACCTGCTGAGAAGAAAAAAATATGTTCAAATGAAACCTGGTGAACTTGTTTTAAACATGGAATCAAAGTAAATGTCTTTCATAGTTTCTGTTTCCCTTTCTGGAAAATATTTGTCAAAATATTTGAAATGGTGACAAGTGAAATGGTGTCAAATCATTCAAAAACAAATTCAAAGCTCAAAGCATTCAAAAGTTGTATCCCATCATTTAGACAAATGGACAGGACAGTCCCAGAACAAATTCATGTTCATTGTGTAAATCAGTGGTTCTAAACCCTGTCCAAAGTCAAAGTTTCATTTCTGTTTAGCAACCCTTGGGGGGTCAGCAACCCAAGACAAGTTTGGAAACCACGGTCTAAAAAAAGATGCTGAATCTCTAAGTAATTTTGGCTAATAAACATTTTTTACTTAAAACATCATTTAAATAGATCCAGTATTTAATTAAATTATCTTATTAAACTATCTCTCTCCATGCATAAAACTGTTCTCCGGTTACAGGATAAAATCGCTGTACAGATCATTTCACAGAAAATTTTTTGAAGTGAAAAAAGTGTGCTTAGTAACTATTTCACTTTGGCAACTCTGAATATCTTTAAACATGTTTAAATGCACATATATTATAAATGAAACATAAAAAACTCATTTGAGCAAAGTGATTTGAGTAAAAGATCATTGAGATGACTTCACATTTCCAATAAATGTTTGCTTCTGTGAGTGTTTTAGTTGTGTGCAAAGAAACTATAGGAAGCAAAGGAATGTGAGCAGAGGCAGAAAGGGAGCTGAGTTCAGCGCCAGGTTAGCTGTGCATGGCTTGACAAATTATTTGTAGAATTGTTGCATTCACAGTCACTTAAATAGGAATCTGTCAGTGAGGAGAGGGCTAGTGCCACCCCAGCATACAGTGAAACAGCTGGTTCAGTGTTAAACAATCTCTTTAACAAAGCTAAACCACGGCCATGCTCTCCTCCTCCTCCTTTCCCCCACCTTTGCTTCTCTATGGTCTCCATCTTTGCCTCTGTGTCGCTCTCAATCGAATCCCTCCTTCTTCTCACCCATCTTATGATGATGGATTGACCCTAATGCAAATTTACAACCATTTTATATGTCATAGCCTCCCCCTGGCCGTCTGCAGGAACATAGCTCAACATCCTGCTTCAAAGATGTCTGCCTCAAAACAGCCAGCATCATCAGCCCGCTCTCAATCTCCTAGCTTCACAAATCTCAGCTGGATGGAGATTAATGTTGCTGTGGGTCGCAGCAGCAGCTGTGCTCTGCTCATGCTTGCATTTGTGTGTGCATGCGCAAGAATGCCACATTGTATGCTTTGACTATGAACAAAGCAACGAGAAGCATCTCCATGATGGACCTCAGTGAGGGAAGTTCCTTTCTCTGCTGTTTGACCTGCTCATTTCTGTCTTTTGTACACTGATGGACATTTGGTGTGCAGGCCATTTCACCATGTCAAAGAAATGTATCCTCCAACATTGTTGTATATCACCCCACTGGATGGAGGGACAGCAAAAATGAACTCTAGAAGAAAGGAGACAGTTTTTCACCCTATCAGCTTGGAAAGGCAATGTTGTGCCCTTGTAATTGAGTAGGTATCTCATCTATCAACCATGCCACCCTGGATAATAAATATAGAGTACACAGGCAGCTCCTCTGAGATTTAAAGAGAAGGTGTGTGAAGAGGTATGTGTGGTATGTGTTCATGTGTGATGGTTGGAAAAAAAAACGGGAACAGGTGCCTTTGCTCTAAAGAAACACCTTTTTATTTTCTTTAGTGAGATCATGGTTCAATATCTTTGTATTAATATAAAAAAAATACATTGTTAGCCTAAATTTCATAGCTGGGACATTTGTAATTTTAATACATGCAGTCACAATATATTTTTTTAAGTTTATCACATTTTACATGGATTTTCCTTTAAAAACATTTAAGGAACAACAGTTGCAAATTAGAAAAACTGTTACCTGGGCTGAGATCTATCGGTTTACACAATGAGTGAATATTTTGGGTGATAAGTCACCAGATGTAAAAAATCCCATGCCATTAAAGAGCTACTGGTGGATTTGTGGATTGATTTTGGATTTGTGGTGAGTGTATGGTGGACAGAGCAGTAGGTTCTGTGTTTGTGAGAAGAAGTGGGAGAAGGGGTCTGAGGTTTTATCCACCTTGTGAAAAGTGTCAGTCCTAAGATGCTAACTTGTCAGGCCACTTCATTACAAGAATTAAGTTCATTAACATGACCATGTTATTTTACAATGTGTGAGTATGTGCATGTGTATGTGCTTCCTCTTGTATCTACTGTATGTCACATGAATTGTTATGAATGCCATGCAGGAGCTGACAGTCGGCCTGTAGTCAAACACGGAGGCTGGCAGTTGACAAAGAGCACAGTCTGTCACAGCTATACATGCTCACCCTCTCACTCTCCATGTCTACGACTAATTGGGCCCTCTGGATATCTCTACTCAGGAGGATGTTTGTGTACGAACATACAGTGATATGAAGCAGAGTTGTGAGCAAACAGACTATTGTGTACACAGTTGTCAGAGCCTACTTTTGAAACCCTGCCTTTCACGATGCAAGCTTATGTTAGTTTCACTCTGTGCAATAGTTGTGTGAATACGATACACTAAACCTTCTGCATGTCATAAGAATTGTCACAAAAAACGGAGGTTCAACATCAAAAACAGTTTAATTGACAAAGGAGAACAGCAACTGATCAGTTGGTCAAATGATCAAGCCTTCACTAGATCCATATGCAACCAACATGTTACCAACATGTTCAAAGGTTAGAAATTATACTATTATACTGTGACTTTTTTTCTTTTTTAAAAGTCACATTATCTTTTTAGAGCCTTTAAATTATGAGGGAACACAGTGTTTTTTTTCTTTTATGCTTGTGTTGTATTATTGTCGTCTGCCTCTCTGTATCCACCAGGAGGCAGAAGGCAAGTATGAAATTGTGTACAATAGGGCATAGATGTGGATTTTTAACAATAAAGTTGCGCAAAAAGCCTCAGAAACTGCCAAATACACCATTACTGGATGAATACAACCAAAAATTCAATGTAGTGAGTCATACGTGATGTTCAATGCAATATGCTGGTATTCAAATGGATGCAATCTAGACATTTGGAAACATTCATAAAAAAAACAGTCAAACTCCACATATAGCAACATTAGTCCACTAAGGGTCGAATTTACTAAGATCTCCTTTTTCGTGTACTAATTAGCATGTGGCATCTAGAATTTAGCATGTGAGGCCGTGATTAGTATGTGATCTACTAAGATTGCTCACGCAAATGACAGCAGGTGCAAAGTGTTGGAGACACGCCTGTTTAAATGAGGATTTAGCGTGTGCCATGGTTTTCATGATGACAACTATACAAAACCGAAAGCGAAAATTCAAGTTTGATCCGATGGAATTAGAGGTGTTGGTGGAAGAAGCCAATAAAATGTCCAAAGAGCTACAGCAAATAAATC
>JBAMHX010000001.1:32700465-32719599 GCA_037177515.1 Pseudomugil tenellus
TAAATTATGTGTGTGTGTCTGTATCTGTCACTTTGGCTGTTTGTCATAACACTTCTTTTCCTTCTCCAGCTTTCTCTCCCATCTTTCATTTTCAGCTCCTTCTCTGAAAAAGTATTAATTTATTAAATTTCCTTTCCATTTAACGACCCCATTTGGAGAATTTGCGTTTGATCCTCACCGGCTCGGCGAGGCGTGAAGATGGCAAGACGGAGAAAGGAGGAGATGGATCCGTCAGCGTGTCACATAAATATCTTATTAGCCAGTGATCTTATCATCATAAAGCAGCCCATTTATACAGTTAGGCATGTCATGTTGGTCAATTGCACAAAAAAGAAAGAAAGAAAAAAACTAACCACATGCAATATTAAACCCTCAAATCTCATGCCAACACCATTAAGGGGATTTTTTTGTCTACCCTATCTCTCAGTCCTTCACTGAATGTGTCTAACTTATGAATGTCCTGGTTATGATTTTCTCTCTTTTTACAGTCGCTCTCATATTTCTTAGTATTTTTTTTAATTCTGTTATTTCTGATAGTGTAGGACAGGTGTTTACAGTATTCTCTATCAATTAGTATGGGATTCATGGAAGCCATTAAATGCATTCAATGTATGCAGGAGGAATACACATACATGTTTTTAGTACTAATGTACTGTGTGAATGGCTGCTCCAGCTGATTCAAGTTTGAGACATTTTTAAAAGTTAATACATTACACACATAGTCTTAAAGTAAGTAACTTGAAAATTTTTACACCATTAGCAAAATTTGTAATATTTTTTAAGGCCATAAATCAAATTAATTTATCAAGTAATTTTTCTTTAAACTCCTCTAAAACAATGAACAGAAATGTGGTTGTTCCTAAATCCCTTTCAGTGAGTGTGAACATGCATATTTGTCCGTGTTGTTTGTCTCTCTGCAGTGGACTCTTGCACACTGGCAGTTAAGATAATGGGATAGGCTCCAGCGCCCTCTATAACCCTGCACTGTAGCACGAATAGCCAATGGAGTATGCATGGAAATATTTCAAAGTAATGAAAAAAATTATAACCTCTTCTTGACTAGAGTTCAGTATGCCAGAGAGGCAGCATGAAATACATGCAGTAAATATTTTACGCCACAAAGAAGCAGAAATTCTGACATGGAACATTTCAAAATGATAGGAAACACTCAGCTTAAAGACTCGTGGCATCTAAATCAAACACAGTTCAAAGCCCAAGCAATTGTATAGTAATGTAGAAAAAGTGACAAAAGCACTGTCCACTTTAGAGCTTCTGCTAGTTTTTCTACTTAGAGAAAACCACACAAGCAAGGTGTTATATGAAGCAGAGACAGCTGTCTGTCTTATTGTGGGTTTTGCTGTTTTGTATCAAACATTTTACTCCAGCTCTAAAAAACTACACGTGTCTCTCTGTTTGAAACTGATCAAGAAGGTCCTGGTGGTCTCCATGTAGATGAAGGGAGAGGCGGGGTATAATGAAGGATTCCTTCCTCTTGTTTGCGGACGTGCTAGCAAAGTTAACTAAATGTATTAGTCTTGTGCTAATTAGCCCCAGTCACTGTCATGTGAAGTTGAAGAATGAAACGTGCTGATGACAACAGCCTACTTCGATTACATATAGTTTATATTTATTTCCTATCACTTTGTTGTATTAATGAGCCTGTAAATTTTACTAGATATAAGATAGCCGTGCACTCATCTATGAAGATAAATCAGATTCAGAAAGAGTGAAACTGCAAAAAGAAGCAGGCGGCTGTTTTCACTAAATCTTTGGTTCTGTCCAGATGTGTGCTGAGCAGCTGTTCTTAGTCGGACCACTGACGGGGGCATCAGGCTTAAAACTCTCATGCTTAGTAGTTTTATAAATTCTGACTTGTATATTAGTGTGTGTGTGTAATGTTTGGTTGTAAACATGTATATCATTCTAGGTAGATATATTCTTATATGTTTTTCTAATTTGTCCTTATAATTAATTTTATGTTTGATAATTTATTCTATACTTTGACTTAAAAGCACCTTGGTCCATTGCTGCATTTTTAAATGAGCTATCTGCGATAGGCTGCGACCTGTCCAGGGTGTACCCTGCCTCTCGCCCATTGTTAGCTAGGATTGGCTCCAGCCGCCCCCCCCCCCCGCCCCGCGACCCTGTTTGGGGATAAGCGGTAGAAAATGGATGGATGGTATTTACTGCCATGGTACAAAAGAAAGACTTGTTTTTTATGTAGTAAAGATAATTCAACATCTCATGCTTCAAAAATATTTGCTCTAAACTGTGGTTGCAATGCATATAAAAGGTGGCCACTCATGGTGTGGCAACATTATCACCTTAACTTAAACCCTTTAGAGAACCACTGGATTAACATAAAAGGAAGGCTTATAAAACAAATGATTTTTTTTTATTTTTATTTTTTTTACAAAAAACAACTTTTGGAAAGAAATTCTGGTATCTTCAAACTTTTTCTGGACTTCCAAAGACAATGGGTAAAAGTTGTAGAATAACAGTATACTATATGCAGACAACACGCAGATTTTTATTACAGTGTCACCAGAAGACCGAGGTCCTGTACAGGATCTTAGTAAATGCATTGAGGAGCTTAATGACTGGTGTCTAAACTTTCTTTAGTTAAACAAAAATAAAACCACAGTTATTGCCTTTGGGGCCAAAGAGAAATGATTAGAGGTCATCACAGACCTTCGTTCTATACACCTATAGACCACAAACCAGGCCAGAAATATGTTTGTAGTGATGGAGTCAGTCCTAAAGTAAAAAAAAAATGTATAAATAAAAAATACACAGCAAAAGAATAACAGCCTGCTATCACCTAAAGGGTCTCCCTAAAAAATAAAAAAATATGCATCTGTAGCTCATTCACAACTCTGCTGCTAGAGTCCTCGCAAAGCCAAGAAAGCGAACCATATCAGTCCAGTTCTGAGGTCTTTACACTGGCTGCCTGTCCATCAGAGGATAGATTTAAAAAATTCTTTTACTGTTTTATAAAGCTATGAATGGTTTAGGTCCAAAATACATCAGAGACCTCTTGACCCAGTATGAACCCAGCAGACCTGTTTGGTCATCTAGCTCTGGTCTTTTATTAGTTCACAGAGTCAGAACAAGACAAGGAGATGCTTCTATGCTCCACATGTCTGGAACAAACTCCCAGAAAGCCTCAGATCAGCTCAAACAAACAAATTTTGAAAAAAATATGAAGTTGTAAAGATACTACTGCGTTTCACCCATGAAGGAGAAATCAGAGTAGCATTGCAGATAAGTTATTTGACTTTTGACTTTGACTTTGCTTTAATATTATTGTAAATATAGCACACCCAACAGATATATAGGAAATTACAGTTAATACAAATGTTAGTGACTCTAGTTAAAAGTTTAAATGTTAACCATTTTTTAGTTAAAACTCTTTGAGTTGCATAACAGTAGCTTGGGGCTTCACAGCTGCTCAATCATCTAACATCTGCGACTTTTGGCGTAGCAGACACTTCAGGTGTTAAGTTCACTGTTTTCATAACTAACCAAACTGGAGCAGAAGTTGCTTGCTAACATAATTTCAAACCTCTAATAACCTGTCACTAAACATTTTTATTTGCTGTAAATTCAACTGTCTGCTGGATGGGCCATATTTACTTTAATATTAAATACCCTAAAATGTTATACACAATAAAAACTCAAATAAAATAAAGCAAAACATCTTATCCCACTGTTATAATTCCCTCCTGAATTATTTCCCACAGGTGAAACACCCAGTAGTATCTTTACGAGCTGATATTTTTTTCTAAACCCTTATGCATTGACACCTGTACCATAACCAACATGACGACTTGATACATTGTGTGAAAAGAAACAACTCAGATGTACATGCAGAGAAGAAGGAAAAACACCAAGGGCTACGTACACCTAGGGTGGTAGCAAAATCGCAACAGTACCACTTGTATAGAACTGCAATTCCTATAAATGCTGTTCTGTTCTGTTATGGAGCCCTGTAAGGCGACATTAAAGAAAAAAAGAGAGATTTATGTCCTGTGCATCTGAGGAAGTATTTGGTGTGTGTTTTGCACAGAGAAGAGCAATCCAGCCTACATGGAAATGCCAATATGTGACATCACTGTAGGTTCTTTAACATTGGACCCATCTGCAATGACTTAGGCAACATTGCTACTCCAACATCACCTTTATGTCATCTCTTAACAACTCCAAACAATATCGTGGTGTGTTTTGGTGCAGGGGATTACACTCATTTGTGTTGATTACAAACTTTTAGTCAACTCCATGAGCATCACTGGATGTATGCAAAGTGTATTGAAAATGGACTGCTTGTCCGGAAAGAGAAGATCATTCTGCAAGAACTTGTCACCAAAAATCTTCCTCATGCGCATGCATGTTCCTTGCTGAGATACTTCATGCACACAAGAAACTATTGTTTCATTTTCCCGTCATTCATACATTCCCATTCACCTGAAAATAGTTCCCAGAGTAACTAAAGTTTCACAGTCGGTGCTACAAAAGACAACAAAAAGTGAGAGTACAGGTCACAGAACAAACTTTATCATTTAGTCTGGTGGACAGAAGCCCATTTGGCTCAAATTAACCCCATGGACTAAACAACCTTTCAGCAGACAATTGGAAAATGTAGAAGGAAGCAAAAGCAAGAGCAGAGAGCAGCAGACAGGCTGAGGATTATTATTCAGTTATCAGAGCTTTGTGGAGCAGAACTGACATGGACAGGAGCAGATTTCCTGCTTCTCACACTTCCATCTACCACTTCACCATGCAGAGGATACATGCATGTACTCGCCTTCTTCCACACACAGGATGAACGCACTTAAAGGCAGGACAGAATATTTACTATTCTTGATGCTCATCAAATCAACCCAAACAAGCATTTGTAATTATTATCCCCCCCAAAAAACAGTTACATAACTTCTTGTCACTTAGAATAATATTAACTTCATTTCAATGGTTTACCTTTTGGTCCAGCCCTTTATGCAACAGCTGACTGAGTAACAAACTGAGGAACTTAGGTCTCATTATGAAGGTGAATTTAACTAGGACCCCTTAAATAAGAAAACAATACAAATGAAGGATTGCTGCACCAGTTTTCACTGCAAAAGACTACCTACTGCTTTATTATCTTTATAAAGCTCTGAATTTTAAAGCTTGTTTATACTTAGATCAGAGAATTTGTTGTGTTCTTAACATATAGAGCCATGTGGGTGTCATATCTAATCACTGGATGAAGTAAAACAAAAGTAAATGATAAAGAAAAGCCAGTTGTTGCCAAGGCGCTTTCTGTCTTGTTTTGTATAGAGCAAGATTAGTCTTTTTCTTCAATGCAAGAAAATAAACAAACAATCTGAGAGAGGAAAAAAGTTTTGGAAGGAAAAATATATATTTTATAGTATTTTTTCACACTGATAGCAAATAGTAATATTTGTGAGTGAAAAATAAGTTTTGAGATAAAATATTCTGTCACAGAATGTATAAAAATTATGTGACATTTTAAAATATATACATTTTCTGAAAATCTCAAAAAGGAATTTTTTAACTCTTAATTATTTTCTTTACTTTCAAAGTTAAAAATTGATTTTAAATACAATTTCTTCTCTCTCTAAACTGTTTTGCTCTTGCTCTCAAATCCTAACTTTTTGCTTTCGATATAAAAACTGTGCAGGGGCGTGTTCATGCTGCTATTGGTCATTCTCAGCCAGACTGACAGCTGGATGGAAACCATTTCTGCATGATGGTTCTGCCTTTCTTACAAATCAGCCCGTTAAACCCGTGTTGCTCAGCTTCAGACCTGCAGTTTTGTGGATGTCTCTCTTGCCACAAAACTGATGTAACAAAGAAATGCAGAAGTCTTCCTCCTGTCTCACCACGGCCGAGAGGAGGATGAGTCTCGTATGCAGAAGTGGCAGGAATCTTTCTCCTACCTGCCACTGACCGGAGAAAGAGTCCTGCAAGCAGAAGGAGGCGGGAATCTCTGGCTGTCGATGGTGATGCCAATATGGAAATGGAAATACTTGCAGTTCACCTCTCACCGCTAGATGACTGGCTGCAATAGAGAACAATGCCCATAAACTCCAATTTTAAAATGATTTCACAGCTGGAATAAACATGTTTACAGAGTGGCCAGTATTTATATAGTCAATGGGCAGAAGGCCAACAAGCTCTCCGCCATGCGGTTCTGAAGTTGTGGCTGTGATTGATCCAAGCAAAGGATCCTACATTACTAGTATTTGTATTTAGGTGTTACATGTGTTTCACATTGAAAGCAAAAAAACTTGAGATGAGAGCAAAATCGTAGGATTTGAGAGCGAGAGCAAAAAAGTTTGGAGAGAAAAGAAATTGTATTTAAAGTAGAATTTTCCCTTTGACAGCAAAGAAAATGAATAATTGAGAGTAAAAAATGATTTTTGAGATTCTTTTTTAAAGAAATATATATATTTTAAAAATGTCACATAACATATCGAATATTTTATCTCAAAACTTATCTTTCACTCCCAAATATCATTTTTTTGCTATCAGTGTGAAAAATTTGCAAACAAATATAAGTTTCCTCCCAAAACTTTTTATCCTTCTCAAATTGTTTATTTTTTTGCATTCAATAAAAAGACAAATCTAGCTCTATAGTCTTGAGGATGTAATTCCTGTTGGTTGTCACCTTCTTCCATTCAATCACCTTATCAGGAACTTGTTGCTTGTCCATTATGTAGCAATTTACCAAGTTGGCTTTGATTACTGCTGCTAGTGCAGCTTAAGGATGGTAAAGGCCAATTTGTGTGCATCGTCAAAATTCCAAGAGGTTCAAGGAATAATTAAAACATTGGGAGTGGGAATTGGTTGGGAGGAGAAACTGAAGGAATTATAAATTTAAAAAAAGCACATTTTACTGATTTTAAGTAAATCAGGGCGAAATTTAATTACATAATTATTGTCTTTTTTAAAACTTTGTTTCTTGGGGTGAATGTTTTGTTCTCACGGTTGACATATAGATACTATTCTATTCTATTCTACTGTCATTTCCCAGATACTTTTCTCCAAATCGACTTCCATCTGAGGTCAATCACATGGCTTCACGATGAAAATGACTTTGTTGTTACCAAGCATTTCTTTGGTATTGTTTGATTGGAGAGTCAGGTGTCAGCCCTGTGCAGTGGGTACAGCGATTGTTGGTAACTGGGATTGATTAGCCCAGTTTGGTTGCACATGAAAATATCAGCACCATTAAAACATCAAGTGTAAACAAAATAGTTTCTTTATCATTGCCCCTCCTTTCTTCTGCTGATTTTCCTCCATTTTAAAAGCCCCAAATCTGTCTCATTATCATGTTTTGATGTTACACTTTCTCAAAATGGGACTTGATGGCTTCAGGCCCCTGAAATGCTTCTGAACTGGATGCAACAAGGAAGAGGGGGAGAAGAAGAAGAAGCAAGAGCGCTCCCATCATCTCAGCGCTGCCTCTGTTGACAACAACAAGAAAGACCATCACAGTGAAACGCCTGCCTGTATGGACATCAATTATTTTTTAATTGTGAAAGAGTACAGTACACTAATTAAAACTAGTATATCTTGCCATGCCAAAGGCAAAATTAAAAATTGATATTTTATTAATATTCAAAAGTAGCACTGGGAATATATTAAAGTGATTTTGTGGTTGTAGAAATGATCTGGTAACCCTGTATATTTATGTGTGTGTGTGTGTGCATGTCGTGTTTCCAGTGAAACTTCTCCACCCTACTTTAGCTCGGCCAAGAACTGTGAATAAAAACGAAGATTCAGTTTTTGGTTTAATGGGTTAATTTGCAGAGTAACAACTTTGCTCAAAAGAAATATAGATAACAAAATCAACAAAAAGCAAATACTGTTAAAAATAATAAAAACTTAAGCTGAGGCAAGTCTACACATGACAGTTTGATGTGAGGTAAGAAAGAAAATGTAAATGACAACCTCAGCACCTCAACAAATGAACATTATATATATACATATGCGTGTGTGTGTGTGTGTTTGTGTTAAAAGGGGAAGAATAAAAAATACTGAAAAAGAAAAAAAGTGAAATATTTAATAAACCTAAAAAAAATAATAAATTAAATTAAATCATGTATTTGGAAAGGCAAATAATAGTGAATATATTAGTTGATTTAATTAATATAATAAGAAATAAATACAAAATATATTTTTATAAATTGTCAGAAATTTGTGACAATTTCTGTAACTGAGAATTTATACGAATATAAGTGACTAACATGATTCTTAAATATGGTTTAAATATAAATGAAATATAGTTTAATTTAGTTCCTGAGGAAGCTGAGAAGGTGGGGTTGGACATCAGTTTCTTCTACAGGTTTGTTGTGGGCAGCATGTAGAAAATCTTCATCTTCTGTTTGGTTCTGCAGCTGCATCGCAGCAGTCTGCACAAATGATCACTGAATGCCAAAAAAAACAGTCCTACACCAGCTTTTTATTTCCAATTCTATTTTTATATAACTATATTCATGTTTTTTGGTTTTATTGTATTTTTCTGTTTTGAAGTGGGTGTGCAGAACAGTTAATAAGTCTTTATTGTTTTTCATTGTTTCATATTTTGCATGAATATAGTTTAAAAAGGTGAGTAAAAAAACTGTGACTATGATTTTATCATTATCTAATAAATACATAATAAGTAAATAGTTTTACAGAATTTAATCTGAAAATATGTAAAACAGGAGCCTCATGCCGGACCCCATTCAACACTTGAGTCCATATTTTAGCATTTTCTCATTTTAAGGTGTCACCAAGACTGATAAGACTCTTGAGTCTCTGTATGAGTGTGCTTGTGTGTGTGTGTGTGTTTTGGGGTCCTGTGAAATCATATTATCGCCACATCGCTCTGCTGTTGAATATTCATATTAGGGAAAGATTGTGCTAATCTAAAATTTCTAATTAAAACTATTTGGTTGGCAGTAGCATATAAACACTATTATTGTTTAATATCGCTTACTGTCGCGTGGAATGATCCATCATTCTGCCAGCGGCTGCCCCGTCCTCCATCCAACCAACACGCCCTCCACCACATATCATATCCCCTTAAAAAAATTCAAACCAAAACGGCTAATGACACCACCTCTCCTACAGCTACAATGCCTGCGTCTTTCTTTCTTATTTAAAAGAAAGCTTGGGTGGAATTGAGGGGGGAGTTGTTTGAGTGTGTGTTTAGTATTTTTTTAATAAGCGTCCTCAGTACTATTGAGTGGGTTCCTTTGTTCATATGGTAAGATTAATTATGCTGTCAGCCACTCTCAGGGGCTGCTTAACAAAGATTCAGTGATATAATGGCCTGGCCCTGTGCTTGGCAATCACAATCGCTGGGAGACAATTTGAAATCCTCCCCTCTCCACACAACGGCAAACCCTCGGCAGGCCTTTCCATCAAAGAGGAAGTCATTTTGCCCGGGACGACGGCTAAACATCCTTCTCTTTTGCAACTGCGCAGACACAGAAGCACACAAATACACACAAAATAAGTTTCCTTTTACGACTGTACAGATGTCATTCATAACTCCCCTTACAACGTGTATGAACACGAGTCTCTTCAAGGACAGCGCCTCCAAGTAATGCTGTCACTGGTAGCTCATGAAATTGCTACATACACATGCATTTCATCCCTTCCTCCTTCCCTCATGCCGTTATTAGGCTGAGGCTGATTTTGCATTGCAGATAGAAGAGGCTGTGACTGCATCAACACCAGCTGCACTGATGAGATAGATGTTTTTGTCATAGTCCATAGCAGACCAGGTGATGGTGAAATGATTGATTGTGGCAAGTTTCTACTCAAGTGATTTCACACCCATGATTTGTGTATTTGTGTTTTCGAACGTGTTGTCTTGGTAAGAACAAAGATGGTTGTGTTCCAAGAAGAAAAGGTGGAGAGAGAATTGGGTTTTTTGGTGATTGTGAAATGTGTTATCATTGAGGAAGATTAACCCCAGACATTGTACAGGCAGACAGCTCTCTAACACACTGCAGACCTGTGTGTGTCTGTGTCTGTGTATGTAGCTGTTTGGAGGCTGAACTCCAGCCAGTAGATGACAAGAAGATCCGAGCCAGGGGGAGGGAACAGCGGACACCATGAGGGCTGATGGGTTTTTCTGCAGCTGTGTGGATATTTACGAAATGCTGATTCATTCTTTGACGAAATAAAGGAACCTCTGATTGGAGCGCTAGCCTGAACTGTACTGAGTAAAAAAATGTTTTGCGGATATTTCTATGATGTAGACGGCACCATGCGATGTCACTGCAACATGCCAGTTCAGCCAAATCTTCTCTGCCTTACTTAAGTTATTCTATAAACAACATTTGCAGTCTTAATGGGTTGTAACTGGGTTTTATAATGCAAGTCATTCATAATGTCCACACTGTGTGTAAAGTTTCAACCAGATACACAAGTAAACCGCATGATAAAGCATTTAAAACCCATATAAGGCGAGATTTAAACAGTTCTGCATACATCGTATCCTGTTTCATTTTATTCACAAACTCAGATTGTTAACATCACAACACAGAGGGCTGTAAAAAGGAAAATGTAAAGTTTAAAGTCTGTTGTTAAAGCCTGGAAGATCACAAAAAATCTTCTTTGCTTGTGCTTCAAGAGGTTCTTAACATCATGCTCCAAATAATCTTTTGTAAATTATTTTCTATTCCAAATTTTCCATTAAATCTATTTTTAGAGAACATATTTTATTCCATTTGTTACATATTCATAAAGAATTAGTGATGTTTTTGTGACACAGTCGTGCAAACTAATGTATTTGGCAATTCAGTCAGTTGAGAAGGTTGAACTGGAATATTTAACTGTGACTACATTACATACCAGTGTGGTTAAAAAAAAACGGAAGATTTTGCTTTTATTTTTACAAAAATTACATTTATACACAAAATGAGTGCTGTGCATTTTTCAGCATATATGCCTGAGAAATATTTTCTCTCTCTTGTCTTTTCTTACAGCATCGCCAAGGCAACTACGTCATGACCTCAGACATAAACTAGGACTGATGCAACTGTAATCATGATGAATGGAAGGCGGAAGACACGTCACCATTTCCTCCTGGCTTGATAAATGGTGTAATATACTTTTATTTAGCAAAAAAAGGACCTAATCATAGATCTTTGGATTGCAGTAATAGCTCACATAATATGTACTTAAGAGCACTTATAGAAAATCTTTTCCTTTGCTTTTTCTTTTACATTTTGCTTTAAACTAAAACAACGAAAAGACTCATTAAATGGCTTTAGTCTGATACCCGATAAGAGTTTCATTTTAAATATATTTGTCATGTCTATAAAAAATGCTGTTTCATCTAGTTTCTTCTTATTGTACCATCCTATACAGATTTGTCTAAAATATTTTTAAAAAGAAAGCACAACTATCATTCTTGAAAATCTAATTTATGCCACATGTATGAGTGAGATGCTGTTGTGATCAACAATACATGCAGGGATTCACATCTAACTGAGATTTATGAAATACTTTTAAATAGAAAATAACAGTTTCTAAAAGAAAGACAATGGAAGGTTTTAAGGACTATAGAAAACACCATCAGGGTGGAAGATGTATGTTTGTAGTTTCAAATCCAGCATAGCTAAACTTAAATGTGTGAAAATCTTCCTGTCACCAAAAACACTAAAATCATATGAGAATATGTGGTGTACATGGTTTAAATTGCAGCTTTTTGTCACAAAGATACCCACCTTGTTGCAAAAAGAATATGATAATTATGTTTTATATCTCTACTCATTATTGTCCTAACATAACTAGTTAGAGATCAAGTTAATATATTCCATCTTTTAGGCCACATTATCCCCCTAATTATGATTCAACCTTGGTTTTGCTCCACATTTCTCTTTTTCATCCTTTTCTTTGCGTCCTTGCCTCTCCTAATGAATGCTTTTTGTTGTTCTCTTAGCATTGTACAGTTTTTGTCATAGATTTTTTTTCCCTCTCATTGCTGATATAAATGACTTGAGAATTTTGAAATCTGTCTGCCACCATCTTGGGGCTTGTATGAAATTAATTGCTGCAATGACAGATGATTGCAGGTTGTGCTGATGTTAAGGTCATTAAGTTCTACATATACTGTAATGAGGTAGACACCAACACACGATTGACTACCTATTATTTACCTCTACTGAGGTTGGCTAGTGCTATTTTGCCCTTGATAGTTAAAGAGAGGATTTTTCCTCACTTGGGAGCAAGTGAGCAGTAGGAGAATGGAAAGACATGAAACCTGCTTTCTCTCTTGCAAACATCACATGGAGTGTGTGTGAGTGTGTGTGTGTGGTGTATGTGTGTTGAGACAGAGTGCAAAAAGGTAGCTGGGATAGAAGTGGGGATGACGGAGATTTAGCCAGTGGATGTGACAGTTTTAAAGAGTCTGAACATGTAAATCAAAAATAGTTTGGGCCTTAATGGATGTGTTTTAGTAGATCTCACCCAGGCAAAGCCCCCTCATCCTGCGTTCCTGCGACCCACTCGCCTGTCTGGTGGGATGATGTTTACAATAATGGGGAGAGGCAGTCCAATTTCACCCAACACGCCAGGCACGCCAGCCACCTCTCTCCACAACCCCTGCGCCACATTTGAAAAGAGATGAGATTGAAAACAACACTAAGTTCATGTACAGGGGACACGGAGGGAGGCAGAATCGTGCCACAGACGAGCATCAGATGCAATTTCACCTTGGCAGAGCGCTTGTCAAAAGCTAGGAATATCACACTTTGCTTCTTTGTCTCTCCCAATGTTTCCCCTTTTTTCCTTCTAACTGTATTTTTTCTTTTGGGGTGGCATTCACACATGCAAACACATTTTCATATGACTGGAAACACACATACACACACAGAAATTCCAAATAAACTTCTGTGTATCAGGTAACGGTTTTCAGATGAAAAAACACCAACATTAAGGTTTGTAACCGGCAAATGACCTTATATGCTGGTCTCAAACATTCAAACTGTTTTTCTTATGTTATAGATTCTGCCTAAGTTTACAGAAGTGTAACTTCATAGTTTGTGCCAGAATTCCACTTAGAATACAATAGAATAGAATAGAATTTAATTTATTCACCATCTGAAAAATAGAAAAACTGGCACATTCTGTGCGCATCGCAGAGTCAAGCAAACAAAACAGCTGCGCTTGCTGCATATAATAAAAACAACTCTAATTAATCTAAGCAGCAATAATAGTAAAAGAAAGCTATAAGCACAAAGAGCTGTTATACATTAGACGTACTGGCTTTTAATTGTCCTATTGGCCATTTAACATTGCATTAATTATGCTGTAACTGGGTGGAAATAGGGAGAGTTTCCTTCTTTGATGTCCCGAGCCACCAGCTGTACAGCGGTTGGAAAGAAGCCATTATGGAAGGGTGACCTTTGCCTGCTGAGGCTCTCAGGCCTGCAGTGTCTCAGGTTGAAGCGTCCTGAGGATCCTTTGTGCTTGGAGTCCTTTGTCCATGGAGGGGACATCAGAGCCTAAGTAACTCTCTGTAGTATGTACAAGCCTCTGTAGCTTCTTCTCATCCTGGGTGGTGTTCCCATACCACAATGTAACACCACAGAACTTTCAACAACTCCTCTTGGCCTGGGTGGGGGTCGGAAGTTTAAGCTTGGCCTTCTTCAACAGCCTGGTGAAGTTAAACATTTATTCAACGTGTATCGTGCATTTACATTAAAGGGGCCATATTATGCTGTATTTGCCGTCTCACAGTCTATCATATGCACATCTATGATAATATTATGCATTTTGCAACAAGCACCAAACTATAGTTTTGCCATTTGTTGCTGAGAGATTTCTAGCCAGAACTGTGACCGCCTGGGTCTGCATTTCTCCTGCTTGCTATATGTGTCTGCTGCTCCCCGGCCCCGCCCGCACTGAGCAGCCAGAGAGGCGCCGTGTGGAGTCGATGTGCAGTTACACATGTGTCTGTTAACTAGAGCGCAGAAGCAGTCACATGCACATTTCCTGGTGGAGTTGGCGATGTTTCAGGTAGGGGAGGGGGGGGGGGGTGTCTCCACCCTGCCACGCTGGTGCAGTGGAGTCAGCCGTTTGCTCTGCTTAAGCTGCACTCTTCTTTTTAAAGCGATAAAACTACAAAATGCATGAAGAATAAAAACGTTTTAAGGTGCAACACTAATGGAAGGTTAAAATTTCCATTTTGGTTTAAAGGTTTCCATTTTGCATAATAATGGGACCTTTAATGGGGGAGGATGATTAAACAGTGTTGATCAAGAACTTCTGGTGAGCTGAAATCTACAACTCTATAATCTAGAACTTTATTATGCAAGAATGGACACAGATTTCTTTCCAAAATGCAGCAATTATTATCCCGATATTGGGTTCTTATGTTTAGTTGGAATATTTTTAAATGACAATGTTTGTGAAAAAGCAGCAGGAAGTGAAAAGATACAAAATGAGACAGGGTTTCGATGATTCTATAAGACAAATGATCTAAAGTCCAGGCTGCAGCAATAAATGCTAACCTAGACTCTGCGCCTCCCTCCCCCCACTCCAACAACACTTTCTAGCCTACCACAAATGTCCCTGCATTTGGTTCCTTTTCCCCTGACCCATCCAACCTTGTGTTATATCCCAGAATGTTCCATACTCTAATCCATGCCCCGGTCCTTTGTTAAGTCACCCTCATAAATAAGGTCAGCACAGACAAAGAGAGGAGATGTTGGGTAGAAAATCTCATTAAAGGAATTAAACTTGGACATTTTTGTACAGTCTAAGGAATCCTGATTCCTTAAAGGGCCAAGTAGCTTCCATTTTGTTCTGATCTCTGAAAGGGGAAGGATGAGAAGAGCGAAAGAGCAGTTTCTAATGTTATAAAAAGAGAAAGAGGATTTCATTTACAAGTGAAGAAGAATGAAAAGGTTAATTGGGCTATTTCCCAGCTGTAGATTTTGAGGGATTTATAAGATGTCCTGGTCTCGCTCTCACTTTCTCTCATTTGGTTGAAGACATGCTCACATGTGAACTCAACCTCACACTTGTCCACATCTGCAGCCACAGTATTCATCAGAATTTCCAAGACGAGGAGACGTAAGAAAGAAGAAGCTTTATTGTCATTGTTAGAATAATAAAAAGAAATTCTGTTTGGCACCATCTTTGTCTCAAGAGCAGCTACAATTCACAATATTAAAAACTTATAGAATAAAATAAAACAATGTATGTAATATATATTTAAATCAAATTAAAGTTTAACACATAACAAAATGGCCTATATTAAAAGAAATACTAAAATAGGCGCAGTTCACTACCTGTACGGTAGTAATGAATATGTGTGTGTGTGGGTGTGTTTGCATATGGTTGATCAAGACACTGTTGTGTAATGGTAAACATTTTTTTAACAAAGGTGGAAGGAGTTTGTTTCTGCTCAGTATTCTCATGAAAAAGACATGTTGAGGTTCCCAGTCCTGCCTAGGTTCTGTGAGATGTCTGAGAAAGTTCAAGTTTGTGACCCGCTCCACTTCGGGTCAAAACCGCTCCACTTCTTCTCCATGCAATGTGGTCCCCGACCTCCGGAAGTCAATGATGATTTCTTTTGTTTACATAAAGATGAGAGATTTTTGCCTGGACACTTGGCTGCTGGAACCAAAAAAAAGCAAAAGTGGATCTGGACATAATGTTACATTTATTCTTTATATATTGAATTTATTTTTTCATTTTCTTTTAAATCCAGGTGAAAATTCTTTCCTAGTCTGCAGAGAGAAAGAAAGGACATTCACACTGACACTGCACTTGTGTAATGTGTGTAATATAATCATCCGTCACTTTAAAGATTTGATCTGTTACATCTATTCTTTTGTTCTGTTTATTCTATTTTTATACTTTTACATGTTTCTATATTTATATATGTTTTACTGTGTGACTTGAGCCAAAAGCTATTAAACAAAATTTTACTCCAACTTAAGAAGCTGACAAGTTTCCCCAACCCTACAGGATTCTCCACAGATGAAGACAACACGATCTAACTGACCAGCCAATAAAATAATGTTCCGATGAACTGAAAAGCTGGATGCCACTGTTGCTATGTTGCCTGGAAACCAATTTAAAGTTGAGAAATTTATGTAAGCTTGTGTTAACATTGTAACATCTCATGAAATTCACATGATCATATAGTTTTATTTCGGGGTTGTAATTTTCCCTGCGATCTTTAGTCGTGGAGGTGTAAACATCCCGAGTAGTGGGAAGGACCACCCCAAACATTCCCAGTGCCATCAAAGACACACTACAGAACTTTGCATTTGTTTTTAGTGATCCTTCCTTTTGATGAGTAATCCAGCATCTATTTTGCATCCTACCTGGACTGTGCACTCCTTCCCGTCAGTAAAAATCTGTCTTGAGCTCAAGCTCTTTCGCTTTCTTGTATTCCTTTCCACTGATGTCTTACTTACATTTCTTTGAAGAGTCAGCCACTCTGCACATTTCAAACACCAACTGTGTCTATATCTGCTTGCAAACATGTGATGTGGTGCGTAAAGTAAAAGTCAGCTGTAATGTTCTGTGACATCCCAGAAACAAAAGTTGTATAATGTGGCTTGTCCACCTCAGGACACTACTGAGCAGTGACAGCTTCTGCAATACATATGATAGACGTCACAGTAGGAAAAAATAAAAGTTATGCCGGACCTGTGGCCTGTCCAAAATAATGTCTCATGCTACCTGAACAATAGGTTTCATCAGCCAAGTTTGTAGTGAGGGGCCGCTGTGAATAAAGTTGCCTTTTTAGACAGTGTGTGTTTTTTAGCTTGGGCTTGATGTTGCTTGATGTGGTTTTTTGGTCATTTAAATTAAACCCAAGCTGCTCTTAAACCGTCCTATGACACAGTATGATGTACACATGTGCACAGCAGTGGAAAAGAAGTGCATATGTAGTCATCAGGACAGCACAATGAAGAAAAACATAAAAAAGGGAAAAATATGAGAAGCTCCTCGCATAATTTTACCAGGTGGCTTAAATTTATTGTTGTATTTAAAACACATGAAACACATTGGCAGGACAACAGTGGTTATTTCAGTTTGTGCTAATTACCTAAGAGTTTAAATTATTAATGCTAAATATAATTTAACTCTTGCAAAAGAGACAATTTCACACATTCACAAATTTTACACCACTATTTTAAGGAAAATATAAAGCAATGATCATTTATAACAGTTAATTATTTTTTATCAGCAATCTTTGTGGACTAAAAATGTGTGTAAATAAAAAGAAATTAACACGTCTTATATGTAAAAAAAATGTAGTCAAAACAAAAGGCACAAAAGTAAGGATATGCCTGTTAAATACTCATTGAGCTCACAGAGTTTTATCTCATTAAATACATTTGATTTAACTACACTATTGAAAATGCCGTTGTAACGTTTCCTTTTATAGAAAGATCTACGTTTAACCTTGGTATGAACTTTTGTGTGTCACTGATGTTATCACAATGATACAATACCAGTGTTATCAAGGAAAAGTAGATCATTCAAATAAATCCAATCATTGAGGAGATTCTTTATCAAGAAGATGTAATGAAAATGAACAAGGCTGAATTCACAAATGAGGAGACAGTACAGAAGCTGCCAAGAAGCTCATTTTTACCCATATTAGGCTTTCCACAATATTTTATAGTCCTGCATTCATTTTATGTGCATATTAGATTGCAAAATACATTGATAATCAATCCACAGTGTCTTGGGTACATTGTGCTATTTGTTGCATGTGTATATCTTAAATTGTTCTCTTGCAGTGATGAAAATTGATTTTCTTGTGGTCTTGGATAGTTGTATCCAAAATTCAGTTGGAATCCAGATTTATTTTTCACATCTGTTGGAAACTTCTCCTGTACTTTTTGGTCAAGTATCCTAGCCATTTATTGCGAAGTGATATGCAAATATACTCAAAATGACCCTAACTTGCAGTAATACAGAATTCATAAAATAAACATTTCTCGATCCAGATGGTCAAAAAATTGAAAAGAACACGAGTTAGACCAAGACCCAGACTCTAAAAAAAGGTAAAAGCAAAAATGTATCCAATTTTAGAGTAAAGTTGCTAACAAACAGTGAGATAAAAGCTGGTAAAAACGTAATACTTTAAGAGAAGCATGCATGAACAGAAAGGAGTTGTTGGGACTAAAATTGTCATTTCAAACCAGATTATCAAAACAATTTGACTGATAATTTTTTTTGTCCATTTGTCAATGCAAACAACAGGGATACGTTTATTCATTCATTTAATAATGTTTCAAACATTTTAAGCAGAAGCCCTTCTCTCATTTTTTCCAGTACAGTATAGATACTTTAATGGTCTGAAACAGGGATGTCAATCGTATAAACCAGAGACCAAAACTTGCCTGCAAAAGGAATCCAGTAAATATGAAAATAACTGAAGTCATTAACTGCAATTTCTTTGATAAAAACCTACAAACCCCCAATTTTTTATTTGACACTTACTTTTCAAATGTTTGTAGATAAAGCATTTCCAAAGCAGATTACATTACATCTTAGCTATCGTCACTGACCACGCGACATTCACATCAGCAACATTCATGGGTGAGAAAAAGATAAATGTGGTATCCTTACTGCTACTGGCTCGGCTGCTACAGCTTTTCATGTAAAACATAGTACTGTGGCTTTAGATGCTCCGATAGAATTCCCAGTGAGGGGTTACATTTTTCAGGCTACATGTGTTGTCCTAGGAGAGCTCTCAACTATGTCACGAACACTTTGCTGGTGTTAAGCACAAAATAAACAAAAAACAACAAAACAATCTAAGTTTCTCATAAGTTTCTGTGTAAACACTACTGTGGTGAAGCTGGTTTGATATTCAACTAATTCAACCTTCACTGTATCGTAAATGTGTGATATGGTAACAGTTTGACTGTTTTCACTTACACACGACATTTAATAAATAAAATAGAATGTAATCCATCCATTATCACATTCACAGAAGGGGTAGCGGGGGGGGGGGGGGGGGGGCTTCCCCCCCCCCCCCCAAAAACAACAGGGGTTTTCCCTTTCAACAACAAGTCCAATCTTTTTTCCTTTTTCTTGAACCTTCCCCCCCTTTTTTTCCAACCAAAACCGAAAAAACCCCCACCCCAA
>JBAMHX010000001.1:32734613-32745341 GCA_037177515.1 Pseudomugil tenellus
CCACCGCCCGAGCCGGGGATCGAACTGGCAACCTGCTTGCTGTGAGGCTGCAGTGCTAACCACCTCGCCACCGTGCAAATATGCAAATAAGGTGATGACGTCATTTTGCAACTTCTATCGACTTTCAGAGCAGCCAATAGCTACTTTCTATGCAGTAGGCAACAGTGATGTCCACTTTTTCAAGCTAAAAAGTCATTTATCATTTATTTCATTATTGTTTTAAGCTAAATTGTAAACCTTATCCTTCCTCTTCAAGAAATAATGATTACATTTTACATACAATGCTAAAAAAATAGTCATAAATAAGCCAAACATGAGCTACATGTCAAGGGGCTGCTGACAGCTCATTTGAAAGCATTTCTCATTTAATACTAGTAACACACCAAAAAATATTGTGTATTGTTAGAATAAACAGTAGATAATAAACAGTTGGTAGCTTTGTAAATCTCTTGTACACTAGCGTTTTCTCCCAGAACCAAGGGAAGCCGAACCTCCTCTATTTATTTTATTTATTTACTGAATTTCCCTCCAGGATGAACAAAGTATTTTTATTCATTAATGTACATTTAATAATTTATCATTTTTTTAAGACCATGGTTGTCATTATTCTGAAACATTTTTATTCAAGAGTAAAAACAAAATGGATTTTCATTTACGGTTCTTCAAATCATCAGCTCTCAAAACTGAAAAGGCGCCCCCATACTGGTGATACTTTATGCTAAAGCAGTGAGGCAGTAAGGAGGCTCAACCCAGTTAGCATTCCTTGTAGAAAAAAAAGAACAATCAGCCAATCAGACAAGGTCAATGTAACGTCACTACCCAAGGCCTTTTCTGAAACGAGTCCCTACTCCCATCCCCTATGCACTTCTCTGTATTCACGCAGAGTGATCGCCATATTAAGTGCCATCTGAAACCAATTACTGATGAGTCAAAATGGCCCAATAAGCGCTAAAAAGCGAGTGTGCACACCATGCTGACTTAAGCGCATAGAGCTACGAAAACAGCACTCCGACACCGCCATGAAAAAAGTGTTGTATAAGTTCCGCGCACTGTTTGAACCCCACTATTTATTTATACGTACCATTAAATACATAAAAATCATTAGGTCTACAAAACATAGCCCTGATGTACATTGAGAAACCACATGGCTTACAGCAATAATAAACTACTTTAATTATTTATTTGATTAATATATAAATATTTGAATTTGCAAGGGTTGTTTGACAAGCAAAACAGCCAATCACGCTGCGTGCCGTATATAACAAAAAAATGTATTTTCTCAAAGAAGGCTGGGAGTAAGTTCATAGTACATGCAACACAGTATCTCACCTACCTTAATACACAACTGCCCTAAAATATAGGAAAAAGTAATCTGTCTGTATAAATGTAAAATAGTAATATTCTCTGTCATTCCAGAGTCATAATTAAAGATTTGGACATGTATGGCTTGGTGTCAGTAAAGCAAATTGTGTACATGCAGTGAATATTATGGTACTATATTTACTGTAATACAAAGTTGTGTAAATTGTGTAAAATCTCTAAACTCAAAAGCTAATTAAACAAGTGCAAAATGATAAATGTAATTGTGATCCAGTAACTGTTGTGGTAACTCAGGGCATCATGGATGAGGAAGCAGATGTTGTGGAGAAAGGCATTAAGGTTGAGGAACATTATTTATTATTATTTATAATCTCCTTCTGGCAGACCGTTCTCTCTCATCCTGCAGCACCCTGTGTAAAACGGCAACTGCTGCAACTGTCAATCACGTCAGGTGTGGAACCATGGTAACAGGGATTTCCGTTTCCGCTGGGGTGAGGGAAGGGTGTCCAAATGTGAAGGTTTCGGATTTATATCCTACTCCGCAATTAGGGAACCTCTTTCAGCTACGAGGTCGCCTTCACGGAGGGTGTAGGGAAATTGCGTAGGGGTAGGGAGGAGGATTTGTTTCAGAAAAGTGTGATCAATTGACCATGTGCCAAGGGAATCTGGCCGCCTCTCTGCTTTAAACCAATCAAGTCAGAGAAGTTTGACCAGATGATTCAAATGTTAATCACTTGATTAACATGATCCAAAATGCAGTAGCACACCTGGTCTTTAACCAGCCAAAACAAGCTCATGTCACTCCGCTGCTAATTCCACAGCGCTGGCTCCCAGTTGCTGCACGCATCGAATACAAATCTTTGCTTTTGGCTTACAAAACAATAACCCAAAGGGCTCTTGTGTACTTTGACTCATTAATCTAGAGCTACACTCCCTCTCGACAGTTACGCTCAGCCAATGAAAGACGCCTAACACTACCATCACTACATGGGGCTAAATCACAAGCGAGACTCTTCTCCTCTGTTGTTCCTCAGTGGTGTAACAAACGATCAAACTCTGTTCGCTCTGCAGAGTCCTTATCTACTTTAAAACCAGGCTAAAGACGCAGCTCTTTAGAGAATATTTCTGCACTTATTTGTGATCAATAGAAATGATACTAACTTGAGAAATTTGTTCTAGCTCTTTGCAGAAACTCAGATCTAATGAACATAGGGAACAAAAAAGAAAAAAAAATCAGTGCCCCTAGCACTGCAGCCAACACCTGTTCCCAACTACACTACAGCAGTTCGACTGCACTTATCTATGATGTCCTCTACTGTTTGATTGAGTGCTTATATTGTTCTTATTCTCAGATGTAAGTCGCTTTGGAGAAAAGCGTCTGCTAAATGACTGTAATGTAATGAAATGAAAAATACTTTATTAATCTCAGAGGGAAATTCAAATTCTGTAGTCATTTGGTTCAGCTGGTTGGAGTTTTTCAGGCACTACATGGAGGACTGCTATTAGCTAAATGAGCGGGCTAAAAACATACAGATGATTTGCCACCACATGAAACAATAGATGTGAATAGGGAGTTGCTAGACATGTAGGGACCAGAACACCCAAGTAGCCACATGAAGTTGTGAATTGTGAGTTTGCTAAAAATATAACAGTTTTAACTTTTTGAGCTGTTCAGCTTTGTTTTATGGCTCCAATTAAGGTTACATTATATATGGCTACATGTTTTGTGTTTACATTATTGACTGAGTTACTGTTTCTGTGACGAAAGAGCTGATGTGCGTTTGAAATCAAAACTACGTTCTTGCCTTTAAAATAAAAGCTTCATTGTATATGAGATCTTATAGTTTCATATATTCCAAACAGAACACTTCGCTCTCAGACTGCCGGTATACTTGTGGTTCCCAGAATCTCTAAGAGCACAGTGGGAGGAAGAGTCTTTGGCTATCAGGCCCCTCTCCTATGAAATCAGCTCCCAGCGTGGGTTTTGGAGGTAGACACCCTCTCTTCCTTTAAGTTGAAGCTTAAAGCTTTCCTTTATGATCAATGTTATAGTTAGAGGGTTTCACCACTCCTTGGTGATGCCATTGGTTAGACATCTACTGCTTTTCTTCCATGTATAAACATATGAAAGTATTGGCATCATTAATGTACTTCCCTCTCTGCGTGTCTTTCTGGATAAAGGTTGCAGTGCATGTTGATCCATCTTTCCTGTCCTCTCCACCCCCAGCCAGACAAGCCAGGTTCCCTCCCTGAGTCGGGTTCTGTTGGAAGTTTTTCCTGTCCTGTTAAAAGGGAGTTTTCCTTTCCACTGTTGCGTCCCGCATGCTCAGGATGGGAGATTGCATTCAAATTAAAATTCCATGCTCAGCTATATTTGTTTTTTTAAATGTCATAAGTATCAAGTAACAGTTGTAGGTCTGAGTCTTTACACGTAGACTGGTATACGGCATGACATGTGCTGTTTAATTATGTCATCACTGCTTATAACCACTTGCTGACATATGGTGAGATAGTTTCAGGGCAGACCCACTCTGATGCTTTAACTATGATTTTGAGACTAAAGCAATTGATTGATTCTATTCTAAAATTTAATGAGAGAATTGTCACTTTTCTTAAACATAAACAAATAAATAAACATAAATAACTGAATTGTGGAAGTACTTAAGGGAAGAGGAGAGTTTAACTGATTGTCACATATGTGTGCGTGAGTTACATTTATTTGATCTTGTCTTGACCATGGTGCTCCTATCTTCAGGTTCCGCTTGCAACCACCCTCGGTCTATATTTTGTGCTCTGCACACCGTAGGCATTTCTCATTTGATGACAAGGTGCAGATGGAGCCATGACTCATGGCTGCAGCCGGTTTAATTACAGCGGATGTAAACAAGCCTGTCAGTTATGCTAATCTGAACCATATCTGGTTTGGGTAGACAATAACAACAGATGAACAACAGGAAGAGGACCAGTTGGACACCTGCTTCTTAGACAGACTCGTCTTTCAAACTTTACACGAACATCATGCAAGCCCATTTGGAAAGACTTTTAAATACCGGTGCTTCCTTACTCAGACTGGATAATTTTGACTGGGAATGTACACAACGTTTGTTTTCAACTATCGCTGCACACAACATATCTAAGATTTAAAGTCAACTAAACCATATTTGGAAACGTTGCAGAGCTTTCTCATCTGACACGCTAAAGTGGTTCCATATTTTAAAGACAAAAGAATTACTGCTGAAGCTTTTTGGATGCTCCTGAATTTGAACTTGAATTTCCCTCTGGGGATTAATTAAGGTATCTATTATTAATATTATTAGTCTTTTTAAAATGATGCATTTACAATAGTTTTGACATGTAACTGCTTTTAATAAGACTCAAGTTTGTACTTTTGCACATTTTTCATGTTGTCAATATGTCAGCTATAGCAAAATGCACCAAACCTATCAGAGTACTATGTTAAACATATTAAACACATATTCAAGCATTCTCTTTTTGCTCTGATAAAGCAGAAAATAGATTTAGGATGTTAATTAAAATGATTCTGTAGCACAAGCATAATGCTGAGTAAACCTTTATCAGCATTCAAAAGGATCATCATCATTTAAACATCATAATGGTTGTATATGATTTGGTAGAGACACAATATGCAAGATTTAAAAATTCAATACTTATCTGACTCTCAGCCTAACCAAGTACATTTATTGAAAAACAAACACTGTACAAAGTTAAAATTAGGACAAAGTAAAAAAGTGCAAAGTAAAGAGAAAAACTTTCAGGGCTGGACATAACACTGATCCTATACTTGACTATTTTTGGTGGTCATACACTGGCAATTAATAATATTTTTGTACATATTTTGCATATATATTACAAAATGTACCAGTTGTATTGAATTCAATAACTTAGTTGGAAACAATTGACTGGAATGCAGTGATGTCAAATGCTGTTCATCAGCCAATAAAACAACAGATTTTGCTGTCTGGAAAATCTGGACAAAAATATATAATAAAAAGCATGTGATGGGTTATGTAGTTTTGCATGACAAACACAGAAAAACACACTAGCAATGTCCTGCCAGCATGCAGGCTCTGGTCTGAACATGATGCGTCTCCCGGTAAACCACCACACAAAGCTGCTGCACTTACCATCACAAACTTAAAATGAGTGGGGATGAGACTTTCATTACTAAACCCACAAATTAAACTACAATCATTAGCTTACATTTTTAGTTGTCACAATAAAAATCATGTTACATTAAAACAAATATGTAACGTTAAAGTCAAAAAGGAGAAAATGATATTCTATTTTATAAAAAAATGAAGAAGCACAAAAAATCTGATCATTTTGAGTTCATTTAGCTGAAAGTAGGAGGCTGCATGCCTCAGATTTACTTTCTATTTGCTTTCTTTCCTTTTTTTATTCTAAGCCCCCTGTTTAAATGTACATAAATGATGTAGAACAAAGATTTATACAAAATAAACAAATGAAATAAGAATTCAGATTATCAAGGAGACCTTTATATATAAGAAAGTTCCTCTTGACATTATTCTGCCTGCTTTAATGCTGGTCAAGACAAGTAAAAAAAAAAACACATCCAAAACATATTTGATGATAGTGGAGGCTATGTTCCAACGTTTTTAAAACAATCTCACTAGTCTTTAATGATTCACAGGACTATCATTGGGCATACATATGTTAAATGTGGATGAATTGCACAGTTAAATTCAGTGTGTTAACATTTACTACAGCCCTGTGGGTAGAAAATCCCATTAATTACATTTTAGCCTTTTTTAAATATCCTTGTATGTGCTTAATAGGTTGTAAAACCAGACAGTATTGGTAAGATGATGATACTATGTAACAAGCCAAAAATCAGACAGTACACAGTGATGGAGAGAGGTAATGTATCCTGATCCTACAGTCGAATTGTAGATGTGGCAGACCGTGAGAAAAAAATGAAATAGCGTCAGACGTGGGAAAAAGTTTTGACCTGTGCAAAACTGTACGCCATGGACAACCAGCAAATTTGCCGCAGCAAGTTAAAAACCCCACAATAATGCTTTGTGGTAACATTGCGTGTACCGCAATTCTCATAAAATTTTACGAAATCTGCAGCTTATGCCCCAAACACTGTTCAATGGAAACATCTGCATATCGAAACTGTACTGTAGTTTTTAGAAACTTTACAAATATTGCTTTCATTTTGTGAAAAACTGTCTCCCCCCAAAAAATCAAGAAAGTGGACCATATCAGTCCAATTCTGAGGTTTTTTTTCACAGTCTGCCTTAGCAGACCCTAGAGATCATCTGCATGTTTTTTTTTTATCAGTCCAAAGAGTCAGAACGTGATGTAGAGAAGCTGCATTCAGCTTTTATGCTCCACGTGGCTGGAACAAACTCCCAGAAAGCCTCAGATTAGTTGAAACATTTTATTTAAAGCCAGGTTAAAGACCCACCTGTTCTCAGCTGCATTTCTGTCATTTTCATTTAAAAGCACTGTTCTTTTTTTAAAACTGGAATTTTTAAAACTTAGTTTTGTATCCCCAAATGCGACGTGTCTGGGTTATTATGGTTTCATCATGACCATCATATGGTTCGTGTGAACGGGATAACTCAAACACTTATCTCCAAGGATGAATTTACTCGAATTTCACCATTTTGGGATTAATTGTTTCCTCACTAGGTGGTGCTTTATGCACCAAAAAATCTGATATTTGCCTATATTTCTGGAACTATTGACAGTTGGATTTTAATACTCAGTATACCTATTATGTCCCCAAGAGGATGACCTATATCGAATTTCACGGTTGTTAGATTTATGGTTTCCCCACCAGGTGGTGCTTGAAAAATGTGATTTTGGCCGGAACTATTCGTCTCATTGATATTAAATCGAGTGGAAATAAACATTTCCGTATTTATGGTTTCCCCAACAGGTGGCGCTTTATGAACCAAAAATTATATTTTTGGCTATTTCTCTGAAACTGTTTGTCTCATTGACCTCAAATCAAGTGCAAATAAAAGGCCATGACCTCATGACCCATTCTGTTCTGACATCATACCTGGCTGGTTCAAAGCTTCAGCACCAGGTGCAGCTTTGTGAGTGAACATGTGTGGCTTTATAATATTGTATTGTGTCTATTCGGGGATTTTGGAATAGGAGGATATATGTTTATATGTGGTATACAAAATAGCGTTCTTTGCTTTGCCGTAGGTTTAAACTACAAGCAGAAGTGACAGGAACAGTCTCAGCAGAATCAATCAGAACCAGGCCACTTTAATAAATTATCTTAAATTATGTATCCTATCATTTTCATTATAACATTGAATTGTGTAGTGCTAAATAAGATCATTGTTGCTTGACTTGTGATGTGTAGTATTTATTTATTTTATCTGTAGCATTGAAATGATCAAAGTTGCATTCTATTCTTCCTTTAACTGAACAGGAGTCCTCTGTTTTATGAACGGAAATAACTTGCTTTTACCAAAGACCCACAAACAACAAAAACTATCAAATAAAAAAACAAATAAAAACTTTTGTTTATTACTTCACCTTGCCCAGGCAGCACTCTCACCCTGCCTTTAAGACTGTAGGCTGGTAGATGCAAGTAGTCCATTTGACTGCTTGAACCTTCGAATTCCATCTGAAGGATGATAATGAGACGTTGCAGCTTTAGGACTCAGGTTTTAAAAGACGGTGGAACATTTGTCATTTAAGTGTCTTGCTGGTTTAAGCGTCTGTCAGCCATTGCTCCACTCTAACACCAAGACGGATCCAATTACCATTCGCGGAAATCTCTAACAAGGTGCCAGGAAAAAGCTGCCTGGACAAACAACATCCAGACCCAATAATGAGAGGGCCTCATTTGAGTGATTTGAGTCGTTCCCTGTCTTTCTTGCTCTTGCTTTCCTGCATAGAAATGTGTTTAAAAGTACATGACATTATTTTATACAGCTTTTCTTCTCTTTCCCTTAAAGTATCACTATAAATTTTAAGCACAGAAAAAGAAGCAATTTGAAGAAATGAAAAATATTCACGCATGCATCTCTGCATAAAACTTGTATTTGCTACCTGTAACACACATACACACTCAAAGTTTGAGACTGCTGATTATTAATCATTCCAAAGCCAAGATGGTCAATACAAATGATACAAATAACAGCGCTGCACCTCCAACACAGTGAAAGGAGAGAAGCGCTTTCACAAGTAGCTCATCTTACCCCATTCTTGCGCATAACTAACCAGGCCATGGATTGTCAATGCTGGGGCTGGGATCAATGTGCCAGGGCTCTGTGCATCCCATCGATTTTTCAACTCCCAGATATCACACCGACTCTTCATCAACAAAAGCACTTTGTCCTTCCCAAATAATCAGATCGAAGGAGCTCCTCTCCTGAGACAAAGTCACTTCAGTCGCAACAGTGTTACCCCCCCAACCCACTCCCCACTGGGAAACAAAGGTGTTCTGCTGCTCTCGCAGCTTTCTATGTGTTAGACGCATGCTCAACAAATGATTGCTTGCTGAGAACCTGTTTATAAATGGGTATAAATGAATAATCCAAGAGGCAGCAGTCACAGATCAATATGCCTTACTACAGATGAAAGAGGAAAAAAAATATGTAAAAAAAAAAATCACATTTTAACAGTCACAAAATAAAGACTGCATAGTATTTAACTCATTTCTCTTTTTCCACTGAATTTATAACAATTACAAGTTTTTAATTCATGGTACTGATAATAATATTAATAATAATTATAAAGAAACTTTTTTTACAATACATTTGTGAGCACAATTTAATACTTTCAAAGCCCCCTTATATGAGAAATTAACATGCATGAGATACTATGTTTTGAACATAAAAATTAGTTTGCTGTAACCAAAAACCCTGTACTGCAGTAGACCAATATCTCCTCATTAGCAGGACATCATCTGAAGCATGTTTAGTTTTGTGTAAGCTATACATTTAGATGAACTTTTTTCAGTGGTTACTAGTCTACTTTACCTGGACTCCTTCCAGCAACTACTAAAATAAGTCATGGACTGCCTGTCCAACTCAGTTCATAAACTATGCTTTTCTTTACTTTGCAAGATTCTCACCATAAATACTGTATTCTGGCAGACTATCGTCCTTTGACAAAGTCAGAGCAAAATTATTAACATATATCCTCACTTCAAAAAAGAGGAAAATGGCTGTATTTGCTTGAGGACCTTTTGAGGTTTCACAGGTGTAACCTCAAGTCTGTTATTTACCAATAGGCATGCTTGGTTTCTAAAGAAAGTCCAGAATGTCAGCCAAAACCATTTCTATGGCAACCAAACACAGTTAAGACTATGAATAATTAAAGACCAAAGGCCTCATTTATAAAGCTTGCTTACACAAAAAAAGGGTCTGAAATTTGCGTAGGAATGTTGCTGCGCAAACTTTGGGATTTATAAAAATAAACTTGACACAGAAGAGTGATTACCGCTGTTCCAACTTCGGACTTGGCGTAATAACATTTTGAAGATGTAAAATCAGCTGCACAATTGATAAGATAATACATTTAAGGCACATTAAACATATTTGTTATCATTCACATTAGACTTCATATTACTGTAATCAAAAACACTGAAAAACAGATTACTGTATACATATCCAAGAACTTAATTATTTATTCCAGAAATACCTATTTAAACATCCGAGTATAGTACGCTCATACTAAAAACGCCATCCAGCTTATTGATACATTAATTGTGAGAGGATGTCCAGCAATAATTACTGAGAAGGTACACAAATATCGCCACAACCATTACGCGATAGTAATGTGTCACAATGGATGTGCTTGCAGTTTTCTTGAAGAGTATGGTATGATTAAGATGAGGAGAATTTTTGGGGATCAAGAGGATTTCCCGGCCAATTGTCACGACTGTCTGATAAGCCGGTGTCCTCTTACAGTTATGTACAGAAGTGGGTCCAATGAGCACCAACATCAAAAGACAATTTGCAGCAATGTCCGGCTTCCCAAATGTGATTGACTGCATTCATGTTGCTATAAGGGCTCCATGTTTTTATTTATTTATTTATTTGATAGGGACAATGCACATTAATGAACATCTATTCACACAACAATAGACGTAAATATGCAGGATTATAGCAAAAATGCTAATTTGCATTCATAGTCCCTAGGCAGTCAAAGAAAAAAAAACATAAGACAAGTTACAAAAAAAATTACAATTAGATCACACCACAAAGCAATACATTACTAATAAGTTTGCATCCATAGTCCCTAGGCAATCATCCATCCATCCATCCATCCTCTACCGCTTATTCCCGAACGGGGTCGCGGGGGGGGGGGGGGGGGGGACCCCCTTGACAGGTCGCCAACCCCTCACAAGGCCACACCCAACCCCTCCCACACACCCCCACCTGT
>JBAMHX010000001.1:32756861-32772995 GCA_037177515.1 Pseudomugil tenellus
GAGCCATGTCAGGCATTTGTGTGGTCATGTTTTTCACATTTTGATGTGTTCTTCGTTTTGTGTATGTATGCCATGCTTCGAACCAGGCTGTGAACGGAATTGCCCCTTGGGGATAAATAAAGTTTTCTGATTCTGATTCTGATATCAACAATAAACTAAATTAAAAACGAGCCTTCACATACAAAACATAACTCACCCAAAATCTAGTACAAAAACAGACATCCAATCATTTTGTCTCACACAGGTAAATCACATTAAACACCCAATCTACAACCCATTATGCCAAATTATGCCAAATTGAAATCTGTCATTGTATAAAATAGTCTTTACCAGGAGAAGGCAACCTGTCCTCCTGCAAATGTTGGGAGTTTCCCTGCTTCTGAGGATCGAACTTACCTTCCTCTGGTCTATACTGGGCATATATGACATCCAACATGAGCACGTTCTAAATGTACATATCCTAAATACATCACATGTAATCATTCAAGGAAACATACGATACCTCTTCATTGCTGATAATTCACTTAAACCTTTCAGTTTTGTTTTACAAATTAATTAAGGTAATCCAAATAGTTTTTTGTACATTACAAAGTATAAAAACACAATGTTTGGAACAGGATTGTTTAAAATGCCAAAAATGACACTCCTAACTCACTAAACCCTTGCAGGTCCTTCACAGTCGTTTCCAGTTGTTGCGGAATCCAAATCCAAATATGCAGAAAAAGCTTTTTCAAAAGGCCTCTAAAACAAAAACAGCCTCTAGTTTTAGCCAAAGAATTAAAAAAATAATGAAAACAGATGACACAGTCAGAGATAAGAAGATGGAGGCAATGTGAGGGTGAGGTAGATCAATGACAAGGTTAGAAACCAGCAAGCAACCAGCAAACCCGAGGAAGTCCTACAGAAAAGTAATATTTAACCTGGGGCTAGAGAATAATTTCACTTTCTTTCAAATCAGTTTAAAAAATCTCTTGCTGTCAGAGCTTGGCAGATTTATACAAATTAATGGCCTTTAGTTGAAAGTCTCCCAGCGCTTGGTTTATTAATTGTTAAAGTGCATACATTAAACAAAATGAGCAAAAAGTCATTTTCATAAATTATCTTATACTAAAAAAAACTTAGACAGGTAAAAAAGGATTTTTTGTCTGGCTTTAATGTAATTCTCCCACTAATACCAGACACAAAACATACTGATGATACAGACAAGAGGAAGGTGAGGAGAATGCAATAATAAAAACAAATGTATGAAAAAAAGACAATAGAAAGGAAGAGCTGTGCAGTGAGAATATAATAAAATAAAGGAGAGAAAATTATGAACACATTTTTGAAACTAAAGCTGTTAATGTTAATGCAGTCACGCAAATTCTTCTTAACAGCAATGAAAAAACAAATAAAAAATAACATTTATGTTTTGGTTTTGTTTTCACGTCAGCCAGTAGACTTTTCAAAATGACATTTTAAAGTTGAAATTTTGATTTGTGTCATGTAATTGCCCACAGACCCGGACTCAGAGAAGGTTTTGAAGGTAAATGGTATTTTGATGAAATACATCATAGTTGTTTTCTTTATGAAACCTGGATAAATAACTTTACATGGTTTTTACTTCTAGTGATTTAGGTTTGATGACATTTACATGCTCTTCATAATATGTAAGCATTGTTGACGGGTAATTATTATCATCCATTTCAACGGTGTATTGTAAAGTAATGTGATCAAGAATGTGTACTGATGTAGAAATAAAAGGTAAAATTGTTGATAAATTACCTGCAGTCTCAGATCAAACTTTTTTTTTACTGTGTATTTATTATATTTTTTTCTGTTAAAAAGGATGTTTATATATTGCATATTTATATCTTAATTTGTTCTCTTGAAGTGATTAAAAATCAGTTATACAACATATATCAAAACAATTATAAAGAATCTTTCAAAACATTTTTTAATCCAGACGAAGGTCCAAATTTAATGGGATCTAAGTTAAATTAAGACCCAGTTTTAATCTAACTACTAAATCCATCTAGTAGTTTTTGTGTAAAGTTGTTAACAAACAGATAAACGTCAAGAAAAGCATAGCCCCTTGGCGGGAGTAAAAAACCAAACAAACAAAAAGTCTTGTAACACATGTACATGCATGTAGAAAAGTACCAATACTTCAGCTTCCATTCTCACTTTATAGAAAAACTCATGTTCTGTAAACTAGACTTAACTCCTTGTTCTTATCATAGATATTTCTCCTTTTTTCCACCAAAATATATGCTGAAAGCTAAAGCACACACACACACACACACACACACACACACACATGAGTGATAGGCACTTGAAGTATCATTGGTCCTGCTGCAGGTGGGGGTGAGTAGGACAGGATGTTATTTCCTAAATTTGGCCCCTAGGACAAAGGAAAGGCCTGTTTGATATTCATCTATCCGCCACTGGCAGACTGGCGAGGGAACCTGTGAAAATCTATTCACTATGATAATGAACAAATTGTCATACATTGGGCTCTGTCTCCCCTTGACAGTGATAGTTATCAAAGAGAGATTCAGGCAAAGGCCCAGAGTATGTGTAGAAGTGTGTGTGCCTCCCAGATTGTCACTGTTCCAGAGCAGTGGCTGTCATTAGAAAGACAAGCCTCCTGGCAGGAGGCTCCTATCATGTCACAGCCTCACTCTTAAATGCTGTCATACCTGATTGATACATACAGCGCTGCTACTTGTGTGTGTGTGTCTAGCACACACACATTTGCACACCTAACGATTATTTTATTTAGCAGTGAATTTAACTGTAGAAACACAACCTGCTGTATGGGATCAATTTTTCTTCATCATCACCACAGAATCTGTTGTTGACACCTGAAAGGACGACTGTGACTTAGATGAATTCATTTATTTTGCTCTACAGTTGCCATCAGCAGTAGTTCTGTCTTTAAATAAACTCCTTACAAGAATATGATGTTAATTATGACGTATTACCATTGAAAAGATAACATGTGACATATAAAATGGCAAAAAGAAAGGACATACTTAGAGGAAGCCATGAATTCCAATCAGCATCTTTAATGATGAAAAGATGTTCATTTCTCTGCTGTGATATGACTCATTTTATGTAACATAAAAGTGTCTGAACTATTATAGAATTTACCTGGAATTAGCATATAGTTGCCCTTCCGGCCTGAGGTCACCTAGAACAAGAAGTCGAACATGTCCGTTGAGCGGATCTCTACTCATTCATCGCACAGCACTGTATTCACAGGAGAGGTTCCTTTTTTTGAAGATAAAGATCAGGGCACACTGTACTTGGTGTTACCTGAGGAAGTTTTATATAATGGATTACTGCATAGTGGTTATAGTATAGTTTTAGGGTATAGTGGTTAGTGCTGCAGCCTCACCGTGAGAAGCTTGCTGGGTCGAACCTCGGCTAGGCCTTTCTGTGCAGAGTTTGGATGTTCTTCCCGGGTACTCCAGCTTCCTCCCACAGTCCAAAAACATGCATGTTAGGTTGATTGGCCACTCCGAAAATGAGTGAATGTGAGTGTGTCTGGTTGTTGGTCTGCTTGTCCGTCTCTCTGCATGGCCCTGTGATGGACTGGCAACCTGTGTATCTCATGTATTTTGATCCCGAGGATTTCTGGGAGAGGCTCCAGCTACCCGCAACCCTGCATTGGATAAAGAGGTTAAGAAATGGATGGATGGAGGTTTTAAATAATACACATGTACATTTCAGTCAGTATTTCTTGAGCAGAAAACATAGAAAAGCCCCCCACCCCCCTAGAAAAAAGAGTTGTTGTAAAAATACAAATGTTCACATTGGCCTTTGCTGTGCAAGATGTGATGGAGATGTGATCTCATAGATTTTGGACAGCAGCATAGAAGTACAGCACAGGACATGCTGGGAATCAGGTACGAACTAGACTTGGGAAATTTAAATGTTCTGTTTTCATGATCAGATATTTCATGATCAGATAATTTGTCATATCAGTCGGCCATGTCATATTTCTCGTATTGATGTTGTTAAAGTGTGTCTTCATTTTAACCCATGTGACTTTAAGCCGTGCAAAACTATCTAGCATGACAGTTGCATTGTAAAAAGAGCCTAAATCCATGTTCCGTTTCCAAACTTGACCTGTTGGTTTTCATTCCTACCACTAAGTCAGTGATGCTATGACCTAAAGACAACCAGAGAGTTGTGTCTACATGTAACCAGGAATATTAAAATGCTGACCACAGTGGTGAGCATAAAACCTCACCTTCTAATTCTGTTAAAGTAATCTGTCTAAACCTGATCAAGAAGTCTGAAAATGGTTTTTAAAAGCATTTTCACCCCACTGCTGAATGACTGCTGGGCTTGATGCCACCTCTCTAAAAAATTGGCGTCTAAAACAGCATCATCCAACCACCCTTCCTTTCTCCTTATGAGAGCTTTGTGCCTTTTACATGGACGGTTTGACAGTGTCACCTGCCTTGATGTGAAAAAAATTAAATAAGTTGCATTTTCCCAATGCTGCTTGAAGAAAAGTTACTTTACAGGGCAGAATTTTAGGTTGCAGGTCTGAGGTGATAAATCATATGACACGTTCTGTTCAGACCTGTTGAAGTAAAAGAAAAGTTCCATCAAATCAAATTTAAAATGTTTTCAGCCTATACTGTAAGTATGGCATTACTTACACAATATATACAACAAACAAAAATGTAATACAACCCCACCTCCCTAAAAAGGTATTGAAAAAGTAATTGAAAAATTCACCCACATACTTTTGCAATCAAACATAGAATCAATGAATATTTGAAATTTGTTGTCCAGTCGTGTTTTGAAGCATATGTGTAGGTCATTATTATCCACAGCCGTTAGAGCACTTTATATTATAAGCCCAGTTTGATGACCTTGAAGGTAATAAGCTATCCTGTAGAAGTATGCTCCAGAGAGCATCAAGTAAATTACCCAAAGGAAATAGTAAAAAACAACAGTATTAAAAGTGAGGCTGCAGGCGTCTTTCTGCATGCTTTGTGTGATTCCATTCATAAATCATCCCAATGCCTGACTTAAAATCCTTGCATAATTAAATAGGAAGCTGTATAATATACACATGAATATAAACACCTGAGATACATAAATGTAGGCCCTTGAGATACACACCAATATTTGGTATCGTATTTGCCTTATTTTTTGTGTAATATTTGGAGTCCTAATATTAAGATATTCACACTGTCGGTTATGTTTAGATTTCATCACACATTCCCAATTTAGTAATTTTCTACAGTTGTCCACTAAAGTAGATCACGGAATTCATGGGAATAGAAATAAAAATACCACAATTAGAGTCACAATGTATGTTAAGCAGACAGAAACAGTATTAAACTATTTAAATAGAGATTTTAATGATTCTGCCTAGTTTTGAACCACGAACAAGGAAAACAGTTTAATTTTACCTTTAAACCCCACCCAACTGGTTTTTTCCAGTGACAAAGTGAGAAACTTTGCCATGTGCTCTCATCCCACTCAACATGCATGTGTGTGCACATGTCATACTAGCACAGGATTCTCTATTAGAGACTTGCTTCTTCAGGAGAATTTACCAACAAGCCATTTCTTTCACAAACTCTTATTTACAGTAATTGCCTAAATAAAAGTTTTGTTTGTAGATACACGATTATGATGTGATTATGATGAAGTATTAGGCTACATTACAAAATGACATCCCGAACGAATAAAATAGTAAGTCGGCCACTGTGATTGAAACTGATGTCATGATGTGAAATTATTTGACTGCACGCTGAATGTTATCAGTCAAGTCATGCGATCTAGATACTGAGCTCTACATGAGCTTAAATCTTTCTGCGGTCACACTTATGCTTTAAGTCTCTTGTCTTCCTTACTTTTGATCGTTTTAGACTGTTTTGTTGTGTATGCAGTAGCAGCCAGGGGAGTTATAACAGTTTCCCCTTGGTGGCCATACTGTTCTGTCATGACGTGCTAGGAGGAGAGACAGTACTACTGCAACGTCATTCATGTGAAAATTGGCAGTTTAAAACCATAACAGAAAGTTTAGGAGCTTCCACCAACTAAACAGGCCTTGACTTTTACATATGCATGATAAAGAATATGTTTTTAACCATATTATATATTGTGTAAAAAGCACTCGAGAATACTCCATGCCAACACGAGGAGAACATCCAAACTCAATGGTCCAATATCCAAGTCAATCAGCAACCTTCTCGCTGTGAGGGTATAATGCTCATCACCACACCATCATGCAACCCATGTTTGTCTTTAATGAATTTATAATTTAAATAAAGTATAATTTCTCTAATAATGTAGATGTTTTCTTTTTAAATAAAAAAAGCTATGTTGATGAGAGCAGCATCTGTTATATATCTTCATACAGATCAATTTAGTAAAAATACAGGTAAATGACTGTTTTTAAAACTAACCAAGAGAAATAATAGCATTTAACAGCTCTTTTTTGGCTTTTTTCTTAAATTTGATATATAAGTGTCACAAACAGTTATCAGTAAAATACTGTCTTGTTTATATCTATTACTATTACTATGGCTACTAATTTCTGTTGCAATTTTTTTAAAACAATTTTAATCTTGCTGCTTCTACACGAATACCGCTAATTTATGGATTTCTAAAGGCTAATGAGTGCCCCGCCAACACATTTAGCCTCATCACATCAGACCAATGGTACTAGCAAACAGGTCACAGTGGATCAATGGAACTGTTTAAATTGAATCAAACACATACATTCTTTAGTTCACTTCATATGCACACCTCCACCATGGAAAAGAGCGATGCATATGATGCAGCTTTTTACATTAAAGGTGATCAATTGACTGAGAAAATATGTGATGAAGTACTTCTGACTCTGCTTAATGACAACACTGAAGAAGATTTTAGTGATATTAGCCCGCAGCAGAAATATTAACATAGCAATTTAGAACTTTTCAGGTTGACTACAGTGTAACCAGCCATGTTACAAGCCCTGTTTGAAAAAAGCATTTCTTTCACATAAAGTTAGTAAAATATTGTTTGTAACATCTTTGTGTGTAAATATCCCATGTTACAACATGGACATTATAAAGACAAGTGCAGCCTATATATGCACAAACTTGATTTCTTAAATTTACAGGGTGTAACTTGTATTCAAGTGCAGAAGTCCAGAAATTACTGTAATATTTACAGTTATATCACCAACTGTCATTATTTTAAAAAGCCCAAGCGCGTCAGTGATGAACTAACCAATGACCTATAAGCACTCTGAGATGTGACAAATTGTATCTGGAAATATCTTCAGCATCTTTATAATCCTGTATTTTATTTCTTTTTTAACTTTATTAGGAATCAGGGATTCTCTGAGAAATCACTCCACCTGAGAGTGAGATTTGTGCTGCTATCCACTCTGCAGTCCACTATTTCCTTATTGAAAATTCACATGATTTCCAGATTAGTTTTTATAGTGTGTTGTAAGCTATCCCAACATTGTCAGACAGGTAAGATTTGTGTTTACCTCAGTATAATAATAATAATAATAATAATAGTAGTAGATACTTTATTAATCCAAATAGGTAAATTCAAGAAACAAACTGATTTATAGCTTTTATCAATTGATAAAAATGTACATTTGGAGTGAATGGCCCCGTTTACATGGCACTTTTGATTCTGAATGAAAGGTATTCCATAAACAGAAAAGTAACCATGTAAACACCTACTTCTGAGTGGAATTGTTAATTCGGAATTAAACTTTATTCCGAATAAACTGACTGGTTTATTCACATTTTAAAGCGGAATTAAATCATTCCTGTTTCATGTAAACCCTTAATTCCTCTCATTATGTCACTTCCGCCATCACGTCGGAATTAAGAGATGAGAATAAACGTGATGCCATGTAAAACTTTTATTCAGAATAAAAATTTCCATGGAAACTTAAAACTTCATGAATTTAATTAGGAAGTAGTTAATTCAGACATTAATAATTCGGAATTAAAAGCATCATGTAACCGTACCCAATGTTCTGCTTGCAGAACCACCAGAATGGTGCAGAATCACTTTGTGCTCTGGTGCTGCTTTGGTACAATCAAGCTTTTCATTGATTGTGTGCAAAATAAAACAAAAAAATATGAATCATGATGATTTGAGTGCTGTCACCATAAAATCTGGTTTTGAATCATATTGGTTAATGTTACATTGACATTTCTGTTTTTCTCTTATTGAATGATCACTGGGGCTGCAGGTGGCAAGGTGGTTAGCGCTGTAGCCTCACAGCAAGCAGCTTGCCGGTTCGATCCCCGGCTCGGGCGTTGGCCTGTCTTTGTGGAGTTTGCATGTTCTACCCGTGTTAGCGTGGGTTCTCACCGGGTTCTCTTCCTCCCACCGTCCACAGACATGCACTTTGGGGACAGGCTGCTTGGACCTATGGGCTAAATGGCCCATAGGTGTGAGTGTGTGTGCGTGGTTGTTTGTGTATATGTGTGGACTTTATATGTGGACTGGCGACCTATCCAGGGTGTACCCTGCCTCTTGCCGGTTGGCTGCTGGGATTGGCTTCAGCCCCCCCACGACCCGGTTCGGTAATAAGTGGTAGAAAATGGATGAATGGTCACAACTATGAAAAATAAAGTGGTTTTATGTCAAAAAACCAAAACATTCTGCTCAGTATTCCTTATAATTTCGTCCTTTGTCATTAGTTTTTGTGAAATGTTGGGGATTAGAAAAAAAAGTGAGAGAAAGGCTAGACGCAAAGCTGAAGCACTGCTCAAACACGGTCATTATATTAAATGTTAGTAGGAAATCCCAGGAGTTCCTTCTTGTTTTAATTCTTTTGGGGTTTTTTTCAGAAATTTTTATAAAAAAATATCATAGCTATATTGAAGTGTTTCATCGTGAACACTTCAGATATAACTTGCCAAGCGAGCAGCCATTAAGAAGTGGGGTTTGTGCATAATAAGCACATATGAACAGAACTCAATGCCACTGTTCTTCTCCAAGCTACATGGCAAGTGAATGACAAGAGAAACATATGCTCTCTGCAGTCTCCAATCTACCTGTCTAGAAAAGCCCATTGATGGAAAGCAGCAGTGGATGTGTAGGAAAGGGGAGGGTGCAGTCACTGATATACATGCCGTGCCCTTAAGGAGATGACGGCCCCTGTCACAAGGCAGAGGGCCTTGCGACACACACGGATATAAATCTACAAAGGAGATAAAGAAAGTACATGATGAATTAAGCCGGTGCATATAAATTCTTAAGAGCCTCCATTTTAATGCTGGTCATTATTCAACAAATTTTTCTAAGAAATGCCACATGGGCAGGAACAAGTAATTAGAGGGAGAAAAGTGAAACTGTCATCCATAATGGTTTACTCTGCCACACTGCCTTATCAGGAAAAGGAAAGAAAGAATGAGAGACAGAGTTAGAGACCTCCAAGGGTCCACAGTACAGAACCAAACTACCATTAGGCCAATTCTGAAGACTAAGTGTTAAGAAGCTGCAAATACAACCATAGATTTCATCCTGCATTCAAAGCATTGTTAAAGGTGCTTACCTTTCCTCTCTCCCCCACACTCTCCTTTTTCGCCTCTCTCAAATCAGCCAGGACCTCAATAAATCTGTGGTCACAGGGGATATTGTTAGTGTTGGCCAAAGTACTATTAAAATGAAGAAAAATTTATGGATGACACTTTTTAACAATTAATCAGGAAATGTTGATTAATAAAGTTGGTCGTTTATTCTCTTGGAACCGAGGGAGGCTTCACTACATTGTCAGGCAGATCATTTTATTCATTATTTTTGATTAATGTACCCAGATACCCTGACTCTTAAGAGAAAATAGGAAATCAGTTTGTGTGTGTCTTTCTGCCTAGTAGGGGGTGTACTTATCCTCTATGCAAAATCATAAATAGTGAATGAGTGTGTGTACGGGTATAACCTTGGACATGGCAGGGAGATTTGAGGGGAAGGAGGGTGGGATGTGGGAGGAGAGGGGAGAGTGAATGTGCATACTCAGCAACTAAATTGTAAGCAGGGATTAAGGAAACAAAATGGGAGGGGGCAGCATGATGAACATCACCTCTCTGGACCTGTCCGTCTTCGCTGGACGCCCATGATTAATTAGTTTGTTTAGATACTCAATTAGTTCAGCCATGCAAAGAAAGGCATGGAGAAAGTGTGTATGTGTCTGGGCGAGAGAGGACGAAGAGATGAAGGCTTGGGGGAGGGGGGTTAATGAATCTGAGAGGATAAGATAAAAAAAGAAAGGAGGTTGTTTGAATGGAGAGGTGATAAAGTGAAATATCACAACAAATCTTTGATGTCAGTCAGATTTGATGCAGAAGTTTTTTTTTTGCAAACATTTGATTCTTTCTACGGCTTTTCAAATGATTGACTATCCGGCTTCTCATGTCATAGCAGCTGGGACAGACTCCTTTCCTGCAGCCTTGGATTGGAATAAGCAGCTATAGACAATGGATGGGTGGGGTTTTAAACATTTGGATAATAAGGATGCATCACTTTTCCAGACCATTAAACCATAAATTATACCACACCAGTCAACTATGTAGTGACATGTTAAGTCCTTCTCTGTTGAATTGCCATTGCTTTTACACCAAATGTGGGAATTTAACTTGCATCCATGGCATTTCGTTGCATGTGTGCACAACAAATGCAGCAACTTTATTGACTTTTTCTTGTTATTTCTTAAAAGAGCCATAGTAAGTCTGCAGTTCTGAACCATTTATAAGGAGAACTTTAGTTTGAACTGTAAGCCCCGCCTCTAACTGTTTCCCAGTGAGAAACACTCCCACTCCATGTGCATGTGATAACTCTCACATGTCAGACTTGCATAGGAGACTCCAGAGGAAACTTGAATCTTCCATTATATTTACTGCCTTGGCTTCTGCAAATGCCTGTTATTCAAGTAAATGATGTTTTTAGTTTACTTAAACCCCAGCTTTCCTTTTGGTGCACATTCTGTTTCGTTTAAAGGACCTGTTGTTAATGCATTGGGAGAGGCGGTGCCGTTGCTATGTAATGCTCCTCGTTTAGCAATTAGCAAAGAAAAGCCATTACACCAAGTTTACAAGGTAGTTAGCATTAGCAGCTTCTAAACTAAACCAAATAAAAATGCCTAAAATTGTACATATGTACAATCAATGAGTAGTTTTTTTAAATATATGATTACCTCTTACTACATTATATTATATCAAAAAATCCATCCACACCTATCGGCATAACCATGCTATTAAGTGTCATGCCCTGCTCCAGCCACATTTCAGAGCCAATCAGCCCGATCACCTGCACTTTCCACCTGATTAATCAGCCTGATCACCTCTACCTGCTTCCAATTATCTCACACACCTTATAACTTGCACTCCTCCTGTCACTCCCTGTTGTACATTGACTATAATAGTACCTACTTCCTCCTGCCTGTTCCTGGTATCGCTGATCCCTAACTCTGACTCCTTGTAATGTACCCACTCCAAGGTTACTGACCTGAAGGGCAAGAGCCTGAGAGTCCACCTGTTTATCAATGCTGACATCTTATCTTTGCTACCAAATAAGGGATCTTGTAAGATGTACTTTAATCCTGGGAACAATATACAGATTTTTTTCCAGCTTAATAAAAAGAAAATGCCATTAGCACAGAAATTTGCGGCAGTGGCATCTAACGCCACTGGGACCAACTCAGCTGCAGCTTAGTGTGTTTTGTACACAGACACTTGAACATGTGGACAGGAGGAGCCATGGAGAAAAAACTGCCAATCCTGCAGTTAGCAGACAGATGCCCTCATTATGGGCAGGATGCCTGCTGAGTGCAATATTGTTAGTTGTATATTTTAGTAGTTCTATTGAAAATGTTTGGAGAGAGGAAAATATATTATAATAAAGTCCTCCAACTAAAGCTGCAAGATTTTCCTTGTATATAATTTCCTGAAATGAAAATAATGATAAAAAAACTGTCACAATTTAACAAGCTGTGTGTACTATGTTGGTTTAAAATGATAAACCGGACACCCAAGTCAAAAAAAAAAAAAAAAAGAAAGAAGGTATAAGTGGAAATCAAATCACGTTCTAAAGTAACTTGTATTCTGTTTTTCTGGTACTTTTGTCCTCTTCTCAAGTTGATTTCTATTTTCCAAATAAATAAATATACAAAAGCACTTGTCTTAAAAGGGCTTTATGGGAGACCATACTTTACAAGATAGCACTCTCATCCTTGCACACAAAAAATACACATGAATTATTTGTTCATTCTAAAATTTTCTAAGTACAATTAAATACAATTTTCTTTTAAATAAAAGCTATTGTAGTGCATAAGGCATTTTGAACTGGGAAATTGGGATCCATAGGAACCAATGAACGTCCGATTCCAATGGAAATGAACACATTTTAGGGGTGGGCGATATTGCAAAAAAAATTATCACAATTATTTTTTTCTAAAATATCTAGCAATATCCTAGACAATACTATTGGCTTTAACCAAAGAAGAAGTCAAAGCCTCGGTACAATCGCTCTAATTTCTGCCTGACTTGGCATGAGACATTCCACAATGCCTCATGATGCATTATTTATGTGGTGCATCCTTTATCCAACATTTGCTATTGTAGAAGCAAATAACTATAAATTTCATGTTTACTTATATTTATTTCAGAAATCGATCTCTTCTGGACATCCTGATCTTGACAGTGAAGTTCAAACATGGAAACAATTATGTCCTTTCCAACTTCAATGTTAAACTTTATTGTTTCATTGCTGAAAAACAAGAAACATCATTACTATTCTTTGACCTTTTGCTAAAAGAAAAAAACAGCAAAGCAGCCTTCAAGTGTCAAGATATTTTGCAGTAAAGCAGTGTGTTTTTTCTATTCAGTCTTTCTGTAGACTGTTGTTTTTCATATTTTCCTTTAGCACTTCCTAAAGCACTTGCCGATAATTATTCTAGTCAATTAGGACTAGAATTTAAGTGCAGCCCTGGCTATTTTCAGCTTGTCCATAACAAGGCTGTGCATCTTCAGTGGTCATACAACTGGCTTAGGCTATGATTATCAAGCACACAATTCATCGTTCTGTGTTGCATCCTCAGTTTTCTTTATCACAGCAAATTGCTACTATCTAAATCAGTATGTTAACTTACAGCGCTTAATAGCTTTAGCCCACCTAGCTATTAACTGGTTAGATCCTGTTAGATCAAAGTTAGCTAAGGTAGCTCTTATCTGCTGGCAGTTCGGTCTTTGGTAGATGTCAGTCATTCACTCCCATGCTCACAGCCCCCCTTTCAGCTCCAGCTATTTGCCCTTTTTGTATTTTTTGGGAACGACACCACCCGTCCAACAAGCTTCACCTTTGCCATTCAGAAACCTACTGGGAGTCTCTGTCCATCTTTTATCTTTTTTGTCCCTTTTATAAGACATTACAGAATAATTCTACAAGTCATATTTAAATAAATGCTGTGGCATCCAGTGCTCATGGACAGCAGTCCTATAAGTTATAGATGTTTGTCTGCTCCAACACACCTGGTTTATAATAAAATGGATTTCCTCAACAGCTTAAGTTTTGCCGAAGCATTTTTACAATAAATCTAATCCTCTGTGCTGCAAAAGGAAACGTGCAAATCCTGCTGAAGCAACTTTGGACACACCTGGCATAACCTACAGGCAAAAATGCAAGCTCAAATTTATGAAATGTAAAAAAAAGGAAACCTTTTAGGATTGTTCAGTGAGGGATCTTTTGGACAATTTAAACAGTTAACTATTAAAAAATCTTTTTGAACTGGGTTTTCTTGAAATTTACAGCATGCAAGATGTAACCTCTTTTTTGGAAAATGTAACATTTCATCTCATCATTTGGAATGGTGTACTTTAAAACTTTTAAAATTGATAACACTACATAAAAAAGATAGAAAAGATCATTAAACTTTTGTATAAATGGCTTTTTAGTACTAATTGAAGTACTGAAGTACTTTTAGTACTAAACTGAGACTTGAAGGTTGTCTTTAAATTTATGAACATGAATATTTATTTGGATTAGAGCTGTATAGGTCAGTAAAGTTTAGGTAATCTGAAACATTTTCTTATAAAGTTAATGAAATCACAAAAGGCTGACTGATTAAATTATATCGGCCTAGCAGTCCACATGCACACACTCGTGCCCAAAGATGATGTCAAGTATGTGTTAAGGCAGAAGCAATGTGGAGCCAAGAAACCCCCCCTTCACTTTGTCAAAACAGATTTGCTAAAACAACTGTGAAAAGTGTTCTCTCTGACTGCCTCTTTTCCTTTGTTCTGCTTTCCTCCTTTCCACTCACTGCAAGCTGGGACAAATGGCTGCTTTGGGACAGTAAATGCAAGTGTGTGTGCACATGTGTATGTGTGTCTTCTAGGATTGTGTCTTGTTGTGTTATGTGTCATAAACTGCTGTGACAGCAGAAATGTTTGTGTGACATACACTCCACAGTTGGAGTCCATTAGCTGGCTCTTTTCAGTCTCCTTGGCATGTTATCACTTGAACACACATGCATATATGCTTACACACACAAATAAATGCATATTTTTAACCATTCTCATGAACATATACACTACACTAACAAGACAGCTTGTATTACTTTTGATTTGTGTGTCCTAGCAACGTACATCATCTGCGTATTTGGGTATGTATTTGTGTGCATGCAGACGTTTGTGTGAGAGAAAGAGCTGTGGTTATATCTGGTGCACAGTTAGTGAAGCAGCCACTGTTTGTCAGTACAGTAATTAGCTTAGTGCCTATTGTTTTGAAGTTAAACTAAAGTTAATATTTTCACGGTCAATTTATTACACAATTTCCAAAAGCACTTGATATTATATATAACACTTAAATAAAAGCTATTTCTTTGATTTAAATTAATGCCATTAACAAAACTATTAATGTTGGAGAATTGAACAAACAAATATCTAAAGCTTCCGAGTGACGTGCATTTCAATTCATGTATACACATTTCTACTCCTTAGCCCTACTTTGTTACACAATTTCACATTAGTGTAAGGGCTATTTCGCTTCTCTTTTAGTTGAAGGGGAGGGGTTAAGAGTTAGTGTTACACATTTCACATTTCAGGCTAAATTATTTTATTATGCGTGTCCACAAGGGCAGGAATTAATCAAGCATTTTCACAAACTTATATTTACGTATATTCACATCACAACCAATACCTTAAATCAGTCAAAACAAGCACATAAAATGAGAGTGAACAACTCATAGAACATGGACCAGTTTGGACTTTTCCAAATGATGTGATGACAAACCGTTCCACCTAAACACCAAAAAAACCAAGGAGATGCCTATTGATTTTAGGAAGTCACATCTATACCACAGACCATGCTCAATGGTAGGGTTATTAAGCAGGTGGAGCAATATCAGCCAATATCAGCCATCAGCGACTGTACTTCCTTAGAAAGTTACAAGTTTTTAACGTAAAGAAAAAATGGATGGCTTTTTTTACAAGTCCTTTATTGAATCTGTTTTTAACGCTTACCTTTATCACTTGGTTTGGATCTGTCACAACAAAAGATTCCACCAAGTTAAAGAGGGTGGTGAGAGTGGCCAGTAATATAATAAGCTTCCCACAATCCCCATTGCATCCTGTAGATAAGCAGCGGGTAGTGAGGAAGCCCAGATGCATTGTGGGAACTCAGAACTACACCTTGAACAACGACTGTAAAATTTTTCCCTTAGGTTTGAGATTCAGAATCCCAAGACTTAAGACAGGGGCGATTCTAGGATCTGAGGTTTAGGGGTGCTGAGCACCCAGAGAGCTGCCCACCCAGACAGGTTTTAAATCAGTTTTGTATATTTAGTACAATTTCATTAACACTTTTTTGAAAGTTAAAAAGAATATGTGAAAAGTCTGTGGCAAAACCATCAAATCTGATAAAGGTTATTTGAATGCTGACCTCCCTCTGATGAAAAGGTGATATGTCCAGGAAGTACCTGTCTCTGGTCTGCTCTTGCAGGGATGGGCTCTATCTCTACGTAGAACAAATTTTTTATAACCTGTACAGAACACAAATGAAAGAATGCTAGGGCACAATAAAAGAGGAATAGACTGAAATCATACAAGAAACATATTTTAACCCTAATTTCTGAAATAGGTTTAGTGTACGTGTTCTTCTAGA
>JBAMHX010000001.1:32778969-32798582 GCA_037177515.1 Pseudomugil tenellus
TATATATATATATATATATATATATATATATATATATATATATAAAATTCGGTGTAAAGCTGAAGAGGAATGTAAGTGAATGGACAATAATGGTGTGTAATGTTAACCCTTAATGTTTGTAGATCATTCACTCAGATTATTTTGTGCATATCAGATATCAGATACAATAATTTTCTATACCACTTATTCCAGTGTGGAGTCATAAGGTAGCAATTAGCACTCAAGAAGTAGCTTACATCATACACAGGTCACCAGTTCCTCAAAGAACATGTTAGATACATAGTTGGGATTTAGAAAACAAAACAATCAGTAAAATATTGTAAGGGGGGCTGTATCTCAGGGAAAAGAGCAGTTGTCTACCAACGTGAAGGTTGATTAATAATGTCTTACCAGCAGAAGAAAGTGTGGATAACCTCAGGACCAGGTTTTTTAGCCATCCATCCATCCATCCATCCATCCATCCATCCATCCATCCATCCATCCATCCATCCATCCATGTTTTATACCCAGTTAAAGAACTTTTCTATATTCTAAACTGAGGAAGGGCTGGAGATACCCTAGGGCACCAAATTCAATAAAAAAAAAAACAATTTTATACTAAATATAATCAGTTTAATATACATAAACCCAATTACAAGAATTACCTGAATTCTTTTCAAATATTTTAGAGATGAATACTTAATTCTTTTGTCAGAATTAATTCCTTCTTCTCCAAAGCAAAGAGCATGTTGGTTATTGTAACTGCTGCTAAGATATTGACTGCTCAGTAGTACTTCACACAACTCTATGAGAAAACACAAAGAAAAGTATAATGTGACATTGTAGACACTGTTTGTAAGACAGAAGGTTGGAGATCTCGGGATAACATCTAGTGTTGTGTATATTCAGTATGTTCACATGTCAAGATTAAATGAGCTATCACAGCATAGGTTAATTTAAAGAAAGCTGACTTTATGCTTCATAGTTTTCCCCTTTAACATCTAAAACAATACATTACAGTGTAGACCATTCAAAAACATTTAGCAGTATTCTGCTCAGAACTAATGAGTTCTAATTTACTTATTTTTCCAGTTTAATGATCATAAAAAACGTCTATTTTCCTATGTGAATATTACTTTAACACAGAACAAGAAGCAAATAAGCTTCAGTCTGTTTTTACTTTGTAGATTTTGCTGCACTAACACTTCATATGTGAGCGTTGATTCTTATAAACAGTGAAATTGCATGTACAAAGTACTTTAGCATAACTACATAACTCACTCATAATGGCTGCATGAATGGCTGGTCACTTTAGACTTCTGAGGCTGTAGTCTAGTAATATAGCCTTGGTAACACTGGCCCCTCTGAGTGCTGCAGCGCTAGCAGGTGATTTGTAGCTCGAGGAGACTAATGAAGTGGTCGCTCTGCCACCCTGCTTCTTTTGCAAGATCAATTCGGCGTCAGGACGCGTACGGCAGCCGCACTTTATGAATGATGGAAACCTCCTTAGGCCATCCATATACCTGAATTCCCAGCATCACTATGCACTCTTCTGCTTCTCCCACTCCCCAGGCCCCCATGCTCCAGGAGGCAGGGATTCAGCAATCTTTCTTGTTTGGAGAAAAATACATTACCATCAGCCTCCTCAGCTCTCTGGCCTTTGCCAAGAACACAGGCACACAAATAAACTGTATCCACTGTATATGTTTGACTTTGTGAGTTCTCGAAAAAAAAAGAAAATTAATTTTATGCTGTGTTTGCAGATTTGCATGTGCACACACTAGCCTACTTTTTGCATAAGAACATGGCTTACCTTTTTACAAAACTCACTACCAGAGCTGTCATCATTAGTACAAATGATTGGATGGGATTGATGTTAGAATTTCTGCCATAATTTGGCTGTGATGACATCCTTTTTTTAACACATAAAAAAGGTGTAGCTACAAGCGGCCGGCAAAGAGAGGAGCTTTTAAACTGTTAATGCATAATGCGATAGATGTTTTAGTCAGTGAATGATAATGAAAATGAGCTAAAGCAGTGAGCAAGGGAGCCAGTCCTTCTCTCCCTCAATGGCCTTTGATCCCATCCAGTCTGGCTTTTAAAGCATCTGCTTCCATAATGAGGGAGAGTTTACCATAGCGGATGCAGATTCAGTAAATGAATTCAAAAGTTAATGGTGTATTTGTCCAGATGATTAAGAGCTGTGCCTCGTTCTTTATGACACTGCTAATCCTTGCCATAAAACAGGTTGGAAAAAAACACTATTTATCATAAGTTATTGGAATTATCCTAAAATAACCATGGGTAATTATTCCTTTTTAGGATCAGATATATTCAGTGTAGGTAATTTCAGTGTGGTGGGGAAGAAAAATCTGTCAAGGGAGTGTTCATATTCCAAGATTAAAGTGCAACTCATCTAAGCGTGTTTGTGCCATTTTGAGAACAGTTCATCATATAAAAAGTCATCCAAGGCCTCCAGCTGAGAGGGTGAAGTTTAAGTGACAACACTTTTCTGAAATCTATGGGACTTCAAGGTTTTCCCTTTTTGCTTCTCACCAAGATTAGAATTTGAAGAAAGAGGTAAAGATGGAGGGATGGAAACTTGGATAACACAGTGTAAGAAAGACTCATAGGAGGAAGGAGCAAGGATGCCACAGGACAGTAAAAGGGAATCTTAAAGGCTTTTATATTAGTCTGAACTTTTTTTGATTGATTTGTTCCAGCTGCCTGTAAATCAGCATCTGTGTGGCCGTCGTCCTCTTTTAAAATAATGTGTGTGTCAGCAGTGAAAGTGGGAGAACAAAATAGGTGGCAGTGAGAGGAGGCAGAGTATAGTCATCCAATTGAACCTGATAGCCCCACACCCATCTTCCATGGGCATCTTTCCACTCCCTTTCATCCTTCTTGTCCTGGCTGAGAGGAGGAGATGAGCAGGAAGAGTGTTTAATGTTTCTTCTGATGCTACAACAGAATAAAGTGGGCTCCTATGATGTGTATTAAAAAATGAGATGTACATAGATTACACTGTAGCACTGAAGGAATTTCTTTTGTTGGAAACTAAATTCCTAGGTGTTTCTGTACAAGTGAAAACTATGCACAGAATCCAATATTTTTAAATTTAACAACAGATTCATGTTTAATTTAAGGATATAACTGCATGGTGGTATGGTGGTTAGTACTGTGGCCTCACAGCAAAAAGATCTCTGGTTTTAGCTTTAAAGAAGGTAGGAACAGCAGTCTTTCTGCTCCCGGTTTACTCCCACCATCCGAAGACATGCAGGTTAGGTTAACTGCTCACTCTGAATTGTCCCTAGGAGTGAATGGTTGTTTGTCTGTGTTTGTTTGTGTAGGCCTGATGGACTGGTGACCTGTCCAAGGTGTACCTGCCTCTCGCCCGCCCATTCCTGGAACAGGCTCAAGCCCCTCAACCTTGAATTGGATTAAGCAGAATAGGAAATGAATGAAGGAAGGAAGGAAGGAAGGAAGGAAGGAAGGAAGGAAGGAAGGAAGGAAGGAATGGAAAGAAGTGGGAAATATTATTTGTCAACAGTCATTATTTTTTTTTATATAATGTGGAAATCATTTAAGTTTTTCATTTACTTTATTTACTATAAAGTGTAGAAGAAGAAACTGCTGTATAGGTAATGGAGCTTCATCATCACATTCAGTGGTTCAGGCAAGACCTCGGTGTTGTTGTCATATCATGAGAACAACTTCAGATTGACGACCAGACCAAAGTCTTTAAACAAAGGTGACTAGGGCAGAATAGTCCCTGACTCTCTGGAGAGTCTGGTCTCTGGAGGTATTCTCCCCAGGTTATAACCCAGGGTGAATCAATCTGAAGCTGTTCTCATGATATGACAACAACACGCAGTCTCGCCTAAACATTTCCCTGATGGAAGGATGCCGGCCTTGCAGATGGTTTACTAAGGTCAAAGTAATTAAGCTAATATATTAAATTTCCCCAACACCTTATATAAGGGAACCAGCAATATTGCATTGAATCTTGACTTCGATCCAATCTCCCAGCCTGAGCAAGCATGAGGTGACAGTAAGAAGCGAAACTCACTTTTAACTGTAAGACAAAACCTCCGGCAGAACCTGGCTCAGGTAAGGTAGTCATCTGCCTCGACTGGCTGGAGTCTGAGAGGACAGGAAAGACAGATTAATATACACTGCAGCTGCTATCCAGGAAGACCTGCAGAAAAGGTTTTGGTGTACATCTTAGCAAACAGAAATCTGTAGCCCATGCCATGCCTGTAACAAGGTGAAAACACATGTGCACACACAGATTAAATTGAGATAAAATAGTTGATTTGACTTCATATAGACAAGTATATTTAAGCAAATGCTATTTGAATATTTCCTTTCCTTTTACCATATCCATCCTTTTACCACAAAGAAATGTGATCATTTTCTTAAGCAAGAATGCTTAACAACAACAGAAGTGAAGGTTGTCCTCATTGTCCACAAGGCGTCTTTCCACATGGACCTAGTCCACCCGGCCTTACACCAGTCCACCCGGATTCAGATCGTTTCCATTACGATTTGTTGGACCGTACTGGTACACTTTTTGGACCTACTTCATAGTCGGGCCAGGCCTATTGGGCCGTGCGGCTAGCGTGAGGTCTGCAGGCTGGTGTCCAATGACACCATGCAAATGATTTCATTACACAGCGATGTACACAGTAATGGTTACCGCCTCTCCAGGTCGTCTTGCCCGACAACAACGTCTCCTGATTTGTGCTGTTGAGTTTATTACTCATTATAAACCATAACCCGAGCAGCAGGTAAAAGGCTGCTTCACCTCCTTCCATATCGTCTGTTTTCTTCTATGGTATCACAACATTTTGTTTTTTTTTTAAAAAAAAGTGTTTATTATACAAATCAAACAATACATTTAATCTCGGAGAACGTGTTGTTTTGTTGCGTCATGTCGCTATCAGATGACATCGGTATCTTTCTAGAATGAATGCGCCAGGGAGGGTTAACCCTAACCCTAACCCCTCCCACAATAGAGCATCTGGACTTAGACAGGATTTACAATGGAAAAGCGTTCCAGCAGAATAGAGCGGTCATGGGCTGGTGGAGTACGGGAGACTAAATGATAATGGAAAAATCCCTGTAAAGGTATTCATGCAAATAATGTGGCTGTTTTGGAAAAATCAGCTGAGATTTGTGGCCAGATCTTTCTGGTAATATCGAGTTTGTTTGGCTGTCCAGCCATTGCCCTTCAGAAACCCGAGGATGATAAACCACTCTTCATAACTGTTATTTTCAGCTTGAAGCATCACCTGAAAGCAGCATTTTCTAAATGGCACCGCAACACACCACCAACCTTTTGTCAACTCTGATCATTCGGAATGTGAACCTTGCGGATTCGGAAAAGAAAAGGAAGAGGACATTATTAGAGCGATGCAAGTAGAAGAGGGAGTGAGGATCAAGACAAGGGTCAAGTTTGGACTGAAGTGAACTACTTGGAGAGAGCTCAGAGAAGAGACAGGATGAAAAGCTGGTAGTGATATAGCTCTCCTTACAAGGTTGCCAAAATGTGCTTTTATTGTTTAAGAATTTGGGTCATTTCAATCATTGTTTTACAATAACTTGGACTACAATTTGATTGCTGTTTCAATCTGTTATCACATCCTATTTCTTCTTAAACGCTTTCAAACACCTTGCAATAAAAAATAAACAAACATGCAAGAAATATATGGGCCTCTTTCTAACAAAGAATTGTCACACTGCTGTATTTTCCAGATGTAGACTAATGTTTTCTGGTAAAAGTGGGCCTGACTGTTGCACAGTATTGAGGGTGGGGGGATTCCTAAAGCCCAAAAATGAGAGCTGCGAGACTACAAACATCATAATTGCACTGAAAACCTCAACAATGAACCTGAAGACACAAAAAGGTTGCACAAAACTCAACAGAACTAAAGTTTGGTTTGACTCTTTAATGATGCACATGCTGTGATTATTTCATGTTTACCCATGAAAACATAAATGACTGAACCTATATCTGTTGTTTTGCATCATGACTACAGCCTGATGTCAACAAGGCACTAGAGATGTCATTTTCTGACATAAAAGGTTATGTGACAAAGTCCACACACTCTTCTTTTTCATATGCTGCATGCATTTTTCCATTCTCCAGTAAATTCTATTCTAACATCTGTTTTTGTGATGCACATAAATTTATATGTGTCACAAATATATTGAAGGTTTGTGATAATAGTGATAAAGAATGAAGAAGATAAACATAAAAATGAAAAAAAAAAAGTTTGTTTGTGTGATTGTATGTGTGTGGGGGGGGGGGGGGGGGGAGACACACATTAGGAAAAGTAGGTAGTACTGAAGTAAAATGAGTAAACTACACAAATGTTTTTTCCTCTGCAAACCACTCACCCTCCAACTTAAACAGTGATGCGCAACCATCCCACATGCGAACACAGTTACATTTATGTATTTGCACTTTTCCAAAGTAATTGGGGATAAGATTGACTGAGAGATGGAGAATCTCTGCAGCAGTTGCAGCCACAGCCCTAAATTATGCTCCTTGTTTCCCCTGAGTGTTTTACATTTATTTTTCCTTTATATATTATTCAAGTTCAAGTAATTAATTCAGGATATCAAATCAAGATGTAGGAAATCAATCAAGAGCCTTTTTCAATCTGTGTTTCATTACACAGAACCCCCGGTCCTGGCTGAGCCTGTAGCAGAGCTGGCCTAGACTTCTATAAAGACAGACTGAAACACTTACGTGGCATCCCGTCCGATGGAGAAGAAGCCTGCTTTGCTTTGCATGACCATATTGAAGTACTTAGGCTGCATCCGATTGGGTGGTTAGAATTATTTTTGTTTTGTGCTGATATAAAAATGAACCACATGGCAGGAGGGGATCTAATGGTCCAGTCTGATAATAACATTCCTCACCATTCCTGCATACTCCTGCCATTTTTGAGTGTCTTCAAAGTGAGCTTCAGGACGTCAGTCCTAATCTGCTATAATAGATGGTTTAAGTGACAGAGAATACATTAGAAAATCCTTCAGAAGAAGCCTTTGAACTTAGTTTTCACAAAAAAGCAGTGCATTAAGTAAATGCTCTTTGAATATACACACTAAAAAAAGATTGAAAGCATTTGTGCGACATGAAGCAAGCTGTGCAGAAATGAAGTAACAGGGAATGTTAGAAGCAACAACCCCCCCAGTCAGCAGAACATCCTCCTTCCTTCGTCTCTGGCCACTGACTGTAATACTCTATAGCGCTGCAGCTCTCTAAGAATCGAGCGCCTTGGTAAAATGACATAAAGGGTTAGATTCATCTCATTCCCTTTCAGGCAGATGCTCCCCCATCTTTAGGCAGACACAATAATGTTGTGGTAAAAATGTCAGTCAAAGAGCAGCGAATATGAGAGAGTAGGATAGTGGACAGGTAATGAGTTGAGTGTGTGAGAGCACGTGTGTGTGTGTGTGGTTGCAGAGTGCTGGTGGATGGAAGGGGTAATTTATTGAAAGAAATGTATCTATATTCTCATAGAGCCAGTGTGAAGCCGAGATCTCCATCGCGGTGATAATTTGCGGTTGTTAAAGTGACACACTGTTGGTAGGCTGTTCGGGGCAAGGAATGTGGGGGCCAGACCTGACAATTAGAGCTGTGTATATCACACTGACTCTTAAAAGAGGGATGACAGAGAGAGGGCCAGTAGAGGTCAGGACAAGCACAGGCACATATACACACTCATCAACACACACACACTTAAAAGAAGCCATGCATTGAAGGTGGTGGACATACTGTAAATACAAGTCTTTATAGCATGAGGTCAGAACATACCACGCTGCACATGTACTCAGAAACAAAACGTCCACTAATCAGACAACATGTGGACCTCATTTTCAGAGACAAAGACAGAAAAGCACATACTCTACAGGTAATCAGAGGGTTTAGTTTGATTTTCATCCCACCTTTTGCAAATTTGTGTCATCAGCAGGATGTTTAACATCTCTACATGACACAAATACGTAGCAATATGGTGTAATTGGACTTCACAGGAACTCATGTGTCGATGTATTGTGCAGTACATAAAAAATAGTGGAATATTAAAAAAAAATGCAGGTTAAGAAAAATCTCACTTCCTTTTCGCAGTCACAAAATTACACACAGACCTAATGTGTATTTTGAGTGTGTCATCAGAGAACACAAATAGATGCTGAAAAAGATGGTCAATATGTGTCTGATATGTGTTTGAATAATTGTTGTAATTAATGACCTGTGGGTATTAACTAGAAGCATCTGATGGACCTCTGAGGCTAATTTTGCCACTGAATCTGCAATCGAAACCATCCTTTACACTCTCAAAACGTCACATTAAACGATCCAGTTGTTTCTCTTACAGCACATTTTATTCACAATATGTGTCTGCATGTGTGTGTGTCTCTGTTACCCCTTGTGAATTATGTGGCGATACAGCATTCCATGAAAATGGAGTCTGTTGGTGTGTTTTCCTCTCACGTCCGCTCCTCTGTGAAACACACACCAACCTGTCCAAAAAGTCTGAACTTATTACATGTAAGGTAGCTGCTGCCATTAGCTTCATGTGACCTTTACCACTCTTTCTCTGCCATCCTACTCTAATTCTTCAGTGTGTGAGTTTGCATATGGACAAAAATTGCTGTGAAAGTGTGTTTGACTCTAAAGATAGAAAGAGAGAGAAAAAAACATCCATGCAGGAACTAGTCCCACTGCCTGAAACATATCTGCTTTATGTGAACAGATAACTTTAACACAAACACATGCCGGCATGCATATACAATGGATTTTTCCGTTCTTTTATTTGCTATAATTGGAAAATAATTCAGGCAACGTCAGGAGAATCGATAAAGTATTAATGAAATGAGAGAAGGAGTCATTAAAGGCAATAAAAAAGGAGAGGTTATGATGAAGATGGCATCATGGAGAGACACAGAGGAGACAGGCAACGCTGCTGCTAAAAGGGAGACGGAGGGAGATAACTTCTCCATGTTGCAGGATATCTGGCTACATCATTTCTTACCTGTTTTAATTGGAAATAATGCTTGTGTTTTAATGTTTTAATGTTCTGTAAAGCATTTTCAATTACCCTGTGTTGAATTTGGCTTTACAAATAAATTTGCCTTGCCTACATTTTGTGTTTCTGCTTTTGAAAGTGATGCAAGCAAAGTTAAAGTCATTCATTTCTTTAAAAATCTTAAAAGAATTGATGGCGGATGTTTGTTTTTATTTCGCTTTACAGTAACATAAATGCATTATAATTTAACCTTTAAATGTAGTTTCTTCGAGAAATAAATATACATTGGAAACTTTTTTTTTTACTGTATCCTTCTAAATGTAATAAAGTCATCCTGTTCAACAGCTTTAACAGTATGGTCAGTGTCACAGTCAATCATTCAAAAGGGTAATTATGTGACAGTGCTAAGCTAAAATACCTACAGCCCCTTAATAGGATCTGAGCCATCAAGATCCAACGCTAAGCTCCCTCCCAGCCCTACCACTCATCTGAGTGCCATAAAGCTGCCAGAGGAAACAATAGTGCCTCTCGCCTCACCGCTGAGGTTAATGGCAAATGGGGCTGTGGCTGCCGGTGATATTGTTGGATAAATGATTATTGATTAGGTAAAGGTTGAGCTAATCATTAGGCTTCATCCATTTTACGAACCCTCTCTGTGACCTTTCTGCCTTGCCCTGTTGGATCACTGGGATTTCTCCATACGATGATTTGATCGCATTTGGGCACAGGGGAGGCGAGAGGAGGAGGAGAAAGAGAGGGAAGAGTAGAGTGGTAAAAGGGAGTTGTGAGGGAAGTGGAGGAAATGAGGACACGAGTGTGCTAAACATGCACATGTGCTGATTTGAGGCTGATATGGATGATGAGGTCACTCTTAACTACTCCATCCTCCACTATGTATGCTACATTTTTACATTTAGCAGACCTTAAATGCAAATATTTCACATTGTATCCGTTGTTTTAGTTTTCACAACACATCTTCTGCATATTGTCCTTTTCAAAACATTGATAGCAAACTGAAAGACGAGTTTAAATCACATCTGGAAACAAGCCGTTATAGATCTTTATATAGTTGCACTTGAGTATATGTGCAAATGACAGTTTAAGCGTTTGTAAATCAGTCTAAATTTGAGTTTAAATGAATCGTTCAACATTCCCCCTGTAGTTTTTTTCACACAGCATTCTCAGGTTGCAGAGTTTTGTTTTCAGCTGAGTGTATATGCTCGGCGCTGAACAGTCTAAATGCAGAGTGAAAACACCGCATGAGAAACATCCGCTCTGAAACCTTGACATGGTGACAAGGAAATGCCTTGCTCCTAACAGCTCTATTTATTGAATTGTTGCAAATATTTCTGACAGCGGGACTTTAACCAAACCCAGACTGGAGCTCACATCTGCACCCAATCACGGGAGAAAACCCCTCTGTTCCTTCTCCATTTCATTTATTCACAAAGCCCAGCAGAGGGAAACAGAAAGTTTATTTGAAGTAATACTTTTCTCTGAACTACTGGATGGCCATACCAGCATTTTCATGGCTGTAAACTCAATCTGTTGTGGAGAATAATGAAGTCCATGTTTGCCACGCTTTCATTCTTTCTGCTAAAATAACCAGTGTTAATATGGCTATAAAACATACATATAGGCCTGCATATGCTGCGCCTTTTTTTATCCAGCATGATTGTTCATGTGTGCTTTACCTTATGACCTGAATATAGTCTTATACCTGCCAATGCAAGCAGGTGCTTTATACATGTGCTCATTTTTGCCACTTACTTTACTAATTACTTCATCAGTTTGGGATATTTCATTGTGAAAATAGAGGAGCATTTTCTGAAGCCACCTTTCTGTACACAAGAGAGTGGAGTATATTAGACATGCATGAAGTCATTTATTTTCCATACCCATTTTATCCTTTTCAGAGTCACGAGGTTTGTTGTATAATAGTAAATAAATTACAAACGACATCACACAGTTGTCATAAAATGTTCATTTTATTGATTTTTTTCCGTTTTCAAATAAAAAGAGACACATTAAAGTTTTATTCTTATAGTTTTTTTTACTTTACATGTGCTGTACAAGATAACACATCCACTTATTTGGTTTGTAAGTCCGATTCTTAAAAGAATAAAAAGATTAATGCAAATACAGTACACACGTTTAATGATGTACATGGAGATTTATACAGGATGACAAACATACTTATGCACAAATACTTTAGATAAGCTTTTACCACATACTGTGAAAATAATGAGATCTTTTTTTATTGAATGGTGGAGAAACACAAATCTAAAACTGGACAAGTTCAGTTACAACAAAAAAAATAGAAATAAGGGGAGACTTCACTGTGCACTCGTTTAACTCTGAGAGTGATCAAAAATGTCTAAGCAACTTCAGGTGATCAATGTAAGACAATGTATGACAGACTTGTTTTAGTTTGGAGATTTTTGCTTTGTTTTTTAAATTAGTATTACTATAATTTACTTCTGTATATTTTGTTTATTAAGCTTTTTTTTATAAATTTATATTTAAATAAATTAAGTCGTATCTGTAATAGCTATAAACGTGTATGTTTTTTAAACATGTGTAAACAATCTTATATATATCTTAACATGGTTTATAGTGCCATTTTAAGTTTATTTAAATTCTTTTATTAAAGCTCCTGGTAGAATTTCCAAATAAAATTATATGGATGGATTTATTTGCAATATATTTGTTGAAATATTTTTTTCTTAAAGCATGAGTCAAGAGTCTCCTCTTACAGAAACCTTTTTTTCATTTTGTCCAATTCTAGTTTTTAAGATACAGCTTCCTAAAAAAATGACACCACTCTTTTTTCCTGAAACCTTCCTGTGCCAGACATTCAAAATGAACATGAAATTTTGGAAAATTATGATCGCGTATTAACAATGACTATTTTTGAATTTGCATTTTCCTGATCCATCATATCTGGGTTCATACCATTTTCTCCAACTGTTGACAAAATTTTCTTATCCGTAACATTATGAAAAAACAAAACTTTAATGTTAATTTCTGCTGATGCTGTCTGTCCGTATTCTGCAATTCTTCTCAATCATCATTATAAGTCTGTAAACCTCAAACAAAGTCAGAGCAATTTATCACTGACGCTGAGCAAGTTTCTGGGGAAAAGCATATTTTTACTTACACATTCACACAGTACATTAATGTAAGCAACCGCCTTGGAACTTGCTTTTAATTATTCTTTTATCTAAATGACAAAACATTGAGGGCTTGATGTCCGAACAAGATACACCCCACAGAGTTTCACTCTTTTAAGGATTTTTCATTCGCACCAATTGATCAAAGCATATAATAAAATCGTAAAACACCTTAAATGAAAGTAACATTTTAAAGACCTGCATATGTATAAAAAATGTAAAAGGAAGAATATTGATCATCACCTTCACTTCGTACAACTAGGTCTACTATACTGACCTAGTAACTTTTCATCTAGTCAAATAAAATTCTTCCAAACCTCAATGAGTCTAAGATCAATTACTAACTACTACTTTGATGCTGTTCGCTGACTCATTGTCGCTGACTATTTCAGTGCTGGTTTAGGTCATAACAGAAAACCAATAGATTCTGGATAGAGAATTTCATCCTGACATTTATGACATTTTTTTTCATCATAACTGATTAAAATAAATGATCATATTCTGACCTTTGCTTTTTCTGCTATTAGAGCTTCGTGAAGAAATTCAGTGTTCTAGAGAGTTAAAATAAAACATAATATTATTTAAGATACAATTTCCGGAGTAGCAAACATTAATGCTTAAATAAACCATATCTTCAATTTGTCTTTTCAGGATGAGGTTCATTCACAAATCACGAGATAAAAAAAACTCACCAATTATAGGCTTATTTCAGTACTTTCCACTTTCTTTCTCTAAAATACAAGAAAACTATTTATGGATCAACATCCTGGGCACTGATTGAGATGATAAAGAAAATAACTGAATGTATTGATACAATGAAATATGTCAATAGACCCAAGCTGCATGTAGTGCTTCTTTGGTGTAATGATGGTGTTCCTCTGGTGCTATTCAGATGGGGGATTCCAGTGAAAGTAAAGAAAATTACTGAGGCACTCAAGAGGATTAATAAATTAAAAAGCCGTTATTGTGTCATGGCTTAATCTATTAAAAAACAGCCTAAAGGGCCCTTTGTCAGGGCAAGAGATTTTTAGAAGCTCAGTTCTCTGAAATTTCTATTTGGAATATTCCTTGATCTGAAGAAAACATTTGACACTGTCAATAATGTCATATTGTGAGAGAAGGGATTGTTCTGGACTGGTTAAAAAACTACTTACAAAACAGTAACAATTTGTACAAATAAATCAATCTAGAATGAAGAAAATTACATGTGAGGTACCTCAAGGATCGTGTTTAGGTCCAAAAATATTTATTATGTGTTTTAATGATGTTTGCAAAGTATGTCATATATTCTGGTTTGTGTTATTTGCAGAAAAAACATAATTTTTCTTCTGGTGTGGAACTGCAGAAGCTTTTGGATGTGCCAACAGACAGAAAAAGTGGTTTGATTTGTATAAATGGTCATTAAATCTAAATAAAACTAGTTATGAGTTGTTTCAAAATCATAAAAACATTTCCAAAGTAAAATTAATAATTAATTATGTAAATCTAGAAAGAGTATATAAATTTCACAGTGTGATCTTTGACTATAAAATCTGTTGGAAACACACATTAATTATGTTTGAAATTGGAAATTGACACAGTTGCCATCTTGGGAAAAACAAGGCACTACATCCGAAAGCTTTGTATACCTTATTTTGTACATTTATTTTACCCTACATGAGTTACTGTGTGGAGGTACAAAGGAACATACAATCAAAAATAATTTACAGATAATAAAAGCAATGCAGAAAAAGCCATTAGATGAATAAATAATGGAGAGTATTGAGATCATATAAATGAAATATGTTTTAAAATACAAGCTGCATAGTTTCCAGATTTGATTAAGAATAAAAAGCCCAAATAATATTCAGAGCGAAAAACATATTACATCCAAGTAATATTGGAAATTTATTTTGGGAAAAAGAACAAGATTGTGGTTTAAGAGGAAAGCTGGATGCAAGTATCCAGCATTTCCAAACAATTTTAAGAAGTATTTCAGTATCAGGGGTGTAAATATAATATAAACAGCTTAACTTACCAATTAAAGGAAAAGAAAAATATTTACTAGATTAAGAGAAGGTACAAATGAAAATATTAGGTAATTATAAATTTTAAGAATGCCTGTTTAACAAAGAAAAGTAATGTTGATGTGACAGTGTTTTGTGGAAATCTTTATTATCTTTTATTGTGAAGTAGGAAATTTGTTGGCGTTGGACCGTTACTATATATAATAGGAATTAGCTAGGAATATATATGTTTATACTTGTACTTACTCCTTTTCAGACATGAAATGTGAAGATGTAACTTGTATTGATACTGTAAATAAAATAACATTTTAAAATAAACCTTAAAATAAAGAAAAAAGTCAGCATGTTGTCTTGTAGGGACTGACATCTAATGTACTCAGTCGTGTGACTAAAAGAACTTCTGTTGACTGAAATGTAAAAAAGAGGTAATTTACAACGTCACTAAATTTGCTGAGATGCTATGATGTGCATTGTGATGTCATATCACAATAATCTACTATACAGGTGATCAGCCACATTTATTTTGAGGTGAAAGCTAGTTTATCTGCGTTTCCTGTCCTTTCCCATTAGTCCTTCTTGTAATGCCATGTCACTCTTCTTTCATCCTCTTTGTCTTGTATGCATTTTTCCCAACATTTATTCTCCCTTCATGCCTTTTTTATTTAAATATTTCATGTGGTTGTCTTGCAGTCTTTGCAGCTCGCTAAGTGTCATCTACATGCCGAGGCCCCGGCAATAAAATGGAGGGCGCAAGTCACTTTTAAAGGCATGTGTGTTAGAAGGAAGAGAGGCAGCGAGAGGGGAGGACAGGGGTGGGATGAGAAGAAAAAGCTCATCCCAACTCTGAGACGTCTGTTGGTGATAAGAAGTGAAAAGGTGGAGAAGACAGAGGAGTGATAACTAATGTACTTCCTGTGTACTTCCTCTTCTTCGCTGTCAACCCATCCCGCTACCAACAGGCCCTTCTCTCCTTCAGCTTAAAACATATAACTGATGTGTGATGACTTGTGTGTGTGGATGTGTGTGAATCTGGGGTAATCTGATGTGAGATGTAAGAAGGCATGAATGTGAAGATGTACATTTAGGGGTCTGTCAGAGAAGGTGATGGCTGATGTTTAGTGAAGTGTGTGTGTGTGTGTGTGTGTGTGTTGGACTAACTGATGGGTCATGTGAAAGTGGAGCAGGAAGACATGACATGAACAGATGAGTGAAACTTCTACTTAACGTGATGGAATGAGTCTGCCCCCTTCAGAAGGTGAGTGTGTGTGTGTGTGTGTGTGTGTGTGTGTTTGCGCTACTTTACAGTCTCATACCCTGGCACAATGTTGGCTCTGGTTGAGGTCAGGTGTGCTGAATCAATGAACAATCTGACAAATCTTTGCATCGACCTGAAAAACACAGATAAAAAGGAGGAAAGGAAGCGAGAGATGAGGTTGTGACCACAAAGTACCAGTGTGAGTCCTCAGAGAAACACCAACTATTGTTTTAAGTTTGAATTGTAACGGTGGGAACATGACAAACATGGTTTGGCTTTTAACACATTTCTTAGTGAGTTGTCAGGTTTTCCAACCCCGCTGACATGTACCGCCTCCAGCAACAACACCATAAACCTGCCTGTAATACCTTTGGAATGGTAAAATCATATCAACACTACATCTCTATTTTCCTGCAGAGAGAACAGCCTCATCGCCAGCGTAAATGAAAGCCATTCTTCTGCTGCGGCTGCATAGGGCGACGAGGTGAGCCTCGTGTGCTATATAAATAGAGATATGGGAAGAAGAAAAGAAGGTTTACAGAAGTAATTATAAAATGTGTATCTGTGTCCATTTGGTCACTGTACCTGATGAAATATCTATTTCTACGACATTAGTGCAAGCAGGTGTGAAATATACTGATGTGTGCATGTTTTTTTCTTATGCTTTAGTCAGATGTGATGATGTGCGTATCTGCTGTCATAAATGAAGCTGAAAAGGAACTTATGGTACGATACCGCTGACGGCTGGCAAGCTCAGGATCCCAAACTTTTTTGGCTCTAAAGTTAACTGGAAGCTTCTCTCTTTTAAATGACCTTTGACATATATAAATGGATAATTGTTCTTGAACACATGTATTTTTATCATTTATTATTTGGCTTCTTTTACCAGTTGGTGATGACTAAAGATGTCAGTCATCATCAACCTTTATCTGCCGTCTGTGCCACAGTGAATATCTCACTTAAAACCTGGGATATTAAAGACAAATTAAAATACATATTTTATCAACTGAATGAAATCAAAGGTTTTTTTAAGTGAATAACTTTTTTTAAATGACCATTTAAACACTGTCTGTCCTTCTTTACTGCACAACATCAATAAAGTCACCAGGGAGCACAAGACATCATACAATTATTTGCAAAAGAATTTTCAGGAACATAACTAATTGGTGCAGAGGTCACAGAAACGGTATGTGTCTAATGCAGTGCATTAGGTGTTAATGGGTTAACGGTATACAATTGATAATAGTCATCCAGGATATAATAAAGGACAATTAATCATTAATAATAGCAAATGAAACATCTTTCTTTGGGTTTTTCAATTTCATTTTTACCAGAAAAGCAAGAATGGGTTTATTTTATTATTTTTCTAAAACCGCTTCAGATAATAGCTACTAATGTTGCCGTAATATTAAAATAATTAAAATAGAAAAACAGCAATGGGACTTCTTAAACTTCATGTCAGTATTATAAAGCCAAACCCAGGGCAGACCAGCACAAACAGGTTTACTCTGACAAATCTGCAATAATTTATTATAGTTTGTAACATCAAAATCTAAAGATATTTCCAGTTACACCATCAAATGTTACATTTATCCAGCAGTGATTCAGTATACTGTGCTGCTTTTGGTGCCTCTGCTGAGCTGTTATTGTATTTATAGCCACCATTTTTATATGTGTCATAATTTATACCCCAGTCGGGCCAATGATTTGGTTTTTGTACTACTTATATCTGTTTGTCTCTTTTTAGTTATATTGTTTTCTTAACTGGGTGAAAAAAACATTCATAATTAACCAGAAGGCCAAGACAAATGCCAAACAGCACAGTGTTTGCATATTCAAACTATATAGAAGAGCTATAAAGCTGTCATTTGTGTACACACATCCACATTAACAAAAATAAATCAAGTTTTATGATAATGGCTCTTATAGAAACACACATCTCAGTGGTCTAAATATCTAAAAATAATAATGGATAATAGTCATACTAAGCAAGAAAAATCTCTAAGAACTGACACAATCAGGATGTTTTTACATTTAATTAGTAGATTGTGATTATTCTAGACTGAACTGTAATCTTGAACTTGTTTACTTTTTCTCTGAAGCACTCTGAGGTCACTTTTTTGGTGAATTATTCGTTTCAAATAAAAATGGCCGACAGCGAGGAGCTCATCTGTGAAATTTCATCCGTATCAGATACAACACAAGTACCATCATTTCATGATTAAAGGTTTAATCCTTCTCCAGCATGTTTTCCCTCATCTCGCTCTCTCTCTCTCACACACACCATATTCCCGACGTGTGTGTTTCTGTGTATGAGGTTTCTGTTCCGCTTGCCAGCCTGCTCACTGACCCCCCACATGTGTGTTTGACCTTTCAACTCAGTGCTTCCCTCTCAGGGGAAAGGCGCTGCTCTCCGGTGAACCTTTGGACATCCCAACACACACAAACACACACTCTGATCCATCTTTTGAGTGTGTGGATTTAGCTTTGCAAGGTGACTCTGGTCAAGCTTGTGGTCAGCCACAGTTACAGATAAAAGGATATTTTACTTCCTGAGTCTCTAAAAGCACAAGTAGCCTTTGGGTTGCTGGACACACACGGATAAACACACACACACACTAGTAGCACTGAGCCTCAGTCCCAAGCTGAGCACTTGATCCTCTCTCTGGGAGGTTGACACTTCAGAAGGCAAGCTTTTACTAACTCCTTTGGATGTCACACACACACACACACACACACACACGTGCAGACAAAACTTACACAAAACACACAGCTGATCCCTGTGAGAGTGTAAAAGCGCGGAGGTCTGATCCTGGTGATCTGGTGGTCAGCATCAGTTTACTGTCACAGAGAGCACCTCCTCTATCCTTTAGCATCACTGAAGCTGCGCGTCAGAGTTTGAGGAGCAGGAGACATATTGGAAAAATCACACCAGAAAACAATAATCTGTGTTACTAAATGTCCTGAAGCTACAACTGCTCCCTCTCTGCAGAAGTGGAAAATCATTTAAGCATAGTGATCCCTCGTCCCGCCTTCCTTGAGGCAGGGCAGATTGTTGATGGTTTTAGCCCCGGCAGGAAAGCGCTAATACAGAGAGGCACGGAGCAGACGTGATTCCAACATGAATGTCAACTCGCCTCGCGTCTTCGCAGGGCTCAAGGGCACGAAACTGCCAGTTTGTAAGGGAGACACTGCGGCCAGCTGCACCTCGGGGTGCTGCATTCAAAAGCACAATCCGATCTATTGTGTAGGCCGAGGCGTGGATGAGCATATGGATATTGCTTCGATGTAGGGTCAGTTTGAGTTTATGTTGGGCGGGGGAGGGGGGGGGGGGGGGGTAAAAGGGTGCCCACCTCTCATGATAGATGTCTCTCTAATGGCTCTGATGTGAAAAAAGACAATATTTGAACTCTTACAGAAGTATGTTTTACTCATATAAATTAATATTTATAGAATAATATTTTTTGGCAAAATAGGATTATTAGTGACAAATGGAAGGTAAATATTAAGAGTGCGACGATTTTTTGCTTCTCAATAATGTTATAATAAACATATAATAAATGTATAATAAACATATAATAAATGTATAATAAATATATAATAAATTATGATAAACATAATAAATTATAATAAACATATTAAATGTATAATAAACATATAATAAATGTATAATAAACATAATAAATTATAATAAACATATAATAAATTACAATGAAGATAATAAATGTATAATAAACATAATAAATTATGATAAACATAATCAATTATAATAAACATATTAAATGTATAATAAACATATAATAAATGTATAATAAACATAATAAATTATAATAAACATATAATAAATTATAATGAACATAATAAATGTATAATAAACATAATAAATTATGATAAACATAATAAATTATAATAAACATATTAAATGTATAATAAACATATAATAAATGTATGATAAACATAATAAATTATAATAAACATATAATAAATTATAATGAACATAATAAATGTATAATAAACATATAATAAATTATAATGAACATAATAAATGTATAATAAACATATGATAAATGTATAATAAACATATAATAAATGTATAATAAACATATGATAAATGTATAATAAACATATAATAAATGTATAATAAACATATGATAAATGT
>JBAMHX010000001.1:32819687-32829819 GCA_037177515.1 Pseudomugil tenellus
ATATATATATATGTGTGTTTAAATATAGATGTAATTTATGCTGAAGGGAAGCTGTGGATAAAATTGCACACCTACTAGGAAAACTTTTTTTTATCACAACAGTGAAATACTCGTAACTTCTTGCAACATCGTTGTTTATATATTTATGGCTGAGTAATTAATATTTCTTACACACTATAGTGAAAAATATTTCACCAGCAATTCTTTGTTGCTTAGAAGAATATTTCAGATCTGTTTCTTTTCTCTGTGTTAAAATGAGTAACAAACTTGTTCTCAATCTAAACAACAGTTCCTCATTGATTGGCTGGAGGTCTCACAGAGAGGCATGCTGGGAAAACGTCTAAAACAGGAAATTTAGTGAATGGACACATCCCTGCACATACAACTTCCTGTGCTGAGTAGATATATGTGCATTTACACCAAAGGGCGCATACGGCTCATCTGGACTCATATTCTGTCCTTAACATCAGCAGCAAATCTCTCCAAACAAATCAGATCACTTTCATTATCTAATATGGGATAAGTTATGGTTTCAGTCCTTTTGTGAAACTTTTTGTGCTTTTCCAAGTAGCCAGCCTCTCTCCCAACGGGTCTAATGGCTTCTGTTTATGGTTAGCTTTAATTTTATATCTGCTCTGTTCCGTCTACTTCCTGTCATGTTCAGGAGACGCAGATAAAATGTGTGTCTATGCACAAGGGTCTCCTGGAGACTAAGAAACTGCAGGATGACTTTATGTCAAGTGTCTGTGTGTGTGCATGTTTTGAGTGTCATCTGGGCCTAGCTCCAGGTCTGGGTTTCTTCTTACCCCAGTGGGGGTTTTCTTTATGTCTACAAAAAGTGCACATGTCTGTGTTTGTGTGCATGCTCAGACAATCAGAAGCCATCGCTTCCCTTTCCCACGGAGGCTCCGGCTGAACTGAGACAAGACTGGCAGCCGTCAGTCCTGTGTGTGTGTGCACGCATGTGTGTAACAGGGACCGTGATGAAAGGCAAAGGAGCCGGTGAGGAGCTGTCTGAGGCCCCGCTAATCAGCGCTTTCCTCTTCTCTCCTCATGTACATACACACACAGACACACATAACAACAAAAACATATATGTGTCTACAGCCTGACATCCTTTTGGCCTGGTTTCTTCTTTCTCTTTGCTGTACAGCGGTGCTGTATGTGCTGAAGTCAACCAGGGTTTGATACGGTGGGGACATGCATGGGTGTGGTAGGAAATGTGTATTTAGGCCAGGATGCTAACTTCCGCATGCTTGTTTCTGACAATTTTGTGTTCTCAAGGAAGGTTAAGCGCGAGGAAGCAGGTGATAGAAAGCCGACCATGCTGAAAAGCGTGTGAGAGATGAGAGGAGTAGGGAGGAAGGCTGTTTTATTTTATACTGTGAGGGCCTGTTGCTAATTAATGTTTCTTGGTCGGTTTCTGTCGGAGCTGAGTAATGTTTTTGATCTTTATGCCTGATAACTGCATACCTAATGAGATTTCAAAGCTGGTGGAGATGGGAGTTGCTGCTCCCTGCAATTATTGACAGATGCCTTTTCTCCGCCACTGGCTGCCGCGCCATAAATCCTTCCTCAGTAATGAGCTTGAGAAGTGCCACCCTGCCAGTGAGCTAATGAAACCGAGCAAGGGGGGCCATGTGTGTGTGCATGCCAGTATGTGTGTGTGTGTGCATGCCAGTATGTGTGTGTGCATGCGTGCAAAAGAGTGCATCACACTCCTCTGACACATTTTTTTCCCTGTAAATGCACTCTGCAGATGTCAGCCACCTCGCCTGGTAGCGACAAAGAGAGAAAAAGAGGCAGGAGAAAGATAGTCAACGAGGAAGCGTGGGGGGGGGGGGGTATACAAAGCCCAAACCATGCTCTGTTTCTCCACTTTATGAGAAGTTTCAGGGTGGTGCCAGGAGGGGGGGGGGGCGCTCAGGTTACAGCCCCATGCTACGGCTATTTGTCTAGGTTTGGCTGTTTTATTTGAAATACAAGTATCTCTGTTGCCAAACGGGACTGTGATTGATTTCTTTGCGTCTCCCTCACCGATTGCCTGCCCACATCCAGCACTTGCTTCTCTTCTTTTTTTCTCCTTTTATTTTTACTCAATGAACTCCTTCTCTGTGTAACTCAGCCAGGGAATGCAAAGGTCCTGAAATCAAAGAGAGAAGGAGACAGAAAGACGAGAAAGCGAGAAGGAAAATCAGGGCAACTTGGCTCCCTCGCATCAGAAGATCTCGCCCGATATCTGGTGTGGATCGGAGTGCAGTTGTGCATGCGCTCGCCGCCATCGCTCATGTGGTGTGCTACACATCTTTGCGGATGCATGTGCTGCATGGTTGTTGCACATATTCCGAGTTTTCCCGTAAACCAGAAGAGGAGAGTGGCTTGGAAACCAGCGCCGTCTCACTGCCAAACAGTCGATTTCCCCCTCTCATCGTCCGCACCATACATCACAGACCCACCCTTCTCCTCTGACACAATGACGTGTGTCATTTATCAAACAGGACCTTGCCAGGGCCTCACATGTGTGTGTGTGTGAGCGCGTGGTGGTGTGTGTACACAAGCACATATGTGTGCTTTAGTGTGCAGGGCAGTCTTCTGCCTCTGAGGTCCTGTAAGGGAGGAGGGAGGGATGAAGACTGAGGAGGGGGAAACAAGGAGAAAGAGGGTGATTATTGGTTGAATGCGTGAGTGAGATCAGGAGAAGTCGGGGGAGTGTACGAAGGAATCAGCGCACACACTGATTTCCCTAATGTTCGCGTCCTACTGGTTCCATTTCCTCCGTCTGATTGGGGAAAAATGTGTGTAAGGTGTGTGTGTGTGTCAGAGCGATATTGCAACTTTAAGTAGTATTTTACACACAATTACTCACATTTCACATAACAAATAAGTATGGATTGTAAATCATGCCTCCATTAATCTCCTTGATTTGTGCGCAGGCATGTATTTGTGTTTGTGTGTCAATAACAATCTGTGTACGTCTGTGTTCCATGCTCATGATCGCAGGCATGTATCAGTCATGATGTCTTATCTAACACACACACACACACACACACACACACACACACACACACACACACACACACACACACAAACAAACTGCTCGTGAGTCTCTCTCCCATGGGTTTAGGTAGTGCAGTCTCTCACTCTCTCTTCACTTTTCCCAGATTCAAAGAGAGGCCTAATAGAAGATGGATGCTCCTTAAAAAAGAGCCTGTTGATGGATATGAATCTGGCCCCGCCATTCATCACTGCTATATTATTTAGACGGGATGGCTACAGAGCTGTAACCTGAGCTACAGCAATGAGAGCATGTGAGTGTGTATGCGTGAGGACATGGAAGGTGATGGGGGGAGGAGATGCAGCAGGGTGGACAGTCGGGGTTTCAAGAAAAGGAGAAAAATTCAGATTAGAGTAAAGTGTGAAGAAATGAAACCTGAAGGAGAAGCAATAACGGCTGATAGACACGACCAGCTTCTCTTTTACCTGTTTTCTCACAAATGCAGCGGTATTAACATTACAACGTAAATGTGGCAGAAGAATTTTCATCTGGAACGTGTTGTGGGAATATTCAACCAAAGCTTGACTGTAAGTTTAAAAGAAAGGTTATGTGCAAAAAGTTCTGCGACTCCAGGCGGAGCTGTGTGAAGCTCTGCTGATCACACTCCAGTCAGTATTTGTTGGAGCAACAATTTACAAGAAACACAATAAATTCAGGAGTGAGTCTTGCTTGTGGTGCGCTTAAGGAGAGGAAGGTGACATTAGCTGCTCCTTTCATAAGACCCACAAACCTCCCACTGACTCGTCACAGCTCATGTTATGAGTTTGAGGGAGGCAGAAGGAGAATTTGGACAAGGATGAGGAATTCTGATGATCTAATTGTTCCGATTTGATTGAACTCTTTTGCTGTTATTTCTTCTGCATTTTATGAAAGTTAATTAGCTTATTTTAGGAGAATGAAGCATTTAAAGCTGTTACATTTGTGTGCCTGATTTGGATGAATAAAAACTTCTTTGTCAATGAGATGAAGTTGACAATTAACATTCACATGACTAGCACCCAGTTATAAAGGACAAATTGAAAGAACTTTACAGGTTTGATAATTATAACTTGAATCTGTAAATTTGCTGTAATTTGTATGTTTGCAGTTGGACTGAAAATTGATTTTGATCCTCTGGTTACAAGTATAAAATATCTTTAAAATAATATACAAAATCTTTATAATATAAATTATAAAAAATCTTTAAAATCTGGTTTTCAGTGACAAAGTTTAAAGTCTAAATGAAACTTTTCTTTGCATGCTTGACTATTGGATTCATTTCAGTTTATTTAACCTTTCACACTTTTCACCTCCGCAAGTGCTTTATTTAAAAACGAGAAAGAGCTGCAGGGAAGTGTGTGAGCTGGTCGGTCCCTGCAGGTATCTGCAAGACCCATTAAAACCCTAAAAACCAGTCAGTATAATCTGAACATGTATGTTTCCTTACAAATTATGTATTTTTGTGCAGCTTCCTGTAGTGGAGAACTAATGTGTTTTGTTTTAGGATGAAGAAAGCAGTGGGTTGAGATTGCCTCTAGTGTCTACAGAAACATTTTCAAGTTGTATTTTATTCCTCCATTAAGCATAATGAGACTTAAACATTTGTGTTTTTGCAAATATATTGTCTCCAACTGGCAGTCGATGCATTTGTTTACTGAGTGAAATTGTACGGCCATTCTTCAGCTTCGGCAGTACATCTAGCTCCAAATGAATCCATCTACACAACCGTTACCTGTATTTGCTGCAGACGACTGCAGTGAAAGAACAGTTCATATCACTCATGTTAACTTATTCATCATTGAGCTATTCTCACTGAGATGAGGTTGACTCTCAATCATTTCCACTTAGGAAATCATGCAGTTGCCATTTTTCTAAAAGCACTGCATTGATGGCCGTATAATACCTTTCGAGCCATGTTAGTAAAATGAATTCATGGGGAGGAGGAAGTCACGACTGCAGCAAACTCAATGGTAACTTGTCAAAAGTCTTTCTGTGTGTATTTTAAATGCAAACATTTTGGAGGTTTTGGGTTTGTTCCCATCTTCCCTTCCCTTCTTTTCTCCCCTCCATGCTCCTCACTCTTCCCAGATTTCTATAGCACTAAGGCAGACATGGTGATTTATTGTGGCCATCCATCTCTTCCACTCATCCATCATTGGCTGGTTGCTAGGCAATCATGGCAGCAGCTGTTTGCTTTTGAGTTCGACAGAGGGGCCGTCAGTCAGTGGCGGCAGGTGAAAAGCATTACCAACACGCTGTTGTCACGCCGAATAATTAATCAAAGGTGGGAGAGATAATTAAAAAGATATGACCCATGCTGATACTTGGTCATGGGTTGAAAAAAACTATTTAAAAAAAAAGGTGAGAGGAAATGGACTCTCTTCCTCTGTGTCTGCACTTTTATTTGCTCAAATTTGCTTGAGTGTATTTTAAACTTCCTCCCTGGTTTTAACTATCTTGTATGTGACCCCTTATTTTCTCATTCAGACACTCAGAGAGACGTGAAAGAGTGGAATGAGAGAGTGCTGATAAAACCGATGGCAATGCTCTAATTAATTATGAGGAGATGGGCTGAAAATGTGTCTTTAGAATAAAAGGGAAAAATGTGGCAGAGACAATGAAAGAACGGATGTGGATTCATCCGTTACCCCCAGTTGTCATCATGCAGCTAAATACAGACTAATGGAAAACAACATGCATTGTCTTATTTTTGGTTTTTTTGTGTTTCTTCGGCAGGTTAATCATGCAGGAGACAAATGAGAAAAGAATCATATGATATACTTTTAATGTCTGTCTGCTAGTTAAAATCATTAAAATGCATCCGCAGAGCTGCTTTCACCTTTTGGGTGGCGTGAGAATCAGGATAAGATTTGAGTCTCGCAAATTCCCTTTTTTTCTGTGTTGACCAGGCTACTTCTGTCACTTCTTTGAAATAAACCAGTTCAAAGAGATTATATGAAGAGAAACTTTCCTAAAATGTGGCCATTTTTAAGGGAATCACATTTTAAAACTCTTGCCGATGGACCCCTGCGAGCATATTCCCCTCCTGTTTTGTGTTAAACATAAAGATTTCAGTGTTTACATTTGGTCTTTTGGCCCTTAAAAAAATAGATATCCAGTTTAATTCATTAGTAAAACAAAAAGGGTCACACCTCACCAAAGTACCAAAGCCGATGTTGGATTAAGCAGATGGAAATAAAATTATTTATCCTCTCAGTTGACTTATTACCTGCATAATCTGTAATCTAATTTTGGACCCGTCCTGGTTTCAATACTTTCTTAACTTGACTGTTGTATGAAACCTGGGGTGAGTTTGGCCTCACACTACAAAAACTGGCTTTAAAAGTCAAGAAAAAAAAAACTACAAAAATTAGGTTAATTTTCCTTGAAATAAGATAAAAATTTCTTGTTCTATTGGCAGATAATATATCTCGTTTCAACTTGTCAAGAATTTACTTGTCAAGTAAAAAAAATCTTTAAAAACCTCCCTAACTAAGAATAATTATCGTACTTAGATTTTTCTTTTTGCAGTGCATTAAGTTAATCTTAAATCCACTTAAAACTAAATTATTTAATGGAAATGACCATGGCAGCACCTCCTCGTGTTGACTCTTCCTACTCAGTGCACTGATGTCAGCACATAGTTAAAGAAGACCAAAATATGATGGTCGACAAGCTTTTGGTCCAATCGCACCAGTCTAACAATCATTCAGAGAAATAAAACTCTGTTCAGATAGTTTCACAGAACTTAACATTCAGATGTAGATTTCTCTGTGAACACATCTGAATTCACTGTGTAAAAATACATGGCCGCCATTTTTAATGGCAGTCATGTATTTTAATCTGATCACTGAAAAACAAAACTCTTCTCCTTAATATCTCAAATAATCACCACTTCAAATATATCTAATCAGTTGCAACTTCATGTCACATCTGTAAAGTTTTAAATTGTAGAAAAATATTTCTGTATCATTTGTATTTTAAGTAGATGTTTTGATTTGAAAACCTTTATTTTCTAGTGAGTTATTCACGTGGGGAACTTTTGTGTGTGTGTTGCATCAACATGTGCATGCATGTTGCTCCTGTATGAGGATATATGTCTGCACATATTTGTCACTTTCACGCTTGTGCATTGCACCTGCATGCATTTCATTGTAAGCTTTCACCTGTGAAGAAGAAACCGACAGGATCTCTGTCGTTCTCCGTGTCACATCTTTGATCTCCCAGGAAAGGTTCCACTGTGTTTTGACGTCTCTAATTTTCCCACCAACATTTATTATCAGGAGTTTACAGAGCCAGCACGCCAGAGGAACCAAGCGTTCTGTTCACAATCAGCTACGCTTTGAGACAAAACAACTGTATGTGAGAGAAAAGAGAGAAACTGACCAAATAGCAAACAAAAGCGTTTTACTTTATGCATTTGACCCATTTTAGGTGGTCAGAAACAATGTTGCAGATTCTTATTTCATGTTTTAGTTACAGATAACTGAATTTGAAGCAGAGAATTTTGCTGTTTGGGACACTGCTCAGAAATGTTCTTTTTAACCATCTAATTTTGAGATTAGTGTGTTAAGCTAATGTCATCCAAATACCACCTATCTGGGTAAACAGCGACGATGTAAATGCAAACTACAATAGAGTGTACAGGGAGAGCTTCCTGTTCTGATCACATACACGTACCATCCTCTTTATTATACTCATAAACATAACATAAACACTCATAAGCAGAGTTTTGTTGTCGCGGCGGTGGATCCTTTCTTTCCTTGAGGATATGGGGCTTGTTGTTTAGGAGTTGTTTCCGACAGTTAGCCTGCAGGTGCAACTGCAGTCATTTCCAGGCAGACTGGGTTGAGTGGTTCCAGCTGACTGTTAACAACAGCATAGATGCCATCTTCCTGTAATAACACTAGTCTGTATATGCTTATTTTCCCTCATCCTACCCGCTTCTGCTTTTATTCCTAACAACTCACTAAGATAGTAAGAAAATAATAACATTTAATACCTAAACTACTGACTTGGATGGTCAACAAATTCAGATCTCCCGGTCCGCCACATGTTCAGGCTCCAGATGCGGATCCTTTGCTCAGGTTAAACATAACAACCTTTCCTTTTTGTGACAGTTAAAAAAAGAAATCCTGATGTTGTATTCCTCTATGCAGTTATTTCTGTCTTCACACTTAAAAAGAAAGTTGGAAAATTATATCCCAGAACACAAATACTTCAAATTTCATGGCAGTTTGAAAAAGTTTTTTTGAGACTGTGCGGATATTTGGTCATTATTAGCCTTGGATGAAAAAGCCCCAAATAAAAAACACAAACCACATATGAAAGATGATTAAGCTTATTTATGGGATGCCAAATGCCATTCCTCCATGTGGTTGTATAGATACAGACGGGGAGTTGGATATAAAGATATATGGACAGATATGAAAGCTCAACATATGACTGACAGATTCTCTGGGAAGTCGGGAAGAGAAAGTGAACGGGCCTAACTATAGAAATACACAAAGCTGAAGAGGTAGGTAGAGGGAGCAGCAGAGCAGTGGAGATGGATGCAGCAGACAGAGCATCAGTCAACATTTAACATTTGGCTTTCTACATTTTCTGTCACTCTTCCAGGAATGATTTAGCCTCAAGCTCTGCCTCAGGTTATATTCAGTCTCACTGAACAACTCCCACCACCCAACACAAATGCACACACACTCACATGTACACACCTATTCTGTATTGTAGCCATCACATCACTGAGAAAGATAAAAATGAAAGTCCTTCTCTTTATTTAACCGTGAAAAAAAAAAACTTACAGGAGGCATAAATGAACATGATCAGTTACACAGCTGGAGTGCAAATAACAGAGTTGGTGTTTGTTTGTGTGCGCTTGGATGTGGCTTTCATCCACACTTATAAACCAGTCAATAGAGACTAGATTGGCTAACATGTAGCTATTGATTCATTGATCATTATAAGCTTTAGTGCTAAGTCTCCCCGATAGCAGCCGCCGGATTGGAGGAATCTGTTTGCAATATCTAGAAATAAGATTGGAAATCATTAGAACAAAGAACGTTTACTGGGATTCTTTCTTTTTTCTCTCCCAACCTCTGAAAATTCTCTTTCCAGACAAGTCAAATCCTAAATGAAATATCATCTGGCTGTACTAAGGCCGCATGCTTGAAATAGAAATAAATGAGCCTTTCTGCGAAATCTGTTATTAGTGCGCATTCCTGGACTCTTATCAGTCATGGTATTATGAAAGAAGACAAATCAATAATGTGAGTTCAATAACTTTCTTAAGTCATATGGGCTGAATTTAGTTTGGTTTCCCTGAATGAATCGTCACCACATGGTTTAAGCCAAAGCAACCATTACATATCTCAGGCAAGAATTTCCCCCCTTAGGACTGATGGATTCATCCACTCATCATGGTGTGTCACTCTGGAAGCAAAGCCAAATGAGATGTTCTTCATTTTAAAGAACAAACAGAAAAAATCTTCAGAGTGCTTGAGAGAAAGTTAAAGTTGCTGTGAAATGATGTTGGAGTTACGGAGCATCCTCCGGCTTTAAGGCTTCATCGTAGATAGAAACATTTGTTTATTAAAATGAATGAGCATTGCTTATGAGATAGTTTTGTTTGGTAGTGCACAAAGCATAAAATTGGAAATACTTCTAGCAGTCTTTAAAAGATAAAGGCTATGTCAACCCCCCCCCCCCCCACCCCTTTAGTTCAGTTTTCTAATGAAATTTTTCAATCAGCCGCCAAAACATACAACATCAAACTGTTTTAGTCATTATTTTGTAGCTATCCTTTTAATTTGTACTTATTCAAATGTCCACATGATGATGGAAATCTAATCAAACTTTCACTTTCGCAAATACTTTGGTATTTTTAGATTAATTCCACGAGCCTGAGAGTTTTTACACATATTTCCGAAAATACTAATTGTTTATCTTTACATTTTCTTCATGGTTTTTTCTTTTTTTATGTTATGAATGGAACTGCTGAGCATTTTTATATGTATCAGTGGTGTGTGTGTGTGTGTGTTTATGTAAAAGAGACTGAGACAAGGAGGAAAAGCCTGTGTCTTCCTGTCAGAGAGGAAG
>JBAMHX010000001.1:32856161-32872922 GCA_037177515.1 Pseudomugil tenellus
TATACATTTAGACATTGTTTTTCAGCTTTAATTTTCAAATGTTATTTTATTTATTTGTTTGCTTTATATTCTTTACAGCTCTCATAAAATTTCTAAAGTTTCTAAAGATAACCTCTGCATGGGGTTAGTCTATCAATTATACATTTAATGCTTTAGCTCTGTTGCTGTCAATGTTGGAGCACTGTAGTGTTGCTCTTCTTTGGCAACACACATTTCCAAACTATCTTAAAATAACGCATGTGATGAATGTGCAATTTCCCTAATTTACGGCTGACTGCCACACTCAGGGCTGTGGGCTGGATGGAAATCCTAAATGGGGCTTGAACAGCACTTCTCACAACAAGAAATCAATATGCCATGCTGCCTGGAGAGTCGACCTGCTATCTACTGTGGCCGAGGCATCGCTTGCGGGGTAATTTCCTCTAAACGCTACAAACACAGCTCAGCCACTTTACTGACACAAATAGAATCCCAGTTGCAAGCTCGAAGACACACATATATATACACACACACACAACACAATGTAATCTGACTGCACAAGTTTGTAAGTCATTTTCTCTAAAACCAAAATAAGTGGTTCAAAATTCTAACAATGTGAATAGTTGTTTTTATCCTTCATGTCTTTCATTTGATTTATTTAATGTTTTCCTTTTAAATGGAGCAAAACAAACAAACAATATCAAAGCACCAATAAAAATCTTTTAATAAAGCCATGAAACAATAAATGCCTTTGAAATTTATTAATCCTCGTGAGTGCCTCAGTAATTTTCTTTACTTTCATTGGAATCCCTCAACTGAAGAGCAACAGAGGAACACCCTCTTTACACCCATGAAGCACTCCAGGCTGCTTTTTTCTATGGACCAACAATAAATATACTCTAAGAGTAATCATGGCATGTTTTTGAATCAATAGCGATGGCAAAAATAGATGAATAGATGAATATCCTTCAGGTGGCAAAAACACAGAAAGCATGTTGTCAGACAAATATAACAAAAGCAAATATATAAATCTGCAAAGCTATTTTAGAACTGATAACACTCAAACATTATAAATGTGTTGCATGAAATTAGATTAATTATATGAAATCATGTCAGAAACACTTCATTAATAGAAAATCATGATGTAAATAATGTATGAAGTATGATGAATGATTATTCTGTGATGCTCGTTGCAAATCAGTTAAAAACAACACAGGTTTACAACTTTTAAACACTGTACATTCCTGTAACTACCATTCCCCTGTAGAGAAAAAAGCACACTTATTTTAATTGTTTATTGTTGGGACTAAAACAAGATCTGTCTCAAGGGAGGAAGAGGCCTCTTGAGTCTCAGTGGCCTGTGAAACTCCAGTACCAGCTGACAGGTACGGACAGGCTAAGTGAAATGCAGCTTTGGTGGTTGCTGAGGCAAAAACTCGGGCATGGGCAAAGTTTGGTGAGACCATGGAAAAGAACTTCCAGATGGCTTTGGGATGGTTTTGGTCAATCATCCGGCATTTGAGGAGGGGGAAGCGGTGCTCTATCAACACCATTTACAGTAGAGATGGGAGGCTGCTGACCTCAACATGGGACATCGTGGGTCGGTGGAGGGAGTACTTTGAAGACCCCCTCAATTCTACCAACACATCTTCTGACGATGAAGCAGAGATGTTGGACTCAACGGTGGGATTTCCCATCTCAAGGGCTGAGGTCGCTGAGGTGGTTAAAAAGCTTCTCGGCAGCAGGGCCCCGGGCGTGAATGAGATCCGCCCAGAGTTTGTTAAGGTTCTGGACGCTGTAAGGCTGTACTGGTTGACAGGCTTCTGCAGCATCAATAGGATATTGGGGACAGTGCCCCTGGACTGGCAGACTGGGCTGGTCGTCCCCCTCTTCGAAAACGGGGATCGGAGTGTGTGCTCCAACTACAGGGAAATGAAATTCTTAACCTCCTGTAAAAGTCTATTCAGGGGTACTGGAGAAGAGGGTCCACTGGATAGTCAAATCTCAAATTGAGGAGCAGCAGTGTGGTTTTCGTTCTGTCCCTGGAACAGTGGACCAGCTCTTTACCCTATTCAGGGTCCTGAATGGGGAGTTTGACCAACCAGTCTACATGTGTTTTATGGACTTGAAGGAGGCATTCGATCGTGTCCCTCGGGGACTCCTGACGGAATTGCTCAGGGAGTTTGGAGTACTTGACCTCTTTGTACTGGCTGTCTGGTCCCTGTACAACTGGCGTCAGAGGAAGACAAGTGGAGGACTTTAAGGGAAGGATGGAGCGTGAGATCGACAGGTGGACCAGCGCAGTGTCTGTAGTAATGTGGACTTTGTGCCAGTCTGTCGTGGAGAAGAAGGAAATGACACAATATTTCAGTTTTAGAGATTTGACCTTAATTTAAATAAAAAAAACTAAACATAATAAAATACAATAAAGAAACTTAAATTGTCATAATATAAATAAATGTGAGTTCAAACGAATATCGAGGTAAAAAAGAAAATTGTTAACCAACTTAATTTCAAACACTGAGATTGACATTAATTCCAGTTTTTAGACCAACAAATCTTAGAAATCTTAATTTTAAAACCTTTCCAAGAAAGTATTTCTGTTTTTTGTGAATGTCTGAGCATATGTTCGTGAAAATGTCATGCCTTTATTACCGCAACTGTTTTTTTTGCACTTATAATGTACTTAGATAATGAGGTTAAATTAGTGACCAACAGTAATTTAAAATTTTCCTTTAACATACGCAATAGTCTCAAACTTTTTTCCTGCTCAGTGTCCATCCATGGCATATGCAAATTTCAGCTAATCAAATTTCCTCTAATTTCAAAATTGATTTAGTAGTTTCAAATTCTGGCATTTAAGAAAATCTATACGTTACAATGAATTTAGGAGATACATATATTGCAAAGGCTCCTAAAATCACAACATTTGTAGGTGCCAAGAGATTTGACTGGCTATTGATTGGTTGATGATCATCTTATTAGTTGGTAGCAATGATGTTAGCGGTCCACTCAGCAAATTTATCAGGCGCTTGGCCATCAGAGGGTAATGCTGCAGCTAGATTGTGGGAGAAGAAGAAACTCTTACTATAAACACAATCTTCTGAAATGTGCGCCTACATGATAAAACTTCACATTGTGTTTAGGTAATAAAAGATCTGTCTGAAATCAGTTCCAACACTTAAACGCACATTAGTGATAGAGAAGAAGATGACTCATAAATAGCCGTAAAATAAAGTTGTTAGTTTTGCACAAAAGGCTTGTCTTTTAGATATGATCTATTGACACATTCACACTAATTCCTCTGAGTTAATTTCTCCTGCACTTTTAATGATCAGTTTAAGTCAGCAGAAAGGAGAAATAGGATACTCCTCCTTCTGTTTGTCTGATATTCCAGAGATCACACCACTCTCACTGTGTCTCTTCAAGCTCATTATCGCAGTTAAATTATTTCCTCCCACAAGAACGTTAATTAACACACATGTCCAGACAACGTCTGGTCACACAAATTGATTACAACATCAGAGCCAGGGTGTGTTTTTTTGTGTGTATGTGCAGTTGTGGCTTGTGCAGGAACAAAAGTCAGCTGACCCTCATTAGGGTCTGCAAGCTATAATGGTAAGAAAAACATATTACATATACCAAACAGTGTCCATGTGTGCACATGTAAAAAGCAACACATATTTTGTTTACATGTTGATGACAGAAGAGAGTATTAATGATCATTTCTGTTCAAAATAAAGTGTATATATTCTGTATGATTAGTTATTTGCAAATCTCATGAAAGAACCAAAAATGACAATGAGTGATCCATCTAACATTTTATTGTTTCTTGGTGCCACATAACTCCTGATCAATGAACACTGATTGCACTCCTCTTTGTTTGCATTCAGGACCACATAAACCACCATTCTCTTTTCAAAATATATCACACTTTTATTATTGTTTAAACAACTCTGTTGGTGTCGGACATTTTTTTAAAACTGGAAAACAGCTGAATCCAGAGATATGATAATTCCATCCCCATCACATCTAGGTCCAGAATGTACCTTGGAAATGTAAGTAGAATACACACATTGACGAATGTTTCTGTTGTTGTTTGTAATTGTGATCAATCTGCTACTGGCAGGACAGAAAAACAGCAACATTTGTTGCTACGAGTATGTTTGCAGTTTTTTACAGAGTTCCTAAATTTTCTGCTTAAAAACTTCAGAGCTTTCAATAAATATACACAATTTGTTAGCTTACAAGAAAACCTGTTTTTGAGGAAACATGTTAATGCTGATTGATGAAAACGTTTTAATGCCTGTAATGTTTTTTATTTTGATTTATTGCTTTTATTCGATATATGTAATAGCTGTCTATTTATACCTCCTTATCTTTTTTTGCTACACCTTTACATTTGGAGATATGACTGTTCTCTGATGTATCTATTGAATGTTAAATGTTTGCTCCTCAGTCACTGCACATGTAACATTTTACATGTTAAATCAAAGCAGCATGCAGAGCAAGTTAAGCAAAACTACTTCTTACGTTTCTCAAGTTACCATTTTTAGGTGGACAACTTGTATGTGTCCATACACCTTCACATAGGCAGAGTTCTGACTTTGGTTCTAATGTGGAATTTTAGGACCTTGATGCTTTTTGGCAAAAGTTAACACCAGTTTTACCAAACAAATGTTTACAGACATTGCTACACTGCATTTAAAAAAACAGCTTGGAGATTTGGTCCTGAAATCTGCTTATGGTCTCAGTAAAATTATATAGTATTGAAACTCACGGCGACAAATGGAATGACATCAACAGCTATCATCCATGGAGATTAACTGAATATCAAGAGAAACATGGAAGGGAAGAGCAGAATGAACAGAGCAGTTCAGAGGCAGTGAACTGGACAGGACAGGTGAGAACATCTTACATCTTCAAGGAAACTCCTTACATTTTCTGTATTCCTTTATCTCTTCTTTTATCCAAGAGGAGGTACGTTGATGGGTGCTTCGCCTGAGTGCCTATGAAACAGAGTTGGCAAAAGGCTGATGAGGGGAAAAAAGTCCTCCATCCTTTCTTTCTGTCTCTCTCCTGCCTCTCTGCAGTACTGAAAGGCTCATCAGGACTTGTCATCGCTCTAATGAATATCATTTAAATTGCTTTGTGTATGGGAGTGAGTTTGGATGTCGATTTAATTTGCGCATGTGTTTGAGCTCTTGTGCTCGGCGGGGCGGACGGACGGAGAGCGGCAGACCTAATGAAACGCCGGCCTCTGTGACAGGCTGACGAGGCTCGACCCGATCATGCAGCTTTGAGAGAAAATTTTGACAGGGCAGAAGAGGTAGGAAATGTATCACACACATACACACAATCATGTAGGCGGCAAGGAAAATACAAAAAATGCAGGAGGACACACATTTACACATGAAGATTAAGAAACAAGATATATAGTTCTGCAGGGATATTAATGTGTACCTATTTGCATACAGACTCAAACAAACATAGATACAGAGATAAATATCACCACACATCAAATCTGCATTTCAGGAAATAAACTAACTGCAAGCCAGGTTTGTGTTATCACAGCCTTCCAGTGTGTTGCGTTACCAATGCTAGCAGAGCACCTGTTCTAATTTGCAGATCCTATCCACTTTTAGCGCAGCCTCGCTAATGATGGCACTTCAGTGTCCCTGAGCTGGGGGAATATGTAAAATAACACTCGCTCCACTGTACTCAAGATGAGCCACACCAGGCTATAAGCAAACCTTATCAAAATGAAATTACAATATATGCTGATACCATATTTCCACAACCCCAACCCTTTCACAACCCCCTCTCTGAATCCTCCAGTGTGCACTCCCACTGCCGCACACCCAGTGAAATATTACAACCTTTCCCAATGCAAAAGATATAAATCCGCATTGAGGAACTGCAAAAACAGCACAAAGCATTCCCAGGCTGGCCTCTATCTAGTGAAGCACTTATGATTTAGCATTGCAGGTGTATCAGGAGCCCACTCTCCCCCTCTCACTGTTTTATTCTGCCTGTGGCACAGTGGCAAGCGTGGTCACGCGACCACCCGCTCATCCACAGCACCCTTTTTCATTACTATCACCCAGAGGTTTTTTAATTGAGTCAGATCCAATTATGAGCCAGCAATTAGGTATTAATGTAATCAATTACTCCACCATGCTTGTCACATCCGAATGTGATGCCGGTGTGGAATGTGTGTACGGTACATTCAGCATATTAGCAGGTTTATCACAGTCGTGGTGGGGAATGAGAAAAGGACCCGTGTTAAACAAAAATAAAAAGGGACGCAAGATCATTAAAGAAAAGTCAATCCGGCACTGGAGTTTGGGTTTATTGGCAACTTGCAATCACAACCTAAACTCTTTCGTCTGTCACTTCATTCGTTAACAAGTAAGGTTCATGTCATGATGATTCATGAAATGCAGCTTCAGCAGCACATTATGGTGTTAAAAACAACTTTTTAAAAAAAAAATATTTATAAGAAGAGGATTACTGGGCAGGAAGAACTAGCTGAATAGATTTTTAGATATTTTCACATGTTCAACAGTCACCATTGTACCGTGTTGCATACAAATATACAGTATAAATACACAGTTTACAGCTTTAAATGCAGATGTTTAAACTTATTTACTACACTGATACCATGTCTAGTTCAATATTTACAGTAGTTAAACCACATGGGATGAAGATAATTGTTAGTAACAAAGGAATTTTCTTTCTAATGTCTCTCCACTCACTGTATTACTTTAATTTATCAGACCGTCCACATGAAAAGAAACCAATACTTTACACCTCATCATGGTCACACATTACAGGATCGTTTTTATTAAATGTAATTTGATCTGATATCTTTTAATTCAATGTTCTGGTGTCATTAACTTATAACACTCCATTTTAATTGAATTAGAAGTGGTAACTTGATAACTAGAGTACTTCTTTAAACCCTGTTGTACTTGCTGTTATTTTTACATATGTACAATTTATTCATTAACAATTCCAGTTTATGAAAGTTTTTTGTTAGTTTATCCAATTTATAGTTAAAAGTAAACAAGAACAATGTAACTAGTTGTGCAATCAGGTTATACATTGCCTCCACCTGTTTGATTTTAGGAACTATTTGCAGTTTTTACAAACATTTAGCTCAAGATGTTTAAGCCTAAAAAAACAACTTATTACTCTCCTGCCATGTTTTAAATCCAAAGAAAAAATACAATAAATGTTCTTTTTAGCTTAAAGTGACTATAGATTATTCGGTAACTCTTAACATCCTTATTTTTATCGAATATCTGGAGCTTTTGTACATCAAATCTGCTGTTTTTATGTGTTTGTAAAATCTGTCACTGGGTGCAAATAGTTACTTGAACAATCAGTGTGAAATGTTTGAACAGTCTTCTCTGCACACTGGTAATATAAGATAAATGATTGTTGTGGCATCGAGGATCATTTCTTCACCCCTCAAAGAGGGTCAATTAAATCAGTCTAGCATGAAGAGCAAGAAAAGTTTCACTATCTGTTAAAAGGGTTTATGGAAGTATTTAAATAATCTCTTAATGTATGTGAGGTTAGTGGTCGTGTTTGACAACCTGCTAGCAGTACAGGGACCACACCTAATAAGGATATCAGTCCCAGTCTACTTTGAAATCTTTGAATTGTTTGTCATGAAATGTTTGGTGAAGGGAGGAGAACACATATATTGAGACTTTTATTTTTATGGTGGCTCTAAGTGATGTGAAATAATTAATGAGATGAAGTTAAAAAACAAAATCAAGTCTGCTAGAGTAGTTGTGACCAAATAGAAGACAAATACACACTCGTGTAAAAACCCTCCCTGTAATTTGTGTGGTTTACTTGCATTGTTCATACTTTCTAAAAAATACAGCTCTAATCACATTGTTGTTAGAACTGACATCCAAAAGAAAGTTATTGCTATTACTCTGCGTGTAATAGCTTAATGAGACACATTATGAGCTACCAATGCAAGTGTCCTAAATTACACAAATCTTATCCTAAAGATGCAAAATGTCAAATAAAAAAGCATATTTGAGTTTTCACAAATCCTCATAAGTGCTGAAAGTATATTGAGGAATCAAAGACACAAAGAGAGAAGAAGAGTCCAGGCAGCCAAGCAAGTTAAACAGACACACACGTAATAGGTCATTAAACTTTTACTACCCCGTATTCATCCAAGAAACAGCCAAAGCTACACGCTCCTTATTATACTTGTGTCTTGCTGGAAAAGCTAAATTTATGAGTCCTTTCTCTTTTCTACTTCTTTATCCTTTTTTTTTTTTAACTGAGGGACACGCGCTGGATTGTGCTCTTAGCGACATATGTCTTCATTTGTGAAGTTTTGGCTTATTCCAGGGTTCAACCTTCATTGACAAGAGCCGTTTTCCCCCAGGAGAACTGCTAAGCAGTGCGCAAGAAATAAAAGGGAGAGCCAAGGTACTTCCTAATTCCATGAAAGATTTGATTTCCCCAGACAGTGGACAAATTTATCCCAAAATGAGGAAATGGGATTTCACCATAAAAAAAAAAAAAACATCATACATGCAGCCACTAAACCACACTACGGTAAATTTGTAGAAAACTTAAATAGACAGTAGATGTGAACTGTGGAGCTTGAGAGGAAGAATGAGATGATTTAGAGCTTGTTTCAGGGTGGGCTTAGAAACTTAGATTATCTTGTGATGAACTGAGTGCTTGTCAGGATGTTAAGGTCGTCGCCAAGATCTCTCCTCTTAACTAACGTGCATCTTGACAAGGCAATCAACGCCCCCCTTCCCACCCACACCCCTCCGAGTGTAATTAAATGATAAGTTCATATTTGAGGGACAATTGTGAGGCAGCCGGTCAAAGAGTGCTGTCACGGAGAGCTGCTGGCGTGACGAATACCCTTATTAGCAGCCACACTGCACCCTGTCAGGAACAGGGCTGACCAGGAGTATTTGTGTGCATGTGTGTGTGGATGTGTATGCGTAAGAGGTGTAAGAGAGCAAAAGATAGAGAGGTAGTGAAAATATGTGATGTCCATTCTCACATTTTCTATCACACAAGAGCAGAACATGAATCCATATACACATTACATTTTCGCAGAAACGTACACCACCACCACAGCCATCGGTTATGGTGGGATATGCCCACCAAAGGGCAGATGGAGGTAAAGGGGACATGCACTCCAGCATGTCAGCGCAACATGCATCTCGCTGTAAATCAATGAAAGATGATGTGAGCTCTGCAGCCCAGCTGTTTGATATGCAAACGGCTTTTCTATGTAAATTTGTCGTGACAGCTTTGGACACAGAGTCAGAGAGAGGCTTCAAGGCCCAGGTGTGCTGAAGGAAGGAGGATAAAAAATAAAGCACAATGAAAAAAATCACAGTTTGAACAAGAGGTTTGTTAAAGTAGCACTGCCCCTATGGGGCATGCTCTCCGATCCCAAAAACACGTTAAGTAGAGACAATACATCTACATAAAAGAGTAAGCAAACACTACACTTTTATAAAATGTTTTTATCAAAAAGCACCAAAAAGCATGTTCTGTTTTCTCTGGTGGTGTGTGTGGACGACACATCCCCTCCCTTTCCTTTCATGGGGTGGGTATTTAAGTGCGTGCTCGCTTTAATCCTGTGTGTGAAGCTCAGTGTAGTGCAGGCCTGCTCTCAGCATGACTCCCATTGTGGCGTTCACTCATTGTGTCTGTGGAATAAAGCTGCCTCTGTTGTCTAGCCAGCTTCCTGCTTCAAACACTGCCTGGCTGCTCTGTGAAGATCTCCCTCCTCCCATCCAGCCTTTTTCTCCATTTTTGTCTCTCTCACTCTGTCATTCAACCACTCATCGCAATTGTTTACCTCTGTCTTTTAGGTTCGTCTGGATCCTTCTGTGCTTGATTCTACCTCTGCCCCTCCTTTCTTCCTGTCTTAGCAAAATAAACCTCCTTTGAACTCAAGGCAATACAGTAAGGAGGATAGGTTTTTTTCTAACGAGAGGGGAGTGGGCAAAAGAGGTAAAGGGGTGAAATGTGAAATGACACCAACAGCCAAAGAAAACCAAAGACAGGAAAATGAACTGACACATACAACAGAGAAGCATGAGTCACTGTTTGTGATTGCTTTTCAGTGTCTGAGTCATTTTTGTCCTGTCACTGAAGCTAACACACAAGAGCTAACGCTCACTTGGGAAATGACTCGGCGAAAACAGAAAGAGAGCATGTAACATACACCAGCGCAAACTAGGAAAGTGTGACAAAGTCCTTTACAGGTGATACCTGCTGTCTGAATTCCATGCAGCACACCAAGAGGAGCAGCCGTGAAAGAAACACAACACACTTCAGATTTCAGGTTAATAAATCATGGAGAGGAGAAGCTTGTTAAGTTGAACTTTATATAACTTCTCTGTGAAGGTCACCACTCTCCTTGTCAGATGTAATTTAAAGATTAGAGGAGTCAGTGTTTCCATCACACTCACTTACATGCACACTCTTTTAAATAGTCATGCACATCTGCACAGAAAATTTTTACGCATGTACACACATGCTTTCTTATTCTTTTCACATTCACATTTTTAGTTGTTCTGAAATATTTATTGTCATTTCTACTTCTGAGTAAAAATTTATTGTTGTTATGCTTTGCTAACCTGAATTTTCTATATGTGAGTGAGATGACATCCCACGTGGGAAATTTAGATGGGGGCAGGATGTGTTTTGCAATGGATAAAAAAGAGAAGTACATTAAATAAACGAAATAAGTCATAGTTTTCATAAAATTTTAGAAGATTTATCTGGTGTTGAGGTGATTTACATAATTTATCTGGTGCTTCAGACCTTGTATTACACTCTGAGCCAAATGAAAGGATTCAAAACCTAGAAGCCTATAATTATTTTGTTTTAGGTTGGTCAACCAGTTCATCCAAAGAGGCTTTAAATGGCTGTCATCTTGCTTTTGCCTAGTTGAGTAGTGAGCAATGTTCTCTCTAGACTGAGCGCTGTGCACATGTGCAAGAGCATGAGCACATTGTCAAGTCATCAGTCTATGCAGCGCATCATAAAATTAACCTGAACTTATTCATTAACATAGAACATTATACATAATCTAACCTAATTATTAAATTATTTATATTATTTTCTGTGTTGTTTTGCAATTTTATTTAGTGATTGGCGGCAATCTCCGGCTGCCGATTGTGACGCCAATAAGGAAATGGTAATAATTGCAGTTCACCCCTCACCGCTAGATGACTGGCTGCAATAGAGAGCAATCCCAATAGACTCCCATGTTTAAATGTCCGATTTCACAGCTGAAATAAACATGTTTACAGTAGCAAAAACATTTTACGGTTTAAACGGTCAAATTTACCATCATGACAACTCTTCGATGTGTGTTAGAGCACTATCACTGGTCAATGCTGCATATTTCCTGCTGCCTCCACCATGACGGAGCCCTCTCAGCTCTACCTTTAAATCCTTTAAATTCCTTTGTCCAAAATTACTTTGAAATCACACCCAAAATTTAATGGGAGCTAAGTTAGGCCAAAATCCATTCTCTGAAAAATAAATCACAAATATCTGCCCTGTATTTTGGCATTAGGTTACTAACAAAGCTATAACCTCTGTGGTAGAGGTAATAAATACTGAAGCTAACATTCTCTAAGAAGGAATAAATAGTCATTACTTTGATCATTTTTCCTCTGTGACATTTTTTCCCTTTGAGATGTCTGACACTCAGTGAAAATTTCCCCGCAGCTATATTTTTGGATCCAAATTTGGGCATTTAACAGGAAAAGGTTGTTCTCTATTACAAAAAATATTAAGAATATGAGTCATTAATTTATAGATTTACTAGTTTGCTTATGCTGCTGAAAGGTATTCCTCTGGTTCCACTTACACTTATGGACAGATGGCCTCACATCACAGTCATTTTTTTAGCTGAATCAGTGACTGCAAACTGCCCAGTATGTGACAGAAGAAAATTCTCACCACATATCAGTGTTAGTAAGAAGCTTTGATTTGCAGCAACTGTGACTATAAGATAAATGTGGCCAAGAAATATTATACTAAAAATCACTTTTGAGTCTGAATCCTATGGGATAATTATTCATAATTAATTAAATAAATAGAACATTAAATAAATAAATACAACACTTTAAAATAAATATATGACCATGAAATTGTAAAATACCACATTTTGAAATAAATATGTGACCATGAAATAAATGAAATACCAGATTTTGAAATAAATATATGACAATGAAATCATGAAATGAGGCAACTTTGTGTTTTTATTTCATAATAACCTTTTCCACAATGGCGTATTTAATTCATAATGCCATTTTCCACAGATGTGTATTTATTTCATAATGCCCTTTTTCACAATAGCCTATTTATTTCATAGCGTCCTTTTTTTTTTTAGAACAATGACTTTCTCAGCCAATCAAAGCTGGGGGGTTGGGTTAGTGGCTTGTCCATCGATTTGTTTTCCTTGACACACTTTACACTCAGAGATGATGAGTTTCTGCAGGTTTGGTGATTTTATCAGATCAAATAGAGCGTGACAATTTTTCGGGAGTTGCTGTTTTTACTTGTTTGGATAATATTTTTTAAATGCTTGGGATAACAATTGCTGTATAAGATGATGATGTATATGATAACATTTACAACAGTTTGAGAGATATTGAGCACCAGAGGCCTGTAATACCAAGCTGGCTTACTTTTGATCGACCTGCTCCGAAACAGATGCCTGTACTACTACACAGATAAATATATCTGTTCTCTGGATTGATTCAGACAAACATTAAGGAACTGGGATAAGCTGTACTACGAAGCTGGTTGTGGTTAATGAATTCCATTACTATAGTAATGTATTATGTTTTGTTGCATTGATGAAACTAACAAAGAAATCAGATTTTTTTTATATATATTTTTATTTGATGGTTTGAACAAAGTAAAATGGAAAGTCCATAAAGCTGTTATTTCAAGCCTTCTCATGGAAATAAAATGCAATCTTCTTCAAACATCAATACAATCCATATTTACTTCTACTGACCGAGTTTGTTCACCTGTAGTGAATGATGAGAGTTCAGCAGCACAACTAAACAGGATAAGTGAAAGATTTATTTCTCACAAACACCAATCGAGGCTTATATCCGTTTTCACTGCTTAATTTGCTGGACTTGGCTGGATATTCCCAGCAGCAGGGATGATGACTTACTTTCTTGCTTTAAAAATACATTTCAGCCTGGACAGACTCATTTTGTTGTGTTTTTCTACAGCTATAGTTAAATGATAACGTGATCAAGATTTGCTGTCAAACTTTGTTGCACGTAACTGAGGACTGAAAACAAAACTGAATGAGACGCAGCTGTGCTGCGTTCATGACACCTTGGAAATAATATGCTCAACATAGCAATAACACGCTCACATGGAAGTAGATCAGTTACAGAACTGGCAAATATGATGTAAATATAGCATTCCCTGTAATGTTTGTACTGCAATACAGTGATCTGACAGCTGTCAGTTTATATTGTCCCATTAATTAATATCGGATGATCTGATGAACTTTCGCATTAACAGAGTCGCTATTTTCTGCCAGCATTACTTCCTGCTTTTGCTGCAGCAATGGTGTTGCTTTTTGCCCGAATTATATTTCTAATTCCTCTCATTTTTGAGAATGATAGTCTGCTCATCTTTGGTCAAATACGGCTCTCTGGGTTTGTCCATGTTTGTGTTTGGTCAGAACCACAGACTGTAAGTCAGAATCTCCGAGTGCCACCTCTTGTATGTGAACGCGCATCCATCTTCATTGGAAAGGTCTGGGTTTAGTTAGTGAGTTGATAACCAGCTTCGTTGTATAATTTATCCCAGTTCCTCAATGTTTAGCTGAGTCAGTCCAGAAAATGGAGAAAAGTTTGGGCTGAGTTAATCCCGCTTTGTAATACAGCCCTCTGGATTATTCAGCACTAGTTACGACACATTTCAACTGTATGTTTCAATCATTACAGCAAGTGCAGCTGCTTATGCCTTAGTAAATGAGCAGCCAATCACTTTACTGGTTCCGTCTTATCGGCTTTGATTGACAGAGCAAGTCATCATGAAATAAATACAACTCTGTGAAAAAGGGCATTATGAATTAAATACACCATTGTGGAAAATGTTATTATGAAAAAAAAATGCAAAGTTGCTTTATTTCACGATTTCATTGTCGTATATTTATTTTAAAATGTGGTATTTCATTATTTCATGGTCATATATTTATTTCAAAATGTTGTATTTATTTATTTAATTATGAATAATACGGGTCTCCATAGAATCCTGGGCAGGGTACATTTTTAACAAAGTGTACATGAAACTAGGCTTGAGCCCACTTAAGAACAATCTGGTCTACGAATTGCTGCTGAGAAACCAAGAACACACATGGGAGCCCTGGACCGAAATGTGCAGTAGGACAACCATATTTGTCAAACAAATCTAGCTACGTAATTATTGTCAGTTCTGACTGAATTCTTAATGCAGCAGACTTCACTGTTCGGTCACTTTTTAGTTTGATAACATGCAGGTCGATGTTTAAAAGTGCCTTGAACAGTTCCCATCAGTTTTTCTGTGAATATTACCACTTCACTCATTTTTTGACCAACTTTTGTTTCAGTCCTGGACAACTTCAGAAAACTGATTTTTGTATGTTAAGCCACTAATTACTGACTTATGAATCACTCAACCAGTAAATGCACACCTAATTTTGATGATAAATCAGTGTTATGCTTAAAAATAGAAAGGAACTTAGCAAGGAACCAATTTTAATTAGTATCTTTAGGCACTTTGTTACTGGCAACCTACCACAGAGACACATAATTTGTTTCCATTTCTCCAGCTGCTTCTATAAAATATGCCACAGATAACACAGTTTGACAGACATTAAAGAGTATTTTTACATCAACAGGGTAATTTACAAAGATCTAATAGCTGAAAACTTGACAAATCTTGGCATTAGGAGTAATACATCCCTAAATAATTGGGAAAAATGGACAAATAAAAGACTGAAAAAAGTTTAAAAAACCTATTCACACAAAATTTAAAACATTTGAAACTGATGGGGCGGAGTATAAAAAATTCCTGACACAGGCTCTGAAGGATGCATCTGGCCCTTGTTGGCGCATCTGAAGCCTCGATACATAATGTTTCCATAAAAGAGTGACTGTTGAGAAACCATTTCTGAGGAAGAGAAATGGGAAAGGAATTTTGCGATTTGTTAAATGACTCAAACTAGACAGAAACTCAGTGGAACCAGATCTTAGTGATGGATTCTGCACAGAGGGCAGATCAGAAACATAAAGACATGGATGCTGTAATGCCATTTAAGGAATGTTCTTATAAGGGTAAATGTGATTAGTATAAATGAAAAAAAGAGGTTGGCTAACCTTTGATCCAAACATTCGCCTACTAGGAGTAATGATAGATCATTTCTAGTGTCAATGTTACAGTGCCTGACACATGTTGACACTCTTAGGAGGCTTCGCTCTCCAGAAATCCGAGATTCTAACTTTGTAGGGGCGATTCTGTCCCTCGTGAGACCATGTGACCGGGAGCGCTTTGCTTTAAGTGGCCCCTCTATAAATTCTTTGTGCTACTTTTTCCTGCTCTTCCAACAGAAGTCTTTTATAGCTGAACGGGGTAAGAAGGTGAAAATAATGTCTGAGGATGCTGGAAAGAGAATGCAGGAAATGGATTGCTCCAGGGGAAAGACAAACGTTGACTTTGGCATAGAATTTGCTGGATTTTGTCGGGATGGGTTGGAGTCTAGCCCTGTGATGAAGTGGCGACCCTCCCTCTCACCTGCAAATTGGGATGGGTTCCAGCTACCTCCCAACCCTGAATTGGATTAAGTGGCACAGAAAATGGATGAATGAATGGGCTGCACAGTAGACAGTTGTTAGCACTGCGGTCTTGCAGCAAGAAGGTTGCTGGTTCAAGCCTTGGCTGGGGGCTGGATACTCTGGCTTCCTCCCATCATCCAAAGACATGCATGCTAGATAATGCAGAACAGACCCATAATTTATTCTTAATACTGGTTAGAGAAATTCACTGTTTATAAAATTGGAAACTGAAAGTCTTAAAATTTACATTTTCAAACTGCTCAAATCATGAACAAAGCCACACACAATTTACATCCTGGAAATATACAAAGATGTTTTTTTTAAAAGAGTGAGGAGCAAACTTAACTTAAAACATCAGTGGTTACATACTACACTAAAAAAAATTGTGTTTACGTTTGTGGAGTGAGATTGGGAACAGGTTGAGTGTGGAGCACAAGCAATGTCCAAGCATGATCCAGTTTCAAAAGTCATACAAACAGTTTTGACACATTACCAGGAGGTAGAAGGGCTTTAAGAGTTGGCCGATAAATAATTCACAAGGGAGTTTGTTTATTTCATCTATTTACTTTGTACTTTTGTAAATATCTGCATGTTAATATGTGTGAGGATGACTGTGGTAGGTGTGAATTAGCTTATCTGTCAACCTACTCTGTCTAAGGCATGTTGGGTTTATGCTATTGTTTTTCACTATTTCATCTATTTATTTATTTATTTTTTGTTTCTTACACAAATTAAAAAATAAAAACATAATCATCAAATCATCAATCATTTGTTGTACCCATGATTTGGGGTTTTATTTGTTTTTTTTGTCATGTCCAGCACATAGGCAGGCAGAATGAGGATCTGTCCGCTATGTTATGCTGAGCAAATTTATTCTGTCAAGAGGAACTATGTATACACT
>JBAMHX010000001.1:32898658-32920749 GCA_037177515.1 Pseudomugil tenellus
TATCTATCTATCTATCTATCTATCTATCTATCTATCTATCTATCTATCTATCTATCTATCTATCTATCTATCCAACCGTCTTTCTTTTAACTATCTACCCATCCAACTATCTTTCTTTCCACTTATCTACCCATCCAACTATCTTTCTTTCCGTCGATCTACATATCCAACCATCTTTCTCTCCATCTATCTACCCATCCAATTATCTCTCTATCTATCTACTCATCTAACAATATTATATCAACCCATCCATCCATCTTTCTCTCCATTTATCTATCGATCCATCTACCCATCCCACATCCTTTTTTTCATCTATCTACCCATCCAACCATCTTTCTTTCCATCTATCTACCCATCCAACCATCTTTCTTTCCATCTGTTTACCCTAGGGTGGCCAGATGTCCCGCTTTGTGCGGAATGGACCCTCATTGCCATCAATTTTCACACGCCCCGCAAATCCAAGCACTGTCCCATATTTTTACGACCAGGCTTCAGATTTGTGAATAAAAAAATAAAACTACAGCTGTCTTTTTCACACTGCGTGCTGGATTTGATTTACACTGTTGTCCAACTAGGAGGTGGGACTTACCGCACATTAACGGCGACACATCCACAGGTGGCAAAAAAAAAAAACTAAAACACAGATTTAAGTTGTCTGACAACAAAGACTGGAAAACATATACCCACCCATGGGTTAAACCTGTTCAGGAAGACTTTGAGTGGGTATTTTCTGGTGTCAATCATTTTTCGTGTCATACGGCAGGGAATATGACATGAAACGGCATGCCATTGGAAAATGTGGGCACAGTATACCTATGTTGTTTTAACAACATACTAAACATTTAAATGTTCTGGTGGTAAAGTTATATTGTTTGAAGTAAATGCAAGTCACGAAATAAAAAAAAAAAGCTAAAAAAAAGTAATAACGTCTTGAATGTTAATTCTGTTTGATTATATAGTGAAAGTTTCATAACTTGAAAAGAGCAAGGAATAGTGTGAAAGTGTTTGCTGCTTGCCTATGTCAGAGAACTTGAATTTAAATAATAGATTTGTCATGTTTGGATAGCCATTTTATTATCAAAGGGCATAATAGATTTTTTTTTTTAATAGACTGTCCTGACAAAGTGGAATCTCACATTGTCCCACATTTTCACAGTCTTTGTCCCACATTCGGTGAGAGAGGATCTGGTCATCCTAATTTACCTATCCAACCATCTTTCTTTCCATCTATCTACCCATCCTACCATCTTGCTCTTTCCATCTATCTATCCATCCATCAATTTTTATTCTTTCTCCTTTATTTGTCCTAAACTTTTGTTTTTCCCTCTTTTAGTTCATCTTATACCAATATTCACTACATTTGCACCTAATCTTGAGATTCCAACACTTCTCCTACAACTGTTTTACTCACTTCAATTTATTTTTTAAAATGTATTTTTAATCCGATTTATAGACTTTATTTAAACATTTCAATCTTCAAAAGATTTCAGCTACATAATTATTTCAACTAATGATAATAATAAGCAGGTTTTATGATCTTTCACCTCTATTTCATTCTAACTTTCCACCATTCCACCCAGCTTTAAGCATCAGTTTGTGCTTTTATCTTTTCAGATAAGTTTCATGGTAATTTAAGCTTTCTTTAGCATTACATTTCAGTTGATTCAGCATAACAACATTCACACTGCTGTTCTGCAAGAACAGCAAATTTCTAGTTATTGTTATTCTCACGTCAAATAATTAGCATTTTTGGGGGCCTGAACCAGCTCCAAAACTCACCAAATTTTTTGTAACCCCCGCATATACACACACACCTAATTTATGCGTTTATGGATTCTGAAAATGTATGTGTTCTGGTGTGCTCGGGACAGTTTGCATTTCAAATGGAACATAAAATGTTTAATCTTCTGGATCTGTGCATTCGCCACTCATGTTTCCTTGTTCCAACATTTCAAAGTTTCTAATAGAGTCTTTGTCATCTTCTGTAGTTTGGTGTCCTTTCCTCCTTCTCAACCTTCTCTTTGAAACAGTGTATGGGCTTTGTGACAGCTTTAAACACACTTTCTGTGTCAGGACCAAAATGTGATTATGATGAAGGATCTTAATAGAGCCATTATCTTCCCTGGGTTTCAGCCGAAAGGCAGGACACTTGGCCAGTTGACTGTCGACAACATAAGGTGTTGAAATCCATCGGTCAGCCATCTTATGTTTTCCTTGCAATCCAAAATTATGGATGAAAACTCAATCCCCAGGTAAAGGTTGTACGAACTTGGTTTTCCAATCGTACCTTTGTTTGTCGATTTATTTTGTCCTGTTGATAAAAATTTTAATTATCTGACAAACTTCTGCATTAACAGAGTCAATAATTTTCTGCCAGCATTCCTTCCTGGCTTTTGCTGCAGCAACTGTGTTACTTTTTGCCCAAATTATATTTTTAAATTCCTCGTATTTTTCGGACAATGATAGTTTGCCCCTCCATGGTAAAATATGCTCCTCTGGGTTTATCTATGTTTGTGAGCACCACCTCTTTTATGTGAACGCTCACTGATCTTATGTGGAAAGTACTGAGTTGAGTTAGTAAGTTCATAACCAGCTTCGTAGTACAGCTTATCCCAGTTCATCAATGTTTGGCTTGGTCAATCCAGAGAACGGAGATAAGCCCAGGCTATGTTAATCACGCGTCATACTACAGCCCTCAGGTTATTCCATCAATGGATATTTTCTTTCCTGATGGCACGGACATATTCCAAGATAACAATGCTAGAATTCATTGAGCTCAAATTGTGAAAGAATTCTTTCAGAGAGGCTGCTAGATGTTATTGGTATTAAAGGAACTGCACTAAGCTGGTTTAAGTCATATTTATCTGATAGATTTTAGTTTGTTAATGTAAATGATGAGTTTTCCTCACACACCAGAGTAAGTCATTGTGTAAAGCAGAATTGAATTGAATTCCTCAGAGTTCTGTACTTGGACCAACACTTTGTACACTATACATGCTTCCCTTAGGTAATATCATGAGACAACATGGTATAAACTTTCATTGCTATGCAGATGATACTCAGATTTACTTATCCATGAAACCTGATTAAACCAATCAGTCCATTAAATGGTAACTGAACTAATACTTATATAGCTCTTTTCCAATCATGTTGGCCACTCAAAGCACTTTACACCACATAGTGCATTCACACACACACTCACACCCCGATAGTCACATCTGGAGGAAACTTGGGATTAAGTGTCTTGCCTAAGGACACTTCAAAATGGAAGTGGAAGAATTGAGCTGATCTCCCAACTTTCCGGTAGAAAGACCACAACGCTTCACCGATTAGGTTACGAAGATGAGATAAAGACATAAAGACCTGGATGACTCTAAATTTTCACCTTTTAAACTCAGACAAGACTGAGGTTGTTGTCTTTTGCCCTCAAAAACTTAGGACAAAATTGTCTAGCTTTGGCTTCCATGGCTTCCAGTACTACAGTAAGGGACCTTGAAGTTATTCTTGACCAGGATTCGTCCTTTGGCTTGCATTTAAAACAAGTTTCTAGAACCGCTTTCTTCCATCTACTTAATATTACAAAAATTAGGGACATCCTGTCTCAGAGTGATGCAGAAAAATGAGTCCATGCCTTTGTTACTTCAAGATTGAACTACTGCAATTTCTTATTCATGGGCTGTCCCAAATATGCCCTCAAAAGTCTCCAGCTGATCCAAAATTCTGCAGCAAGGGTTCTGATAAGAACTAGCAGAAGAGATCATATTTCTTCAGTTTTAGCCTCTCTTCATTGGCTCACTGTTAAATTTAGGACAGAGTTTAAAGTCCTTCATACATATAAAGCTCTCCATGACCAAACTCCATTGTATATCAGAGATCTAATAATTCCTTATATTCAAACAGAGCAGTTTGCTCTCAGACTACAGTTCTACTTGTAGTTCCTAGAGTGTATAATAGCACAATGGGAGGAAGAGACTTTGGCTATCGGGCCCCTCTTTTATGGAACCAGTTCCCTGTGGATATGGGAGGCAGACACCCTCTCTACCTTTAACATCAAGCTTAAAACCTTCCTTTTCAACAAATCTTATAGTTAGGGATAGTCTAGCCGTCCATTAGTTATGCAGCCATGGGGACGTCTCGTGATGCACTAAGCATTTCCTGTTACCTTCTCTGCTACTTATTTTCCATGTAAAGGATGGTACTGGCATTATTAACATATTTCTTCTTTTTTTTTACTTCCTATTTATCCTTTTTTACATGTGTTCCTGGATAACAGCAGCAGTGTATATTGATGTGTCTTTCCTGTCCTCTCCACCCCCAGCCAGTCAAGGCAGATGGCTGTCCTCCCTGGTTTTGCCTTCCTGTTAAAAGTGAGTTTTGCTTCCCAGTGTCGCCTCATGAATGCTCAGGATGGGAGATTGGATGATGAAGGTTCAAGATTCGATGCAATCTTTTTGGTTTCCCTTACAGAGGCAATTTATTATAAATTGGGTCAATTTGATCTCTGTGAAGTGCCCTGAGATGACATTGTCCTAAAGTGGCAAATAAAGCTGAATTGAACTGGTTTGTGAGACATTTCACATATGGATTGGCCATGACAGAGTTTAGACCTTAACCCTACTGAGATGCCTTAGAATGTACTGGAGAACAGCCAGTGTATACATATATTCAAAAATCTTAAGTCGTTACAGTATCAGGAGTCTGGGTGTGTGTTCTAAGAAGTGTTTTTCGGGTCTGCTGGAGGGTGCCAGAGGATCCTTTTTGTGAGGGCTGATTTCCCACAGGTGGGCTGTCTCCCTCAAGTCTGTTTTTCACTTCTTGTCTTCGCTAAATGCATGGAAAACAGTATATTCTAGAAGGGCGATTTGATTCAATATATTAAGGGAAATATCTCATGGGACGATGTAATGCCCTGCTCCAGTGTTTCAGCCCAATCACTGTAACCTGCCACCAGACCTGTTACCCCTGAAAACCTGTTCCTGATTCCCTTCACAGACATAAAGCACTCAGCTCACCAGTCACTGCTTTGTCGGACATTGGATGTATGTAAACCCATGCATGTTCCTGGTGCTCCTGCCTGCACTGCCCTGTTCTGGATTCCCCAAAGCCTGCCTTCATGCTCCACATTCATGCATCCTTCCTGGACTCTTCCACCTTCCTACAGGTTTTTGTTCATCCCTCCTTGTCTAATAATAAATCCTGTTAACCTTCCCTTTGGCTCCGGCTCCCTCCATTGTTACAGACAACTTATGTTGTTGTTGGATATGTACACAGATTTTATGAACGGAGCATGTTACGACCATAATGTCCTTATAATGCACAAGATGATGCAGAGATTTGACAACAATTACTCACTGCGCTGAAGTTAAAACAGACAAACAAGTCTTTGTTGGCTGTTATTTCGTTGATCATAAAATGACAGATCTGCATCCAGATACAGAATTTTATCCGGGCTATGACCGATCAGTAGCAAATTAGAGGCGAAGGCTAACTAGATACCATGATGGAGCTGATCAGACACCTACTTCCACCTGCAGCAGTGCAACACGAAGAACCTCTATTAGTGCAGGTTAGTTTATGAGCTTACTTTTATTTCGTACCATATTTTCACGATCATAGGGCGGACTTAAAAGTATAATGTGTTGTTGTGGTGTGACTTTGAGAAAGCAGTTGTCGGAGAGTACAGCATGAGAACCGTGTAGAAAGAAGGATGGCCGCAGAGAAAGAACAAGTTTAGTAAATGAACACCGACCGACAGCTTAATAAAAAGAAAGAAATTGACTATAAAACCACAAATAGTCTGCAAGCAGACTTAATGTTTACTTTGGATCCCTGCCAGGAAACACAGATTTCTTTGCAGCTTGCCAAAGTAAAAAATACAGCAAATCGGAGTGGCTTCAGCAGGAGAGATGGACTGGTTCTAGCTGGCTGTGACATCAACAAGCTAATCAACAAATTAAATGAGATAATACCCAGATCCTTTCCACCCACTGACAAAGCCTGCGGATCCACTGGTCACCATCCCTCCTATTTTCCCAATAAATCCTTGTAGAATCCTTTCCTGATTAGCTTCTTAGGCATGTGGGTCAAACACCTTACTATCATGACATACAGTAGGTCTACAGCATATTACCATTAAGATTTTCTGTTTGTCTGCAGTGCATGTAAGTGAAAGATGAGATTAGCTGTTCATCAGTGGTTTGAGTACATGGTGTATATTTTCATTATTCACACTACTAAGGTGAGTCAGCCAGTCAGATTGAAATCGCAAAGTGTGTATGTGTGTTTCTTAAAATGCCCAGAGACAAATTTCATCCATTACGTCAATTATGAATTAGCACCTCTCTGCCATCTCAGTTCTCTCTTTGTCTCTCTGTCGACTGCTGTCTTAATTAGCCAAGTATAGGACATCATCTCATTCTTCTTGCTCCAGGAGCTTTCTTCACTTACACACACACACACAAACAAGGAGATGTGTATATTTTCATGAGAGCACATAATATACACATATGGACAAGTGCAAAATACAAATTAGCAGAGGAAAATATATACACAAAATGTACTCTTAAGCACATATGCAGTGAGGGAACTATAAGTTTTAAATGGAACATGGGGGCAAATAATTAGACAGTCCTTCACACAGTGTTGTGATGTGACACTGTTACCAGTCTTCACTCTAGAGAGTTTCTGGTTTAAAATGAATCAGAGTCTTAACAGGCTCTTGGCACATAGATCTGTCACTTTTAAAATGCAGTTTACTCAAAAGGAAATGTAGTTTTTTTTCAGTAAAAGGAGATTTAATGTCTTAATTAACAAAACCAGGCCTTTTATAAAGCTACCATTTGTCCTTACATGATTTTAAAGTCTAAGCTAATATTGCTTCAACCTGAAAGGTATAAAAAGAAAATCTGTGCATTAGTGATGAGAACACAGTAGAAACAAACAACTAATTATAGGCTGTGCAGTTTAAAATATTTTGAGAAACATGACTCCATTGCACAACATCCAAGTTTTATGTGTGCCTTATTGTGAAATTTAAAATAGGTACAAACAAAAATAGCTATTTCCTGAATGACTGCCAGAGTCAAACGGGAAATGAGATATAGTGTGACAATAATTTGTCAAACTGAGCTTGTGGTTCTGTTGTTTTGAATATTTGAATATTCTCCAAATTAATGGCACTATGGAAGAACATTAACACATTTATGTCTGAGTGATGGATCTTATTATGACTATTTAAAAATCTTGTAACCCTAAAAAGCCAAATGTATCATATATGAAACATACAGTTTCTGAGACATTTTGCATCACCTAATGGTAGAATCCTTATTCAAAACCTTATCTCCTGCCCCTGGTGAACACCAGAAAGTAGAAGATTACACTACAACAATTTTGACCCATCAGATGGTGATAAATAGTCAAAATACACCCCCCAAAATGGTCAGATTTTGTTAAAGGCTGAAATAAAGACGTCCGTTGTTCTTAGTTAGGGGTATAAAAGGTTTAAACTAGTTCCTCCATGAATTTGCGAATCTATGGTCACAGCTATCAGTCTACATTTAGACACTTCTCATGAACTTTACATTTTTTAAACGATGTTTATTTAAACTGCAGTTTAAATGCAACTTTAAAGTGGCCCTATTGCAAAAAATTTAGGCTAAAAAATTTTATTATGTGAGGCCACAAGGGCAGGACTTAATCAAGCATTTTTCATAAACCCCTTTATTTATGTCGCATGTAACCCCACTGTACTCCCATAGATCACTGCCAGAAACAAGCAAAGAGAGAATACAGGTGCCTCTGATTGAGCAACTGCCGGGAGTAGTTGCCAGGAGCGTGCACATCAGCTGTTTTCATCATAGAAATAGCGGCGGAACTCTAAAAGCAAACCAAAATTACTCAGTCAATAATATCAACATAAAACATGCAGCTGTACATATTGTAACCTGAATTGCACTCATGAAACGAGAGTGAACAACTCATAGATGCAGCAGGAGAAATCTGTTAGTATTCTTTCTTTTCAGTTATGGTCCGTTATGTTTGTCTACCCCGTCTACATTTATTGTTTCATGTGCTTCAACTGCTGGTAGCAATAAGGTAAAGTAAGAGTGGGTTAATTCCTTTAGTTTCACAGTTATTTACACAGTATCAAAACAAAACCAACATCGAAATCCATCCATTGTTGTGGGGCCGTTGTTTCCTTCAAGTATGTGAACAAATGTAGCTTTCCATCCAGCTGAAGAAGCATTTCTTTTGTGACCTGCACCAAAAACGTCCCGGTGTTCACCAAAGTTTTAGTATCTTCCATCTTACGCTGAGCAGTGATGGTAGGTGTGGTTTCTTCTCATGAATATGCACAAACCTGGTGAAGTATACCAATCATTGAGTCCCTTTAACATATCACAGCATCCCTCTGTATCAATTGTTATATTAATATCCATACATCAAATTTTTCTCTTTTCTTATTTTACAACTTGTGTTGTTCACAATTGTAGCAGACAGAATGGAAGTCTGGCTGATGTGTTATACTGAGAAAATTTGCCTGGCAGAGGATTATGTCTATATCTTTTGCCTAGTATAAATTAGTATTAATTGCTTACACATAATTCCTTCCTGAAGAAAAGTTTGCATATCACTTTAGGTGTCTAAAACTTTATTAGAATAGTCTGCAGTCACCGGGCTTCAACATGTTGAAATTATCCATCCGCTGCAGTTAAGACCACTGAATACTATACAAAATGTGAGCAAACAATCAAATCGAGCAAGCTAGCAAAAGGATGCATCCAACATGGCATGTGTTACATAGCAGTCTGACAAAGAGTCTAGTGAGTCTAGTGAGAGGTGCTCCCTGCACACTGGGTTAAGTGAGTTAGCATGGGGCTGCTGGCTCTGTAATAAAGCATTTAATGGACACACAGTATCTCCAAGCCTTGCAGTACCAAACACTAAATCCCTCTTTTCAGTAGCTTGCCCAATGTTACATATTTATATATCTATCTCCCATCACTCTAGAGAATCCTGCATCTATCTCCTGCCATAAATAATCATAAAAGTTGTTTTAAGTCAAATATGTTTCCCTAAACATGAAGATAGAACTTGAAGCCTATTGTACTTGCACATAGAGGGTTGTCACTCCTTTACTTTTGTGAACCAGGAATAATGGATTTCTCATGCTTTTTTTTCCACAGATAAAACAGAAATATCGAAAACATGAACACGTTTCATTTATCAGATTCCTAAAATTTTGTAACCTGCATTTTACAACAGCTGTTGGTTTGAGGCTGCAGATGGGGTTTTTGCCAAGGTGGTATTGCCTGAAAATACAGTGATCAAATAAATAAAGGAAACACTTAATATGTCTCAGATTTTAATTGCTAAAATATTCCAGTTGAAAATATTTATTATTGAAAACAAAATAACACTAAATGATCAGGTGTCTTATCAGCTGCATCGTGGTATGTACTTAGCCTTCATCTCTAATGAACTGATGATTGTTCGTAGCCCAGATATAATTCTGGATCTGTCAGCTCTGTCAGTTTTTGATCAACAAAATATCAAAAGCAGACGAAGACCCTCTTGGGTGGGTGTTTTAACCAGACCTCATCTCTCAGCATCATTCTGCGAGTGACTTTATGGCCGTAACTGCTCCATTCATAAAATCTTTTAAGTTTCTGCGAGTTGTGTATGGATCCAACAACAGCACGTCATCCTTGAAGAAAGTAAGCAATCAAGCTTCCTGGGGAACTAGGTGTCATGGTGACATGAAGTGTCTTAACAGGAAAGTGGTGGATAGACAATTAGGAATGCGGTTAAGTAGTGTGTGACCTCAACATGCCTTTATGCACCCCTTATAACATTATATATAAAAAGTTTTCCTGAGGGATCTCCAATCAGACCTGGATCAGGGCATTAGTCAACCTTTGGACATGATGCAGCACCTCATTCCAGTACCTAATGGCACCCTTGGTACCTTTTGACTATCTGTGCTGCCTTAAGGATATGCCTTCCCAAATCAGTGACCACCAGGAGGATGTTACAGACAGGGCCAGAGTGGAACTCATTTTTAGCCCTGGAGTTTTTTGCCTCAGACCAGCCCACTTTAGACCATGACCTAGAATTTTTAAAATGAAGTTATTATAACTTTACATGTTAAGTCTACAACAGTGCACTGCTCTGTAACCCCGTGTAATCCCGTCTATCTTTCTAAAATATATTCAATTTAGTGCAACTAAGGGCTGTGTGGAGTTTGCATGTTCTCACTGTGTTAGCGTGGGTTTTCCCCTTGAACAGTAAAGAACAGTGTTGTTTTGATAGTTGTGATGAGGTGGGTGAAACATTAAATACAAGAGCAGACAAAGACGGAAGGAATGAGACTTGGTGGGAGGGCAGTCAAATAGCCAAACCAACTCGGCACTCAATAAAAGGCAGACGTGTCAAATCTGAAAGCATGACAAAAATGTGTCTTGCCTAATGATATCAACCTGTGCGCCGACTGCCCCTCTGCAGTGCATGTGCAAAAGTATGTGTGTAGCTTGTCAAGCTTTATGTGTGTTTCTCTCTGGCTGCCTGACAATCCAGTGGTCAGGAAGAGTGTTCACCAGTGCAGCAACCTTAAACATGCACACCTACGCTCACATTTACAGACATTGACTTGAACACATAACTCTTCTCCTTTGTTCATATAACAAATGTCCAAGTCAAAGATGCAAAAACAGTGTGTGTGATGCTGGCTTTTAGATGCACCTTTTAGACTAACTAAGGTGTTAAGAAGTGGAAGTTGGTGAAGAGACTCCAGAAAAGGTCATGCAGAGTTCAGAGCCTGCTAGGAGATGAGTGATGGCCATGGAGAGGGGGGCTCTGTTTCTGGGCCTTGTTCTTTTCTGTACTGCCTGTCGGCCTGCACAGCGGTAGACTGAGCCTTGATGGATTGGCAGTCAGTGAAAGGAAACATAACCCACCACCTCCACTGCCAATCCCCTGTTCCCTCCATACCAAACTGTCCAATGCTCATCAGTGTTCCCTACTCTTCGTGTCTCACTATAGTAGTGAGGTTATGCACATGCTCTGCATCGGCACATTAGGATGCACATAAACACATACTGTTTTCAATGACAATATGTCGTAGTGTGTTTACAGAAAATATTACTCATGTGTCTAAAAAAAAAAGACCCTATATAGACGGTGACTTATTTAAAACCCTCGTGTTTGTGTCCATAGAGAGGTGATAGCTGACTGTGAGACAAAGGATGAGGACAGCAGAAGCATGCGGGTCAAAGGCGGAGGAAGAAGGGGAGGTGAGTTAAAAGTGTTTCTGGGTAAAGGGTTTATGTACAGGACAATCTCTGACCTGGGTCAAGCTCAGACAACTCCCCCCACCAAGAGGCTTGTTTTCTATGATGGGGCTTGTTGTACCTGGACGGACACAAAAGAAGGCCAAGCGGCAGGGAGTTGTGAATTGCTAAAATAAACATCAAAGCCTGCAGGCCATGTCCCGTTTTTGTTGGAAATGGCGGCCTCCCTCTCAGGGGTTGACGAGGTGACGAGGTGAGAGGGAAAAGGAGGATAGGAAGGAGTGGGGGGTGGGTGATGACATATGCGCCTTCTCAGGCCTGCCAAACTTCCTATGGACTTACTTTTTTCCCCTTAATAAATCCTCCTGCTTTTGCAAGTATTTATTTAATTGTCTTTCCTTTCTTTTATTTCCCCAGACTATTTTGGTCACACTGAAGGAGCATCAAAGATGAAAAGAAAACTGGGCTGTTTGCATTAGAAACAAAAGGTCAGACACACTTTATTATTTCAAAGAGACATGTTTTTACAGCTTTGAAACCTGTTTTTCTTTTGACGGGACGGTTATAATTAGGATGTACAATATTTTATCAGCATCCAGAAAGCAGCTATACAGGTCCTGTCATCACAGAGAAGCTAAGTGATTCACGCTCAACATCAGCTAACTTTAGACACAAAACATATTTACAGCAGTATTACTAAATTAAATAAAATATTCTTTATTAATCCCCTTGTAATGGCCATTTTTTTTTACAAGGACAAGGAGACTGGTTTCTTTAGATTGAGAAGAATATAAATTTAATAATGTTGAATAAAAGAAGTTGAACATACATTAAACATTAAAACATTAAATGAGACCATACATTAAGACATACAGAAAAATGGTAAAATTTTATAACCTGGGGAGAATCCCTCCAGAGACCTGTTGTCACACAGAAGTCTGGAACTATTCTCCCCGATCATTTAGAGGCCGCTTTTGGTTATGTGCGTCAATCTGGAGCTGTTCTCATGACATGACAACAAAACCGAGATCACGTCTAAACATTTTCCTGATGGAAAGACGCCGGCCTTGCAGATGGTTTACTAAGGTCAGAATGACATCAGTTTAGGAGCCTTGTTGTCAGACCTTTGAGCTAGACATTATTTAAGAGCAAAGTAATTAAGCTAATATATGAAATTTCCCCAACACCCTAAAAGGAAATTCTAAAAATTTTAAAATCATATTATTTTACAGAGAGCAATAGTTGTTATCTACTCTGCTACTCTAACTCTCTCTCTAACTTAACATGTTGTTTCCTCACTGTTTTGTGGTAATAATTTTTTATTGTCTTTAGCAGCTTTGACAGCATTCTACTCTGTAAAATTAGCTCCACATCACCTTATAGCACTCACCCCACCTTCATGAACTTTATTCTTGAAAGATTATATGGATGAAAACTCACTGCTAACACATTCTATGATACATTAAATACATCAACTTTGTTTCTCTTTATTTTTGCAGAAATCAATCAGTAGATTGCACCAAATTTTCTATTGTCATGGATACTAAAAAGTTGTTTTCTGGAAAAAAAAAGAGGTGGCTCTCTCAGGTACCAATCTCACTTTTGCTCATAAAGAACCTTGTCAGCAGTGTCCGACACATGTATTTTAGCAATATGTGACAAGTGAACTACATTCTCAAGCTGGATCAGAATGAAAGCTTAGCCTGCTTGCGGAGTCCTCATATACTGTAGGCATACTAAAATATTTTAATGCATCTTTAAGAATTATTATCATTGAAAAAAATCATTTTAGTGATCTAACGCTCTATGATGATGCAAAACAGATGACATTTTTTCCAAAGATGCTTCTTGCTAACTTGCTCACCATTTGCTTTGCAAACTGCAAGACAAATGGATAACTGTAAGAATGTTGCATGTTCCATTTTGTATTGACTTTAGACTTTCAGCCTTTTGCATGTTCCCTTATGCATTGATGGTTTTATCATTGGGTACTTCAGCTTTCTAGAGCAGTCCAAAGACATTCATGTTAGGTTCATTTCTAAACTCTCACTTAGAGAGAATGAGTGGTTAGTGGTCTCTCTAATTTGGCCTTGTTATATACTGGAAACCTGTCCAAGTTGCACCCTGCCTCTCACCTAGTAGGAGCAGGGACAGAGTCCAGCTTCCCCACATCTCCAAATTGGAATAGGCTAGTACAGACAATGGGTGGATGAAATTTACAATCAGCCTGTGTGCTGAGGGTTTGAATCATCTCACCATCCCTGATTCTAATTACACTTATTGGGCTGCATTTTATTTTATTATATTATTTTTGTCGAATTGTGAATTAATGTAACAAATAGCTTAGTCAAAGTAGAAATTTACACAGAATTATTTCCTAAATACAAGATTTGAATTGTTGCATCAATGTATTTCTACACAAATAAACTTTAAATATCTCGATGAGATATGGTTCTCTCAGTGAAGTTCACAAGAAGCATCTTGTCCCTGCCTATCACAATACAATTTCATAGGAACAATTAGTGTAACAGAAATGGGAAAAATGTTCTTACATAAATAATCTCATGAATAAGTTTCAGCAAAATCATCCATGAATTTTTTTATATTCCAAACAAACCTAACTTGAGAATTTCTGGCTGTAATGACTGTAATGGATGCTAATTGCTTTTGTCAGCTGGACCAATTCAGACAATCTAACTGTGGCATGACTGCTGTTTAAATCAGTGTGTATGTGTTGGCTCATTTCAATGTGTGTGTGCGAGCATGGATGAGGGACTGTAGATGGGTGTGGGGAGTGAGGGGATTTGGGTTTGTAGCAGGGGAGATGATTATACCCATCTGTGACTGATGCCAGGTGTGCTGTGCACCCCACCCCTTCTGTTTCTTTATGATGGCCACCCCCATCTATGAACACATAGTCTCTCTCTCTCTTTCACAGTGCACACAAATTAAACTTTTATAAAGCCACACTCCATCAGCACACTCCAGCTGGCAGGAAAAGAAACAGCCGCAGTCATTGTCACTCTAACTGGTATCAAGGGGCAGTAATCTGTGCAAATGTGCACATACAGATTGCGTGGATGTAAATGTACATGCAGATGTTTGTGTGAATAACCCTACACGTGTCACTCTGTGTGTCAGTATGCCTGTACCTCTTCGGCCATGCACCATTGTGGTACAGCAATCACGCATATACTTATTCATCACAACATTTTTAGTCTTCATAAAAATGTGTAAAAAGTTCATATTCTTTTCCCTGTTGAAACACACCTGACTTGTGAAAAGCTTCACATCAAACACTGCACATGTCTCCTAATTTACCCATTGATGAGTCAGGTGTGCTCTAGGACTGGAGTTGCTGACCCCTGATTTAGACAAAACTTAGCAAACACAAGCTTTGATATCTTCGCTTGTGAAATCAGTTATCAGTTTGGTTCCTTGAAGCAGAGACACTTTAGGATCAAACCCAAGCCTTTCCTTTTTCAAATATATAGAAATATGATTTCGCTGGCTTGAGTGACCCTTAGTCATTATTTTAGTAACATTCATTATAGGCTGTGGCTACATTAGAAGATCCATAATTCACCTCTGCACTTTTCTGTCTTTGCTCTCAATTTACAAAAACGTGTGACTTTTTTCTCTCAGCAGTTATCTCTTGCTTGAGGTTTGGTAATTATCAATTCTTCTTTTTTTGTCCTCTCCACCTCTAACTAGTGGCAGACCCTTCTTGAGTCTGGTTCTGTCAGACAGATTTTTCTCTCCACTGTCACCCTCCCTCATGTGCATGTTTCAGATGGGGCTGAAAGAAAGAGTTAGATGTAACCCAACTTTCTTTTGAAGTGTATAAATCCAAGTATTTTCAGTCTAGTTTCATCCTTATTTCTGCACTTGTTAAGCGTTTCAGAGAATATTGACTTTGTCCCCTGTGAGGAACAATTTTAAGTAGGACAATGTCTAGAGAGGACATTGATGCACCTATTAAGAATGAAAGAAGAAGTACAAATCTCTTCAGGCTATGGTTCATTCCTACAAAGATGACCCAAATTATGCAACTACAAAGCCAGTTTGCTTACAGAGCAGCAGCCTCATTGAAATGCAGGACAGAAGCCACAGGAATAATTTCAGACCTTCCTGAATAAGTTAAAGCCTCTGATCTCGTGGGCTACTTGCAGATCAGCTTCCTTGAATGGATCCCATCACTGGTTTTACACATTTGTGAGATTAAAGTTGTAAATCATATCACTGTCTAAATGCTTATCGTAGTACTTCCAGGTTTTAAAAATCTGTCCTAAAAATAATGTTTTTAAAGTTTTGAGATATGCTTCAAACATCTCCAAATGAAGTATTATGAAAAAGGTAATTAACATATTGAGCTAAAAAACACTTTGGTATTTTTATCCCAGCAAAACTTAACATCTGCAGTCTATAACAACTATGTGGACTAATACTTTGTTGTTTTTTTTTAAAGAAAAATGGTGCCTTTTACATCTCTTGCTCCTCTTCAGTCATAGATATTTTCAAGAAGCAGACATTTTCAAACATTCTGAATATTTTGGGATCTCAACCACATGATGTTAAATTTCATAGGCTTGGTTATTTTTGAAAACTTCCCAACTTTTGTGGTAATGGGGCTAGGCTGCTTAAGTTCACTACACTGCTTAGAGGAACTGGGGAAAGTGCACAGATTGCAAAATTTCATTACCGCTGCTGAACCTGAATGACCCAAATGTTAACTAAACTGTCTACAAAGCTTCTTAAAAGACTGGATCAGCTGTCAGATTTGGAAAATAATCGCTCAGGTTTGGTCAAAACCTTTTTGGCAGACAGATTTGTCATCTTTTCACCCTGAACAATACAGTATGTGAATACATACAGACATAGCTTGGTGCTAATTAATTAGGAGTCCTTTTCTTTTTTTTATTCATATGAGTTAAAGCATAAACTTAATCATTTTAATAGTAAATTAGAATTTATTTTCGTCTTTATCTATTCCATAAATAGAAAAAAGGAAAATATAAACCAAAAACAGTCAAACACACACATACTGCAAGCCCACAAACAGAGAGGCCACAAGTCATTGAACAAGTGGTGACAGGCTGATTGATCCCCCAGCGAAAATGGGCGATATTCTCTCAACATCGATATCAATAAAGTCTCCTAGGCTTGAGGCTTCTCAGGGTCTGCTTTTGTTTCTCTTCCGAAGAGAGGTAAGAAAATCTATAGACAATTGATGGTGTCTCTGAGAGAGGCTCTATTGGAGTATATCAAATCAACATATCGGAGAAGGGAAAGTTTGGCCTCTGAATTAAACTGTTTTTACTTCAAGTTCCAAAGCAGATTGAAAAAGATAGGCCTGTTGTGATTTAAAGCTATGATAAAAGGTGGGCAATGAGCAAGGGATCTCCCTCTTTTAGATATTGATGATCGAAAGTGAATTCAGAGAGATCCATCATTCACACTGGGCTGATTTGTTTTGTTGTATTGCTGTCCATATATTTATTCCTTCATATGTTAAAGACACTATAAATATTTTTTTTTGTTGTAGGAACATTTATTTTGATTCAATTTCCTGTTTTTCTTGTTTCATTGGGTTTTTCATCACGAATAGATGAATGAATGAATGTTGCACAGTGGTATAGTTTGTACTATTTACAAATATTAAGATGGTCCAGACACCAGCTAGTCTCCAAGAACCTGCAAGTAATTAGTGATTTCAAACTGACACATGTCGCGAGTCTGAACTTTTTGGTTTATGATTGAGTTGTTGATGCTGGTGTTGGGTCTGTAATGCACTGATGATCTAACCATGGTAAATCACCCAACTTTCTCAAATAGGTTCGAGGCCCTCACCCTGGAACTTATCTCAGTGAGGTGGAAATCAGGTAGCAGAGCAATGAACACTTGTTTTCTAATAGGATCTAGTTTAGAAAAGAAAAATAAATAAATAAAAAACAAACAAACAAACAAAAAAAAAAACAACAACGGAGAGACGTTATCAGTTAACCACATCTCCAAGGGTTGTGCGGGTGGCAGCAGAGAAGTCCAGACTCATTCCCTTGGCTCTTCTCCTAGGTCATAGGGGCAATTCCTGATCTTCCTGTGAAGATAGCCAGTAGCTTTGCTGATATTAATCAATATGACACTGATAATATTTTGATATAGCAAAATATGTATGGGATTAAAATTTAAAAGGTGAGATTAAAAAGGTAATGGTAGCCCACGTATGAGTCTGTCCAGCATTGATTCAAGTCCCTGTGGTGAAGACCAAGTCAGGCACCCTCTAAGAAACAACTTCAGAGATAAATTTACCAATATAGATTAATAATGTAAAATAAATGGAAAATAATATATTTTAGTTTGATTTCATAATACATAGTGTTTTTGGAACTATGTTGTTGAAGTGATGTCAACTTCAGACTTCTGTCGTTGCTTCTTGAACTTTGGTAAATAAAAGTCCTTCGTAATAATAACAGTCATTTGTCAGATTTGGCCACAATAAGACCAAGCTGAGCCACGAAGAACAAGCTGAGAAAAAGTGATGTTTGTAACTAAATGTATTTAGAGTTCTAGCCCCACTTTTTTCAAGGTTAATTTCTTCTTCTCTGCATTGGCCCTCTTTTATTTTCAACAGAGGGTGACTGGTAGAAAAAGCCTATAGCAGGTCAGAATCTAACTAATTATTATTTTTTATTCACTGTGGCTGTACAATTGTAGTAGTTTCTGTTAATTAATGCAGGCTTTTGTATTCTTCAAGGAATTCCCATAGAAAAAACCTCACACATCAAACATATGGATATCTAAAAAAAATAGCAAATAAAGCATTCTAAATAGACATTCCTCATTATTTTCATATGATAATTAGTCAGAAACATGAGGAAATCAAAAGGAAAATCATATAATGATGCATGGGCACAAATATGGCACATATTGCATTCTTTTAACTTGAATACATTACCATATATTCATGTTTTTATGAGCCTTGAGCTAGAGTTATGTAGGGCAGCTTGCTGACCATCATTCACAAGCTGTTGGCTTTTCTGCACAACGTCAGTCAAATAAAGATCTCATCCACATAACTGGCATAGTTTTTAATGGAAATAATGTTTCTGGGATTAGGAGCCATTATATGCATGCTTTGCTCACACACAACTGAAAGAAGCCGCTTGCAGCTAAACTCCACTCACATTCATACGCGCATGCACATCACACCCTGACACCAGTGCACATGGGAACAGCAGTATTTGCTTTATGCATGAGGACAGGTAAAAAACACACAAATCCACAGTGGACGCAGACCATAATTGAATGTGACTCCCTCTGTATACTATCCATAGCTTGGGGATCCTGCCAGGTAATTGGAATATACAGCTCTCTAAGCTGCTGGTGAACTCCACAGAGGCTTGGTTGTCAGACGCTGATGGCCCACTACAAGTTTAGCTATGTTAAGGTAGTATACGATCTTCTACAACCAATATTCAAGGTAAGAGCTAGAAATAGAAATAGACTGGAAACGTAGGCTGAGAATAAATCATATATACCTAATTTAATAATGCAATAGTGAATGATTGAAAAGGCTTGCTAGTCTTTGCATGGGCATGTAAATTTTTCCTTTTTTTCCTTTTTTTGTCAATTTTCAATTATTGTGACATTATGAGATGAAATAAAACACAACTTAGTGAACAGTGAACATGAGAATAGTTTTGCCTCCAATATGAAAAAGAATTTAACAGAAAAAGAAAATTCCAAGTTTTGTTTATTTTTCCTAAATTCAGTTGACCAGTATATGTGCCAAACTTTTCTGTCAGTAAGTGGGTTTACATTACAATTTTTACCAAAATATTTGTGGAGTTTTGAAACAATTTCAATATGCAGGTGTTTCCATTGAACAGTGTGTGAGGCATAAGCTGCAGATCTCATAAAATCTTGTCAACGAGAATTGTGGCACACGCATGAAGTATTATTTTGGATTGTTTTTTCCTTTGAGCAGTGAATTTGCTACAGCTTTTCGAAGCCATCTCCTGTCATTTTCCTTTCAAATTCATTGTAAAACTCTGCATTTCCAGTTTGTTTACTCCATACCACGTCATCTAAACCGGTCACGTGACCTGCCTATGTCATTTCCAGGAATGCAGAAATGCGAAAAAAGTGTTTCCATTTCACTTTTGCGATAAATTTCAGTATCAAACGTCTGAAAAAACCACCTCATGATAAGATAAAAACTTTTTAGCGACATTTCAGTTTTTTCAAAATGTAGGTGCTTCCATTAGCGGATTTCAATTGCGATAATTAGGTTTTGGGCAAATCAAGGGGTCATGGAAACGTACTTAGTCCCTCATTCTAACAGGTGTAGAAGTCTTAGGTATGACAGGGATCAAAGCAAGATTAAATACAATAAAGTTGTACCCAACAAATGGAGCAAACTTGGATTTACTGACCTACAGAGGTAAGAAGACTAAAGGTCAAGTGTACTGTTAAGGCCGGTGTAGGTAGCAGATCTGTTTGGTCTGCACCTTGTCCTGTATCTCGCCAACATGTTCGGTTTCTGCCTGCTGGCTAGCGTTGACTTAGCTCTGGCAAAGCTCCCGCTATTTCATTCATTGCGCCCAATGACTTCCCCCGGACAGTGTTTGAGACAGTTGTGAGACTTCTGACTTTTCAGATTTCTGACACCACAATACATTTTTTTAAGAATCACCATGTACATGTTATCTGGACACAAGACAAAAAAGTTGTTACACATCTTTATCCTTCAGCTTATTTTGTACATATACAGTCTTTCATCTATTGGCATCCTACCTCAAATAGCACACATTGGTTCCTACAATACATTCACTCCTACAACATGCTTAATATGTGGGGCCAGCCATGACATTAATATAAAAAGCTGGGGTCTTCATCTTCATCATTCACCATTTTTTGCCTCAAATAAACACAACTATTGCAGCGGTTTTTTCACCACTCCATACAGACACCTCAGGGCCGATGGCTCCATGATTTCTTTCTATGAATTAACATTCAACTGTGAATCCTAATTTGTGATGTAGCTTCATAGATATAAATGTGCTTCCTAACCTCCTTCATCAATTGTTCATCTGCCTGCTCCATTGTGGGTTGTACAGGCTTCCCCATATATTGAGTAACAGGAACAAAACATCTGGAATCATGTTTATTTCTGCTGTGAAGTTGGTCTGTTTAACATGGGAGTATATATGAATTTGCTCTTTTTATGGAAAATCTAATGGATGAGGGAGGAACTGCAATCTTTGGCACTTCTGCATATAGGCTTTACTTTTGTCCAATTGAGTTGCTGCGTGTACTGGACAAAAACAGTTCTAGGTAGGTTTTAGACACCATAGAAACTTCTAAAGTATATCAAATTATGACCCTAAATTACATTGTTTATACCAGCAGTTGACAACTCCGGTCGTAGAGAGCCACACTCTTGCCAGTGTTAGAAGTTTCCCTGCCACGACACAGGTGACACATTTGAATTGATTAGCAGACTTGTGCAGAGCTTGAAATCGACTGTGTCTCAATTCAGGGTCTACATACTTCGAAGTGTGGATTCAATGTGCGCGTATGTCATACTGGGGTACCCATCTTGAAGGGTACTTCAAAACTGTGGCAGATAAACCTCTAACACTTGCAGGAGTGCGGCTCTCTAGGACCGGAGTTGCCGCACTCCTGGTCTGTACTTAACACTGAACATCAAAGAGACTGCAGCATTATTTTAAGGTTTTCTGTTTCTATTTTATAAACTGTAAAATATTTTGTTGAAGCATAAAAACTGAGAAAGGTTTATTACATAATCAAAACATGTAAAGTTGTGTGTCCTTCCTGGCAGGAAAAGGCTGGACTTATGAGCTGTTTGTGGGACTTTCCTTCCATTCTTCGAACAAAAGGATGCTGGAAGTGTGAGAGATTTTTCAGACCATCTACTGTTTCTTTATTACATAGCAAAGATTTGCAGTGAGATGGTGTCACAGGAGGGTGAAAGCAAAGCAGAAAAGTTGCTGAGTTAATCACGCAGTTAGGTCTGTGTTTTAAGATTCTAATGTTGGAGAATCAATCCTATTTTCATCTTTAGCTCATTCAGAGAAACTGTAATGCTTGTCACCAGAATTTGCTGGTTCCTTAATTAAATCTATTGCCACGATTATTGCCAACCTTCATATGCTTTCTATTAATCTCCATTCATTCAATAATCTCTGTATTGGTGATTTGCTAAACATTGTGTCTTAGTTGTACTGGTTTTAGTTTGTGATTTCAGCCAGTAGCAAGCCCTACATCTTTCCCACGTAAATAGTGAAACACATAATTATCACATCATAATTGCAGTAAAGATGGATTTGACAGAAATCATTTCCCGTATCTAATACAGCACTAATCAAATCTGTTCCCCTACTCACTAATCAACCTTTGATGATTGAGTTTTGGACGTTGGTTTCTGTGTGTATGCTTGTGCTAGCAACTTTTTTAATATTTATTTAGCTATTATTTATATGTGTTGTGCGCACAGCATAAATACATACGTACATACACACACACACATATATGTATATCCATCCATCCATCCATCCATCCATTTTCTACCGCTTATTTCCGACCGGGGTCGCGGGGGGGGGGGGTTGGGGGGGGGGTGGGGGTGGGGTGGGCTGGAGCCAATCCCAGCAGCCAACGGGCAAGAGGCCAGTCCATCACTGGGCCAGCACACACATAGACAAACAACCATTGCGCAGGTATAGAGGTACATCTAAGGAAATTAGAATATTATGGAAGTTAATGTGTTTTTGTGTGTATATA
>JBAMHX010000001.1:32988068-32999309 GCA_037177515.1 Pseudomugil tenellus
ACTCCGATCAAGCATGCAGCAAGACAGAGTCAGTAACCTTACACTTATGTCCATTGAGCATGACATTCTTCATGATCCGGATTTTAAGGACCTAATCACAGCTTTCTCTGCCAAAAAAAACAGAACAAAGCACTTTTAAAAAGGACAGTGTAGTGTTAAGAGATGAGAAAGGACTTTTGATAGGACAGTTCAATGTTTATTGATGGCCTTTTTTCAGTTGTTGTGGCTGTTTATTATTGGAAAAATAATGTTTGTTAAGTTATTATTCATTAAGACCATGCTCTATTTGTGTGTGTGTGTGTGTGTGTGTGTGTGTGTGTGTGTGTGTGTGTTGAGTTGCATGGGGTTACAAGATTGATCTTTTGCAGTTATTTATTCATTCATTAGTCTTTATTGTTCATAATATTCATGTTATTTTTATGGCAATGAGACTAAATTTGGGAGACATGGAAGGGCCTGCAAAACTTCTCAGCCCAGGGGCCTAACAGTAGGTTAAGGCGGCCCTGCCCCCACCCCCTCTTCCTTCCTCCTCCACCCGCCCTCCGACACACACACATCCATAGAAACAAGGTCATTGCTCTTTGCAGATATATAACAGGCTTAACAGGAACAAAAAAAAAAAAAAACAAATACTAAACTTTATTATATTAATTATGGAACAGTGGGAGTGAAGACAGTAGGATGTCAAAACAATATGTTTATTTAAACATAATGTAATGTAATTAAAGGGTATAAAATAATCAATCAGGTTTATTTAAATGTTACATATATTCCATATTATGATTTATTCTTTTGGGTACTATTATTAAATGTATTTATGGTTTTTGATGTGCTAAATGTCCTGATGAAATACTGTGAAAGTGTCTACATTTATTGTAATTGTCGGTATAACCATTTTAGTCTAAAACAGTATTTCGCTCCGTCCTGTGTCTTGTTTCTACTTTCAAAACTTTGATTTTGTGAAATAATGTTCACTTTTCTGTCTATATTTTGGATAGAATGAAATACGATTAAAAAAATAGTCAAAGGTAGGTTTTTAAAAAGCGATACTGATAACCAATAACTTTTCGCTGCTGAAGGCAGTGACACCTGAGATACAGCATTCCAGCCAACACCGCCAATACAAAGATCCACAGCAAATACATCTGCTCTCAGCATCTCATTTGGTTAGTGTCTGTCTAGCTTTGTTAAGTACAAATTAGTATTAAGAGCTTATAATTTATAGTAACAAGTAAATTAAGGAGAGTGAAAATGTACATACGGGACTAAATTTCTCCTAACTCCTGTGCGTGTTAACTTCTACCTCAACTTCAGTGTGCATCTTCCATTAGCTCAAGTCATCTGATCTCCAAGGTAAACAAAACACTTTTTTGCTAGCTGGAATGGATTAATGAGAGTTCAATTAATTTAAACAGGGAAAATTGCTTTGAAAAACAAGCAAACCGAGATACGAGCAAAGTCACGGAGCAAATTAAATTGTATCTTGGGGTATTACTGTAGTTTCAAGTCTGCACTCAACCACTGTGCACGCAGACAGTTCAGGCTTCCTAGTGAAAGTGGAGTGCTGCCGCGCTGACAAAAATATATGTTATCGAGGGCAAGTTGTCAGGATATTGAAGTTATGAAAATCATGTCATAGTTTCTTGTTATCGACCCCATAGTTATCGTGCACCCCTAATCAGAGGATTACTTTTAATATATTAATTAAGCGGTTTTAAACCCTAACTGTGCTTTAGACATTGAATCAATCTGTGAAATTTATTATTGCATCAGTCAGTGGTTTTGAGAATGAGAAAGATTATGGTGATATGTACATCCCTAACCTGAGCTACTCAGTTCAGTCCTACAAGGATTGTAATCCAGCAGGTTTTCAATGTTTTCCAGCTTAAACCTGAATCTAATAAAATGAATCTAACACCTTGTCAAGTTCTATACAGTCATTAATTTAAGAAAGGTGTATTTGAGCAGGAATACATATAAAACGGGCTGGACTGGGGGCCGATGTAGGACTGAATTGTTGCAGTTTCCACCCTAAAAGTACCAGAAACATCATTTTTGGAGAAGTATTTCATGAGCTTTGAAATTTTTATGACAATAGATAGACTTATTTGGCCTTGGAATCTGGGCCTTGTAGACTCACCAGAAGACACATTTCTTCCCCACTTCAAGACTGTTCCTGAGGATAATTAAAGACGATATGAGCCTTTGAACTAACTGAATTGTTTTTCTAAGGTCTTGACTCCACAGGAATCTACAATCAAGTCTTCATCACCAGAGACAGGACAAAAACAGATATTCTAATAAACATTCTCACAGCAAGACAACCAAGCTATTTGGTCTGCCTCACCAGAGACAGAGAAATGGGGAATGTCATGTTTACACCGTGAGTGAAATTTCCTTTCACTCTTACAAACTTGACCGAGCCTTAAATCAACCCAACATTTTATGTTTATAACCTCAAGAACTTCAAACAGATATTTCCCAGGACTTTTAGAGTTGATATTTGATTCTCAGATGGCATGACATTCTAATAGTTATTTGTTTCAGTCTTTTATGAGGTTCATTTTAAATACTTGACATTTGTTTTAATAATTTTACAGTTGTTTCAATTTATGTACATATGTTACCTTTTTTCCTTGTTTTAATGTGATATTCTTAATTTTACGGTTCAATGTATATTTAGAGGGCTGCACTGTGGCAGGGTGGTTAGAACTGTAGCCTCACAGCAAGCAGGTTGCCGGTTTGATTCCCAGCTCGGGCGGTAGCCGAACTGTGTGGAGTTTGCGTGTTCTCCCTGTTAGGACGCGGGGAAGGTGGTGGACCCAAATGTGGAAAGGAGTAGGCAGCTGGATGGAACGTAACAGGATTTATTACGGAATCCAAAGAACTAAGAACGATATACAATGAACCAGCAAACAGAACAGAAACCAACAGGCTTAAATACAACTGAACTACAACAGGTGAACACAATAACCAAGCAAACACAGGTGAAACTAATGAAGACATAAAGCAAAAGACAGAAACATGGGGCAAAAACAGGAAGACTACAAAACAAAACTTACAAAACCCAGAAACCATAACAGTACCCCTCCCCCCCTCAAGGGGCGGCCACTGGACGCCCCAAAACACCAAACGAGGGAGGGAGGACGGGGCCCGGAGAAAGGAACAGTCCCAGAGGCTGCAGAGTCCATAGTTCGGGCTCAGGAGGCCGGCCCGGAGGCCGCAGGGACAGGAAGCCGGGCTCGGGGGGCCGGCCGGGATCCGGCGGAGGGCCCGGAGGAGCAAGAAGAGGAGCGTCCCGGACTGGGACCTCCCTGGAGACAGGCTCAGGCGGCGGCGTGGACCAGGGCTGGCTCTCGGGCAGCGGCGTAGACCAGGGCTGGCTCTCTGGCGGCGGCGTGGACCAGGGCTGGCTCTTAGGCGGCGGCGGCGGCGGCGGCGGCGGCGGCGTGGACCAGGGCTGGCTCTCAGGCGGCGGCGGCGGCGTGGACCAGGGCTGGCTCTCAGGCGGCGGTGGCGGCGTGGACCAGGGCTGGCTCTCAGGCGGCGGACCAAAAGGGGGTTGTCCGTATTGCCAGCATGGAACCCCAGAAAGGCGAGGCCTCCTCCGACTCTGAGTCAGACTCCGGGCCAACAGAACAGAAACCAACAGGCTTAAATACAACTGAACTACAACAGGTGAACAGAATAACCAATCAAACACATGGGCAAGACAGAAACATGGGGCAAAACAGGAAGACTACAAAATAAAACAGGAAACCAGGAAGTCTACAAAACAAAACTAACAAAACCCAGAAACCATAACACTCCCCGTGTCAGCATGGGTTCTCCCCAGGTACTCTGGCTTCCTTCCACAGCCCAAAGACATGCACTTTGGGGATAGGCTGATTGGTGACTCTAAATTGCCCATAGGAGTGTGTGTGTGTCTGCATGGTTGTTCGCCTATGTGTGTAGCCTTGTGATAGACTGGCAACCTGTCCAGGGTGTACCCCGCCTCTAGCCCACTGTCAGCCGGGATAGGCTCCAGTCTATTGGTGGACTAAAGCAAAGCCCTGCCTCCAGGCAGAGGGGCGCATAGTTCTGAACTGCAAACGGAGACACTTTCAGATCAGTTGAGTTGTTTGGAGGAGATACAGTTGCCCAGATGAGGAGACAAAGAAATGCTCTGGACACACAGGATAATAGAAAGCCATGCTGGGCAGAGAATATGGTATTAGACAATTTCCATCTGAGAAACCCAGATGATAAAGAAATTTTTGATTTTTCCACAGTTTAAGCTTTTTAAGCCACACACCAATAACTTTCCCTTTTTGGACCTTTTTACCATCTTCGGCTCTGAATAACTTTCTTCCATAATCACCACAAAGCCATCGATCCAGCGAACAGTGACGCTGGAACTCCAAACCCAGACTGCGACCCAGAACAAGGATACCGGTTCCAGAAAGGAAAAACCCACCATTTTCACCACTTTCAGAACAGACCTTGGAGCAGTCCAATCAACAGGTCGTAAGCCCCGCGGTTCTGAAAGAACCTTTGCTTCCTCATCCGGGGAATTCCCTCTCTTTTGTCACGGTTGGCGAGTTATGAACCAATTTCAGTCAGGCCTGGTTTAATTTTTCATAGACATAATTAGTGGTGGCCTATCTGTGTGGAGTTTGCATGTTCTTCCCGTGTTAGCGTGGGTTCTCTCTGGGTTCTCCGGCTTCCTCCCACAGTCCAAAAACATGCGCCTTGCAGATAGGCTGACTGGGGACTCGAAATTGACCTTAGGTGTGAGTGTGTGTATGCGTGGTTGTTCGTCTGTATGTGTGGCCCTGTGATAGACTGGCGATCTGTCCAGGGTGTACCCTGCCTCTCGCTCGTTGGCTGCAGGGATTGTCTCCAGCCCCCCGCAACCCCGTTTGGCAATAAGGGGGCGAAAATGGATGGATGGATGGATGGATGGATGGATAATTAATAAACGTCAGAGTTTATTTAATTTACGTTCAATTCTTACCACAGCTTTATCTCCTTCTCCATGGAAGTTCAGGTTCACTATCACATATACACATCATTGGTTTATGTTTGCTGTTCTTGTTTCTTTACATTTTCTTAGGGATGGAGCCAATCCCAGCTAACCTTGGATGAGAGGCAGGGTACACCCTGGACAGGTTGCCAGTCTGAGACTGATTTTTTAAAAACATATTATATAGCGCTTTTACTTTCATTTCTCAATCACCAAAGCAGTTTACAGATCCTGCAATCAACCCATTCACACACTGATGTGTGGGAGCCATGCACACTGGCGTTACCCTGGCCACCAGGAGCAACTGGGATTCAGTGTCTTGCTTAAGTACACTTTGGCAGACAGACTTTAGATGGAGTGGTAATCAAACCCATGACTCACCAATCAGAAGTCAACCACACTACACCTGGACCACAGCTGCCCTTTCAATTCTTAAAGTTAATTTTTCATATTAATATGAATTTATGATGTATACCCACAGCAGAATTAAATAGCTCTGCCTTGGACAACTCATCAGTCCATCATAGACTACCTTCCTTAGAATAACTTGTTAAACACAAGCATGATTTTGACTTAAATCAAGTATAAGATCAGGAACCGTCCTGCTATGAGGTGACAATTCTAACTCATACCATACAGCCCTGGGGCCTCTTTTATAAAGCTTGCTTACTATGCAAACTTTGTGATTTATAAAAATAAACTTGACGAAGGTTGCACTAACCTTGGACCTGACGAGACGGAAAACCGGCTGAAAAGCTGATAATACATTTAAGCCATTAAACACATTTGTTATCATTAACAGTAGACTTTGTATTATTATAATAAAAAAACAGAAAAAATGGATCATTATATACATGCCCAAAAAGTTATTTTTTTTCCATAAGTAAGTACTTAAACAGTATGCTCATACTAATAATGCCATAACGGATATTGGTACATTAATTGTGAGAAGGTGTCCAGCAATCTGAGTTACTGAGTTGATACACAAATATCAATGACTGACTGATGAGCCGATTTGTTCTTACAGTTATGTACAGAAGTGGGTCCAGTGTAACGCGGCGGCTTTCCCCTGATTTGTTACGCCGCTACTATAACTTCAAAATAACATTGCCTTCTGAGTCTCCACCTCGATAATGAGCACCTCGATTTCAGTCTGAAATTTTAAGTTCACGCGTCCGTGTATGATAGAAAGTGGGTGTGTAGGCGCGGGCATGCGAACCAAAATGACCTGCGCAACATTTTTTACCAAGGTTGTGATTTATAAAAGGAAATTGCCTTTAATTTGGTGTACCAACTAGTTTTTTTTTTTGTTTTTTGTTTTTTGCTAAGCACGATTCTACAAGTGATTCTACGCAAATCTTTATAAATTAGGTCCCTGATCTGTAAATCTAAAAATGTCTGACATTAAATAAAAACATGTACCTTCTCCAGTACGTCATGGCTGACTATGCACTGTAAGCTTCCCGCATAGGAAAGATACAAACAGGCAGGACAACAAACCAAAATGTGCATTTTCAGTCTCAGAGTCGCAGCAAAAGACTGCAAAGTAACCTGACCCTGGGTCTGACTTCTTTTGTCTAGACTCAAATATCTTCGGGATCGTCTATGCAGAGTTCCACATTGGCTGGCAATGTGCAACTTTATATAGCTCTCATCTCACTGCCTCTGCCTCCCAAGGTGGTACTGAGGGCATGGATGTTTGTGCCTCTCTTACAAGGGCAACGTCTCATTACAATGTCAGTGTCAAAGTGAAAGAAGTACTGCTTCAATATGAAAACATATGGAGATAACCGCCAGGAGTGGCAGGATTCGTACTTCAAAAATAGAAGCTGGATGTTGTAGAAGCTGACAGTCAGCCGAGAGCCCACCCACAGGAGCTGCTATTCCAAGGGCACAAATGTGGCCAGGGACCAGGGGAGCACCAGGAAACTTGAGGGATGTGGGGGGGTGGATGCTGTCATTGCTGGATCAGTAGAAGAGGCAGACACCATGGACCCAGGTTCAGCACATTAAAACTCAGGGGAACACTCAGATGGAGTTCAGATGTTGGGGTGGCTAACCATTGGCAGAATCACAATGACATGGCAGCATTTGTGTCTGCTTAGGGATATCTGACTAAAGCACTTATTTAACAAAAACATTTATGGACTCATTTTGTTTGCAGGCATACTTGCAGCCATGTTAATGAGGAACGCGAGTGACGGCAGTTCTCTTGGAACAGAGTTTGGTAATGACTATAGGAATAACTGATGGGTCTTCTGCTGCAATGCAGCAGAGCAGAGATGCAGCAAGGAACAGGAAGGAAGAAACAGAAAGGTGTAATCAATTGTGGCGTACACAAGGTAACCGTAGGATTTTTTTTTTTTTTTTTACTCATGTGGAAAATTTGCCAGTTTTTTAAAGTCATTCTCCCACATTTCCCCTTTCTAATACATTATAAAACTGTCTGTTTCCCAGGTGTTTGCTCCATTCAATGCCACATGACCCACTAGTCTGAGGATCCTTAAATACTTAAAAAGTGTTTCGATTAAACTTTTGCGATAAACTTGTATTGAAATATCTGAAAAACGACCTCATAAGATTGTACATACGTCTTAGTAATGACCAAGAGTTTCTTCAAAATGTAGGTGTTCCCATTACTGGAATTCTATTGCGATATTGTGGTTCTATTCTAAATTCTGGGTGTAAAAATTGGAGGTTTGTGCACTTTTGCATCTCCGTGTGCACGCAGATTTTCCCAACCAAAACAGTCGTGTAAATGCGGAATTAAAGTGAGAATGAAACGCTACTTTTGCGTTTTTGCTTTGGACCGTTTCTGTCTAAATGTAGCCTTAGTGCCCCCAGAATCTGCAGTTATGTTGTGATTTTTCTTTTTTTTATTTGGGTGGGTGGAGGGGGCTACCCATATTTCTTCCTCAAAAACTCTGCCCAAGATTCATATTAATCTCAAATAAAATTATTATTACAGTTGATAACCCTTGTTCACTGTAGCTGTTGCTGTCTAAACGATATGGACATCTCGTAAAATGTTTTGCGTTTTTCCCACCTTGCCGTGTAAAGGGTGGCCTAAGTAAAAGTACCCACCATTTTTAATTGCATATTTGTTAACTGTTACTAAGGTATTGTCTATGACAAGATATATATCTTTTTTTAATACTTATGTAAACAGTTATTTACCTGCAGTTTGGTTACTTGCTGCATTTAGCCACTTGAAGCTGAATTACCTTATATACATACAAAAACACTCACACACATCTGAATGAACACACACACTCTCCCAACCACATCTCAATATTAACATTATTAACTCGGGAAGCAGAACTTTGCCATAAAGAACAGTAAAATTAAATAAATGGTCCAATAAAACATTAAAGGTCCAATATTATGCAAAATTGAGGGGTTTAGGAGGTTTTAATCTTCTATTAGTGTTAATTATAACTTTAAACGATCCCTGAAGTAGTTTTATTTTTCATCCATGCATTTTGTAGCTTTATCAGTTTAAAAAGAAGGGTGCAACTTAGCTTAAATAAATCAGGAAGTGTGCGTGTTGCTTCTGCTGCGCTCTCATCAATTGACAATCGAACGGCGACAACAGGCTTAGTAGCGGCAGGGGAGGTGGGGGTGGTGGTGTTGATGAGCTAGTGGAGCTGAGACCAAGTGTGACTTTCCCAGTTCTGGGTAGAAACCTCGCAGCAAGAAATGAGTGGTATGGCAAACTATAGTTTGGTGCATGTTGCAGAATGCATAATATTATGACAGATGTGCATAGGATAGACTGTGAAATGGCAGATATAGGACCATTGAACATATATCCTGCTCCTTGTTGTGGTGATTTGTTCACTGCTTATCCATTCCAGTAGTGCCATTTTGACTTAACTGACTGGATATGATCTTGTCAGCTCCAATTTAACTGGTAGAATGCAGGTTAGCGTGGTCATTTTCCAACAGAGGCACGGGGTTTGAGTTTGCAGTTTGAATGGGACCTTAGTTCTGCCAGGGGTTTTCTTCTAGTGCTACTGGAGTACATGTCTATTGGGGTAATTGGTGATTGGCTATAGATTTGAATGTCAGCTGGTGTTGTTGTCTTGTCTCTTTGTTAGTTGTATGATGAGTCTTAGTGTTCAACCCCACTTGACTAATGACATCTAAAATATGCCCCAGTGTTTATCCAGAACAAGAAAGTGTGAGAATAAAATGACTGGTTTGGCTCATTGTTAGAGCTGATGTTTGTCCATAACCTATTTTTGGAATATATGGAAAGGTTGGCAATAGGCAGATTCAACTCAACAGTTAGCATACCAACCTGTCAACAGTTGTCTTTGTTTTAGAACAAAAATTGGAATCAGTGGGGATGTGTGTGACTACATGTTCCACAAATCCCCATGTGTGGGACATGTAGTGCACGTGTGTGTGCATATGTGAGTTCATGTCTACAATGTAAGAGGAGTATATTGACAGGATGTTGATTATCCAGCTTGTGAGAAGATGAGACCTGTCTGAATGTCAGGTGGAAGTCAGAGTACAGATGAATGATGAGGCACTCAGAAAGGGGAGAGCGAGAGAGAGAAGCACATGTCAGACCCAAAGGATGATGACGATAAGCTGTCTTTTTCTGGAGACCCAGACAAAAAAATGCAATTGCTTATAACGTTATACTAAACTTTGAGACAAAAATTCTTTGAATGACGCAAACAAATGTGCGATAAAAAGAATAAATTTACTTAAGAGATTTTCTAACCGAATGTCTACTTTTTGGAATGATGGTTAATAATTACAGCACAGGTCTGAAGTTTTTTTGGATTTTAAAAAAGCCCCTTCATATGCCTCAGTTTACTGTTATTTGGAGACAGTACGTTGAGCTTAAAGTATAGATGTTTTAAAAGATATTCATTCATAGCGATATGCTTGATAAACAAGGGAAAGAATTGCGTGGGGTTGGTGTGAAGAGGGGATGAAAGCAGATGAGGACTCACAGAATTATTGTTTATGCTGTGTCATGGTTATATTGGGTTTTGTCTTTATGGCAAAGTTGACTTTGTTTTCTGGTATCAGAAACCTACATCTGCTACTAAAATAAACTTTGTGAAGTATACTCCTGAAGTATTAGCCTACTATATACCAAAACAAAAAAATTCTTTGAAACTGTACTAGATCAGCAGCACTGCTTACCAATTAGATAATCTAAGAAAGTTTTCTTGGATTTATTTAATTCATACAGGTCACACAATTATTTATCACATGTTTGCAGTAAAAAACATACTTCTATTTCTGCTGCACTGCTAAAAGACTTCTCTTTTATCGTGGAAATTATGATGAAGTTACTTTTGACCATGACATAACCCATATTGATGGTAAAGTTAAAGTGACAAAAAGCCGTGATGTCTGGAAAGAACAGAAATAATAGTCTGGATTGACTGGAATAAATACAATGGTTTGACCCACACATAGAATAAAAGCAACTGAGTTGTTTTATTTTGTTAGCATAGCATAAAAAAACTGTAAAAAGCACAAACACCTGAATTAAGAAGTTTGAGTATCTGAATAGTTTCTGCTGTGTGTTTATTATTTATGCCAAATATTTTCTCTTCTGAAAGACAATATGTGGAAGAATAATGACAAAAAGCATTACTCATTTTTAATCTGTGTGTTATTTCTACAAAGTACTGTTAGTAATAAACATTATTTTCTTTGATATTCTTTTGTGCTGCTATTTGTATTGACATATTAATTTCACATAATTTAACTCCATAATCTCACAACTTAAGCTCCACTGCTTTAACGTGACCTTTTAGATTGAAAAAAAGGCGATGGGCCAAATGTAGGGCCAAAATGCGTGTTCTTTCTGGTGCTGTGTATATTATTCTTACAGCCCGCCGTAACAAAAATAAGGCAGGCAGGCACAAGGGTCTAGTATAAATAATAATTTATTTTAAAGAAATCCAAAAAGCCAAAGAGTAATCTAGCCCCCCAAATGGACTGAGCTCTTACTGGGAAGTGTTTAAGCTCATGCCACTAATCAGATGGCACTTGAAGAGAATTAAGAGTGATATATATATATATATATAGATATAGATAGATTTTCTTCCGGCTCTCGAGCAGAGCAGACGCTTCTACCCTCTCTCTGCCCCCGTGTGTTATCAGCGCTGTCTGTCCGCATGCTACTACTTCTTCAAGAGAACTTCTCTGCTTGCTTTCTTCACTTAACATGGATCTGATCAGCTGGGCTCTAAATGCTA
>JBAMHX010000001.1:33021471-33034035 GCA_037177515.1 Pseudomugil tenellus
TGGATGGATGGATGGATGGATGGATGGATGGATGGATGGATGGATGGATGGATGGATGAATGGATGGATGGATGGATTAAAACTTGTAAGGACCATCTTTCTTTTCTGCTTTGCAATATTGTATAAACATTAAAAATATTCATCCTATTTTAGAATAAGGAAAATCCATTCTGAACTCAATTTTCTTTTTGGATATTTTAAGACATTAAAGGAACATTGTCAAACAATGACAGAAAATATGTCATACATTCTAGTGACATTCGGTGACTGTACTTGAAGGATTGTTTTATTATTCTTTTAGAATAATTTATTTGTTGCGTGTGCACATACATGGCAGGTGCCATAGTTGTGCAACCTATTTGCAACAGTGTCTCTGACTGGAGAAACAACTGTGTGTAAAGTGAACACCTGCCGAGCTTTAAAATACCATCTCTAGTGGATGATTGAGATAATATGACTTGTAAGAAAATATACAGACACAGAGAAACAAGTTTCTAGAGGCAGAGGTTTTAATGTACATAAGGGGAAAATAGTCTCTCTCTCTCTCTCTCTCTCTCACACACACACACACACACACATCAGAAAAAAACCCATTATAGGTTTAAATAACATCCAAATATCTACACATTTAGAAGACTAAAGAGACAAATGCTTGATACATTTCTATGATGAATTTTGTTTTTCTGTTAACCCAGTTTGCAATTATATAATATTAAATGTTTGTTTTGTTTTTTCTTTTTTACTTTCTCTTTTTAATGTTCTTTAATTTACAAAAAGGCAGAAAGAAAGAGAGAGAGAAAGAGAGAAAGAGAGAGAAAGCCTCATCTGAATGTAAGGCTAAAAATGTGCTATTACACATCAAGAATTCACTAAGCCAGACATTTATTGCCAAAATATTAAATGTGTACTTTACATTTTACTTTAACAGTTTAAGTTTATTAGATTGCTGATATTTATTACAGTGTATGTAATTGTTAGGTAATTACATATACAGATACAAACACTGATAAAGTCAAAGTACAGCCATCAACAGCACAGTACTGCTTGTAAATCTAGTGTACTGTGTACATCACATGTATTCAGAATAAAGTAGAAAAAAGTAGAATAAAGTAGAACGTCAGAGAGAGAGAGTGCAAGAGAGAAGTCATAAAACAGTAAAATCTCGGAAAAAATTATGAAATGAAAAGAGGAACGGACTGTGAAGAAAGCTATTTTATGTACAACAATTCCTTTAGTTTTCTATATTTATTTTTACAATATTACTTAGTTAGAAATAATGAACTTTTACCACTTCATTACCTTTTTCCTTGCTCACTATTGCTTTCCATCTCTCACTTTCTTTTGTCCTTCATCTTTGTTGCATATCATGGGAATGTATTTTCTTACAGCTGTGTGTGTTAGAGTGTGTATGCAAAGTCCTTTACACATAGCACTAAGACCCTGGGGTTTTAGCCCTTTCCAGCACTGAACGTGTGTATGTGCGGGAAGATATTGACTATGAAACTTTGGATCATTTCTCTTTATCAGAAAAACATTAACAACCCCCAGCCCTCAAGCAGCTGCCATTAACACACACCATACTTAGCTTATTCTGTATACGCAATGCTTACGGCAAGATAGACTACAATCAAGGTTGAACAATGAAGTTTCATAACATAAAGCCTTTCTGGTTTCAGGTTTGCTTTTTTCAGCTTTTTCCCTTTGGAGATAAAAACACAAATGAACAAATTAAACCATAATCTGTTTGGAACAAAAGTTTTTTAAAAATGTTGTTTTTTCAGTTTTAGTAGAAAATGTGTAATTAGATTAGTAAGGCAGAGCAAAGTTAATGATGATCTAAGTTTTTTTTTATCATAATTAAAGGACAATAATGTCTAAATATTGGTTCAGCATTTAACTGAACATCATTTTTTCTTATGTACAGGATGAAAATGATCATGAAAAAGATCCTTATACAGTTTAGTTTTAGGTACCAGCCTGTATCTGTCATCATAAAGCCGTCTGTCCCTCTGAGAAACACGCCTGTAATGTCAACGCCAGATGTTGATTTGCTTAAATCGTGCAGAAGCAACATTTATTGTTGCTTAATGGATACTTTAAATATTCCTCTGATTGATCTGTGTTGTATTTGCCTGGTTTTTCAACCAGACTGGGAATGTAGCAGAAAGAAAATAAGTGGAAGCCTGGAAGGGTGCGACACATAGGGTTCTGGCCAGCTGATGCAACTCAGTTTGACCCCTTGCAGATCTTCCAGAGTCAGGTTACCACTGTAGGACTCAGAGCGTATGTTTGTGTGTTGTTGAATTGATTTCCTCTGCGATGACAGCTCCAGTCAGGCTGGCACCAATGCTTTCCCCACCCCCTGCTTCCACTTTCCTTTCTATGCCTGATTCACACAAATGCCACCATCACTGACCCTGCAACACACACACACACACACACATACACAGACAGTGTTCATCACTCACACCAAGAAGAAGCAGCTGCTGGTATAATGTTCTGGTCTGTGTGTGCATTCAAAAGCTTTTCTCATCCTCCAATCATTTACATGGATCATTTTTCCTGTAAAAGCATTATTTTTAGACAAAAGTCCTTAATGATTTCCTTTAAGTTCCATTCCAACAGATGTTCTGCAACTGTTGGATCTGGTCATCCCAAACACATATATTAAAAATACATCTCACCAAATGGTCACCAACTTCTAATAACACAGTTTGCTTAATATGTGACTCTTGCTCCAGTGCTGTCTGCAAGCTTTTGACTTTACTCATGCTGAAGAAACATAACCACTGCTGCAAAGGGCACAATGCTTACGTCTGCTCCCGTCATTTGTTTATTACATATAATGCCACCATTGACATCCTCAGAGTTTTTTCCCGAACATCAGACCCAGGACAGGAGTGTTTGAAGCATTGACTGTATAAATTGATTGCTCTCTCTTGGAGCCAGCCATCTAGCGGTGAAGGGTGAACTGCAAGAATTTCTACTTCCTTATTGGCCACAAATTCGGCAGCCAGAGATTGCCACCTGGTTTGAAGTGTTAGTCAGAGTACTGACTACTGTCGAAGGGCATGTGATGGACACACAGAACGTGAGTCTTCAGGTTGCCCTTTTGTGAGGCACTTTAGAAGCAGTAACTGCATTTAATAGTCTCTGGCCTGTAAAATGAAACTCAATAAAACAATAACACCGACATTTTCATTCAGGTCAGAAAGTCTTAGAGTTTGCCACATAGTGATGATGATAATTCTCTGATACATATTGATGGATTATAAGCTCCTTTACATTTGAAGTATTTTATACTTCTGCATTTGTTGATAACTGAAAACAAACTACAAGCAGAGCTGCATGGAGGTGTGGTGGTTATCATCATTCCAACACATCATGACGATTCCTGGTTTGAACCTTGTATGGGGCCTTTCTGTGTGGAGCTTGTACACCCCCCGTGTTCTTTGGCCTCTTCTCATAATCCAAAAGCATGTGTTTCTAAAGGAGCCAGCATGAGTGAGTCAGATGTGCTGCCTTCTGATGGACTCCCAAGCTGTCCAGGGTGTCTCTTGCCTGATAACAGTGAGGATGGGCGCTGGGCCCCCTCTGTAACTGCAGGACAATAAGTGGGAATAGCCAACTGATGGAAATTCTAAACAAGGTTGCTTAAAACTTCAAACGCGGTGATGGAGCAAAGGTGGAGGCTAAAGCTTATGCAACTAATGTGTGATGGAGGAGTTAAATGATTCATGATTGGACTGCAAGGTCACTGAGATGTATGTGACGTCAGTCTTACTAGTTTGCTCTTTTACCAAGCTGGAATCGCTGACTGACTGTCTGTCTGAACAAACATTTGTTCTCATTTTGTTATGTGGTTGTCGGAGAATGATTTGTTGTCTGAGTTTGTGTGTGTGTGTGTGTGTGTGAGTGCAAATTCTCAGGGTAGCTACTTTTAACCTCTCTCATATGGTAATGATGTGTTTCAAAGGGGATTGGCTGAAGTTTTTATCCACATTTCATTTAAGACATACCTCATGGAACAACTGGTGTTGCTGGTGTTGCTCAGTGCACACCCTCTAACAAGCTGTTACAAAACGAGCTGTGAATTTATGAATTGAGTGTAAAGTCTTTCACTGTTTCTCTGTAGAGTTTTGACCAAAGTATGTCTGACATATAGACATAAAATCTGTAAGCTTGGAAAATGGAGGCACAATGTCTCCTCTTTCACATGTACATTCATGGTTTGAGACCTCCTGGTTTTCCATTATGACATTTTTTTAATAATTGACTTGGATTTGTAAAAACATCAAATAAACCTGTGAGCATAGAGAGAACCAAACTGAATGCAACGCGTTGATATTTTAGTCTTCAGACTTGTCTTGGTCCTTAAGGAGCTGTGTTCCAAGCATAAAAAATTAGACTGTGGAATAGACTGGAACAAGAAGAAGGTAAAGCTGAAGACAAAGAGGAGAGGAAATGTGTTTTCTGATTCACGACCCTTGCAGACCGCCTTCCTACTGAAACAAATAGATTAAAAAAACATTACTAAACATTTGCTGCCTTTGAGTAGTGACTTGCCACAAATTCATCTTAACTACTCTCTTGCTCCTCTGAGTCGATATGTATCTTTAGCAGAGGGTGCATACATCGCACCACCTGAACACAACAGCAGTGAGAAACAAGTTGAGGTATATTTCTCCATTTCCCCTACTTGCATCTGCTTCAGCACAAAATGTTCTCTCTAGATTGAATCTGATCATCACTGCAGCAAACACAATGGCCCTTAATAGCCCCAGCCGTTTGTTTGAGGGATGCCGATTACACCACCATCATAACCCACTTCACTTAGCTCACTCACTTCCAGACAGACTGAGAGGACAAAATGGAGAGGGAGGGAGGAAGTGAGACCAAGGGGCGGAATGAGAAGAGAGTGTTAAAGCCCTTGTTAGTACTTCAGAATATTAATAACACTACATTTGCTCTAATACTTCTTTTCTTTTTTAAATTTTCTTTATCTCGTATTCAGTTTGTGATGCTTTAAATCAAATTAACATATGGGTTTTAAAAGATATACTTGGTTAAGTGTAAGGAGTTTCAGTAGGTTGGAAGCCAGGATTTAAAAACAAATGATCTGAGCCATTCGCTTGTCATACTCATCTCATACTCACTTGCATGGGTGGATGAGGATGGAGAGCAAGGGTGAAGGCGCAGTAGAGATGGACATATGCATGCTTAAGTATAAACACAGAGAGACATTATGTGGAGATGAAGAAAGGCAAAGGAAGATGTGTGGAAGCAGCGACATTGTGTTTGGCAATCTGACATAGGCTTTGGAGCCTCACTGGCTTTTTGATATTACAATGTTTGCTTCAGAGACAGACAAAGGGATTGCTACAAGTTTGGAGGCTTTGGATGTTCCAGTTGTCTGAATTTCCAGATAAGCTAGTCTGCAGCACACAATGAAGGTTCTTTTATTCATGTGGAGTTTAATTTCACACTCTCTTACATTACGTTAAGTCCGAGAGGCAGAGTATTTCATCCCATTTTACACTTAGGGAGAGCCAAATATGCCCCCAAACATCTTGTTTTTCCCCCCATCTCCCTGCTTATTTACTATTAGTCTTCTTGGAGTTGGAAAATAAATACAAATCAAGCTGGGCCCTATCTCCAGAAAGATGTTTAGGTAAAAAGAGAGAGATTGCGGATTGAAACTCAGTACTTTTGAGAAAGTTGGATAGGATGTTTAAACTTGTGTTAGTGTTTAAATTGAAATGGACCACTGCAGAGCAAGTCAAAGCCACTAAGGGCTGAGCTCAGATATGGATTAAAAATTAAAGAGATCATCTTTCTTACTCGTTTCTTCCCACACACATGCACACATTCAGGCATTTAACTATAAGCTGGCTCTGGTACTGGGAGACAAAAGCTGCCATTATCAATCCACCAATCCATGTCCTCAGCTCTGTAACTAAAACAGCCAGCATGCAGCCACAGCACATAAGTCAGAGAGAAACCTTTTCAATCACTCACTTTACTTCTTGTTTATTGGTGTCACACTAATCTCCGTCTCCCAGACATATATACATCCATTGAAAAGCTTTTCTTGAACACTGATTTTAGGATTAAAAAAATCTTACCCTTTGATGATGCAATTTGAAATTGTTTAACTGGTTCCCTGAGATATCTACATGAAAATCTATAGATTTCTGCACCAGAGGGGAATCATATTTGAGTGGGTCTATGAAAGTAGGTTGCTTTTTTTCTAATGGAATATAAATAATTCTATTAACATTATTAATTAAAATCATAACATCACAGTCCTACCTTTTGCCATACATTTTGGAATTCTATAAGTAATGTACATGTGCCATATCAAAATATGGAAATACTAACAGTGTACATTTTAGTGTTTAACCCATATGTGAAGCAGTTAAATGTAGTAAACCCTAATTACAGTTGAATAGTCCTGTATAATGCACTACCACATTGTGGTCTTAGTTTAGTGAAAGGCTACCTAGTGGTGATACATTGAAGCTAATTGTTATCTGTGAGGATAAAGATTTATGGAACTTTGTAATATGAAGGACAATTGCACTTTAACTGTACACTGTGAGATAACTTTGTAAAAGAACAATTAAAAACACAATCTGGATGTGAACGGCAGCACTCTGTGTGATCAATGCTCTTACCTTTTACCATATCTTTCAGGTTGCAATCACTGCTACGGTGACCCCCGAGTTTGGGTCCCGTAACAGATCGTGGGGGCTCGTCCGGGATCAGCACACCATCCGTCAATGGATCGCTGCTGATCCAGTGATACTGAACACCAAGGCCCACAAAGACTGCTGTTACTCTAGCTAGGGGCGTTCCAGTGTGCAACTAAGAGAGAAAGTGACCAGTGAAGCGGGTGCACAAACCTAAGGAGTGCAGCACTGTTAACCCAAGTGTCAATGACAAGCACAATGTTGGCCAATGAGAGAAAGAGATTAGTGTGGTGTATCAAGAAGAATCTGCATCAGCTCACAGCTAGTTAAGCTTACTTTATTGCCACCGGTTTAGGAGCAGTCGAAGGACTTGATGCTACTCAGTTAAGTGATGATAATGAAGAGAGCTGTGTGGAATATCTTACCACATATCTGACGTGTCAATCTCTCCTGGAGCAAGGAGACCAGGGCTTGCTATTATTGGAAAGGCTTGATTGCATCATAGATGAAGCAATGGCTGGTTGTTGTCAAGACCCTGTGTCCTTTCAAGTTGAGGAAGATGTCAGTGAAACTGTGGCTCACACATCCCAGCCACAAGAGAGCAGTAGTGGGATGGATATAAAGACATGGTTAGCTCGTTATTAGAGTATTCAAAGTCAAATGCATCAAGCCCCACCTACTGCCACCTCGCTAGACCCTGAGAGACTTTTACCTACCCTAGCAAGTAGCAGTCATTCCACTAGCCAGCAAGCAAATCCTCCACCAATCTCAGAAACATCAAGGGGCCCACCACTTCCAACTCGTGAGCCCATCCAGCAGTGGTCCTCGCCACATCATTTTCTCACTCATTCAGGGACCAATCCAAGCCACACTGGTGAGAGCATGATAGCCATGAAAGATTTGCTGCTATCCCGCAAAGAATTTAAGATACATGGAGGAATGATAAGTGACACATCAGAGATCAGCTATATTAGCATCTGCAAACAAATGGATAAGGGTCTCAAAGAAAATCCCACACCAGGTGAAGTCATTAGGGGTGTGCTTCTGCCATCAAGCCAGGTAACTTCCGTGACATGCTAACAATTAAGGAAGATCTCACACTTGCAGAGCTTAAAAGCTTCCTGCAGTCCCATTTAGGAGAAAAGAGTAGCACAGACCACCTCCAAGATTTAATGTGCGCCAAACAACATAAAAACGAGACTCCTCAACAGTTCTTATACAGGATGATTGGACTAAAACAAAAGATTATGTTTTCACTAAAACAGCCAGACTCAGTTGTTAGATATGACATGTCCCCAATTCAATGCATCTTTCTGAACACCATCTGTCAGGGTGTGGGGGAGAAGTATGAAAGTGTTCGCCGAGACCTGAGGACATTCCTTAGTGATCCAACCATTAGTGACGAAGCACTGTTACGCCAAGTAATTAAAACAAAAACAGAAGAAAGTGAACGAAAGCGCAGACTTGGTCGCAGCTCAGGCCCAAAGACAGCTCATGCCCACGTAGCCAATACGGAGCACAAAGAGAAAAACAAGGATGATGAAAAAGTCAACTATGTTTACAAAGAGAATACACTCCAGAGACTAAGCGCCCAAGTAGAGGCATTAACACAAGCCATGGAAAATGTAAAAGCACTAACACTAGTCTTAACACCAGAGCAGAAAAACATGCCCAAAGCCCAGACAGAGAGACAAAGACTCAGTAGTTGCCACAAATGTGTTGCCCAAGCCAACCCAATTTGTAACCATTGCTTTGTATGTGGAGAAGAAGGCCATCGCGCAGTAGTTGCCTGAAAAAGCACACGCCGGCGGGAAACGGGAGACGGTCAGGGCAGAGGGACCACCCTTGACCGATGACTCTCAGCCATCCCACTCAAAATAAAGTCCAAAGCAAATTCAAGGAGAAAAGCAGGTATGACCAGTTCACAATAGACAAAGACAAGCCTCATGGATTAGTAGCCCCAATTGTTGGTCGCCAATCCCTTTTAAAATGCATGATGGATGGTTATCTTGTAACGGTGGTATTGGACACTGGAGCTGGGGTGAGTCTTCTAGCCCATGCATGGTTAAACAAGTACTTACCAGGGCAATCAATCAGACCTTTAAGAGAACCTATGGATGATGATCTCAATGTACGGGCTGTCACGGGCGATGTGGTGCCCGATGATGGGTGGGTAGATGTAGTAGTCAACCTGGAAGGTAACAATGACCCAGATTTATCCAAACGTGTACCCTTCGTAGTGAGCCGCCTTAACATAGAGAAACCAATAATTGGCTTTAATGTGATGTATGAGTTTATTAAAGACAATAGGGGAAACACCAAGGTCCTAGAGCTTATTGGTAGAGCCATTGGTATTGACACCACTGTTGTGAGTACATTAGTAAGTTTCCTCCAGACACAAAAAAATCCCTGAAGAACCAGCAACTGTAAAAGTAGGCTATAAAGCTGTTATTATCTATCCAAGTCAAGTTGCTTACATAAAATGCGGAGTGCCAGAGAGTATCAGCTCTACAGACTCCCTTGTATTGTTTGAGCCTGTGATGGACAATGCCCACGTTGAGCCACTCAGTGTTGGAGCAGGACTTTTGAAAATACACCAAACAGAGAGGCCATTTGTTAAAATACCTGTGTCAAACTACTCCAAACAAAGTGTAATTCTCCCCAGTTTAACTGTCCTAAGTTCTATTGAGGGCATTGTCAGAATAATTGAGACAGACAATCCCAGTGACCTTAGTGAAACCGTACCAGTCGCTCTCCACACTGTCCACTGTCTACCCAATTCCAGCAATGATCAGGAGCCACCAAAGACAACTCAATGGCACCCTCCCATGGACATCAATCACCTAGCACCAAATTCTATTTAAGGAATCAGGTGGTTTTGCTCGTGATGATGGTGACATTGGCAATATCCCAAGCTTGCAAATGACTATCGATCTCAAAGATGATATTCCAATTCAGTGTACTGCAATACCAAAGCCACTCTATAAAGAGGTGAAAGAATATATTCAGGACCTTCTTGCAAAAGGTTGAATAGTCAAGTCAAAGTCACCGTTCACTGCACCTTTTGTTATGTGAGGAAACAAGATGGCACACTAACACTTTGTATCTATTACAGACTATTAAACCAAAAAACTGTGCCAGACCGCCATCCCCTTCCACGTATCCAGGACCTCCTGGACACATTGGGTGGCCACAGCTGGTTCAGCATCCTTGACCAAGATAAAGCTTAACATCAGGGGTACATAGCAGAGGGGTCCCGCCATATGACTGCTTTCATCTCACCCTGGGCATTGTACGAATGGGTGAGGATCCCCTTTGGCCTCAGTAATGCGCCTGCTGCATTCCAACATACCATACCTGGATGATTTCCTCTGTTATTCAAAGAGTTTTACTGAGCATGTTGAGACAGTACGCAAAGTCCTTTGAGCCCTGTAATAGCATGGAGTCAAGCTCTGCCCGACAAAATGTGATTTGTTTAAACCAGAGGTCAGGTATGTGGGGGGGCGGGTCTCAGCAAATGGAGTCCGAGTTGACCCAAAAGACATTGAAGCTGTAAGATCACTCAGTGATGCAAAACCAACAAATGTGGGTGAACTGAGAAAGCTTCTCGTATTTTTAAGCTACTACCGAGTGTATTTTCAGGACTTTTCCGGAATTGCAAAACCATTATATGGCCTGCTGGAAGTGATAGGATGTTCTGAAAGCACACCAGGGAGAGCAAAGGGGGCAAAAGGTCCCCAGTTGCCCTCAAAGACTCCTGTACACTGGACAGCTGAACATTACAATATCCTAAAGCAGCTCATTGAAATACTGTCTCATCCCCACCTGTGCTGGCATATCCAGATTTCGAACGGCCGTTTGTCCTGCACACTGAGGCCTGTGAGAAAGGGCTCGTAGCCGTGTTGTACCAACGGCAGGACAGAAAACTATAAGTCATGGCATATGGCTCACGAACCAGCCGAAAAAAACTACTTACCGCATTCTGGTAAAATAGAGTTTTGGCACTCAAATGGGCAGTATGTGAAAAGTTCAGGGTTTATTTGTTTTATGCCACAGACTTCATAATATATACAGACAATAATCCGCTGACATATGTAATGAGCTCTGCAAAGTTTAATCACACAGGACATAGGCGAGTGGGGGAGCTTGCAGACTTCAGATTTAAAATCAAGTACAGGCCCGGAAAAGTTAACGTGGATGCTGTCACTCTGTCACGCCTTCCCTTGGACATTGAGAGACAAGACGTCACAATAAATGAGCTTATCAAGCTAAAAGAGACAAAGACAGTACTAACGGACAGAGATAGACAGTGCGCGAGTGGTTTATTGAAAAGACTTCTGCGTGAGTGGGGAAAACTGTTTTTTGAATGTGACTTACTGTACAGGAAAGCCAGCGAAAGAAAACAACTTGTCCTACCAGCTGAATACAGGCCTACTGAAATATCTTCACAACGATATGGGCCATCTTGGGGCTGAATGAGTAATCAGTCTGGCGCGAGACCATTTCTACTGGCCATTAATGAAAAAGGACATTGAAGCCTATGTGACCAGGAAATGTCCCTGTATTAAACAGAAGAAACCAGCCACTCATGTTAGAGCACCAATGGGCAACATCAGTACCAGTGCGCACACGGAGCTAGTGTCTATTGATTATATGCATTTGGAAAAGAGCAGTGGGGGCTATGAATTTAGTCTTGTAGTCGTAGATCACTTTACATGCTTTGCCCAGGTCTATCCAACGCGAAACAAGTCCAGAGGAACTACTGCAGAGAGAATATTCAATGATTACATCCCGCGTTTCGGTTACCCAGCAAGATTGCACCACGACCAAGGCCGTGAGAAGACACTATTCAGAATTCTACAACAGCTTGCAGGTGTCAGCCACTCGCACACAACACCATATCACCCTCAGGGAAACCCTACTGAGAGATTTAACCGGACTCCATCGCAAATGTTAAGGACACTGGAGGAGAAGGAGAAAGGAAACTGGAGAGAGTTTTTGCCCCAGGTTGTGCATGCATACAATTTCACAAAACACGAAGCTACAACGTTTTTGCCTCACTTTTTAATGTTTGGCCGCCATCCCTGCTTACTTGTCGACCTGCTCTTCGGCCTAGAAACTGAAAAAGAAAGCCAGGCACCACAAGGATATGTGCAAAAATGGACCACGAGGATGAAAGAAGCCTACCAGCCAGTTCAAGGAACACCACACACACCATATCTGACACTGGCTTACACAGTAACAATACCTTATGCTATGCCTAGTGTTGTGTATTGATAGCTAGGATTGTGAGCAAGTTATTTTTGGTAACGACCAAGTAATAAGTGTACAGTTGATTGATGTTTTGGCTTAATGTGTTGGGAGCCACCTTTTATTTTGGGGAGCGTGTGGTGCACCTGAAAAGTGTGTCACCACATTGTTTTTAGTTATTTTATTATTTAGTATTTGGTCAAATATCCCTGTATTTAATTATACACATTATTTGGTATAGGAATATAGTACAGACATATTATGGTGTCATTTAATATTGCTTAACATTGCGATAATTCGTGAACTCCCGCTATGACGACATGGTGACGTGGAACGTTTTGGGTAATGGTGTGAGTATGTCTATGTGCTCTTCTTGGACTGCATATTTTTTTTGCGGGGTGTATTTGGTGTGGCCTTTATGTCTTTTTTTGGCATGACTTTCCCAGAATGGACTTGAGGGATGTCCAGCTCGGTCCTAGTGGCTGATCCATCGGACATCCATTTATTGTTTTAGTTTGTTGTTTTCGGGGTGCATCCTGGGCGGTGTGGATTCTCCTCAGGGGGCTGCACGTTCGCCTCGAGCCTGGCAAGCCCCAGAAGATAGTTCAGGCTTAGTTTGGTC
>JBAMHX010000001.1:33053111-33079469 GCA_037177515.1 Pseudomugil tenellus
TGAGGCGAAAAGATTGCCGGCTTGATAATACCTCCGCTGAGCAATTTAAGCCCAAACACTCTGATGCTACAATCTGTCTTCTCTGCCTGATAGCGCTTTTCTCTCCTCTTCTCTCCAAATTACTTTCTTTCATATCTAATTATATTTGCTAATGATCTTATAAGAGAATAATGGAATGTGCTTGATCTATTACCTTTTTTTTTCAATACATAAATACAATGCGGGGGAAATGACTATTGGAGACAGGAGGAAATGTTTTTTTTTATGTTTTTGATGAGAGGGAAAATGAAGCTGGGAGCTGCAGGGTCATTAATGGGCGATGAACATAGAGGTCATCTCTCACATTCTCTTTGACATTTCTCTCATCTGACATGCAGAAACAATCACAACCTCATCCACATTCTCCCTCCTGCTCCTTTTGCTTTGCTATTTCTCTCTAATCTTTCGGATATCTACCTCCGGTTTCTTTGATCCTCTAATGGAAACATGCGGCTTTGTGAGGTGTTGTTCCGATGTCACTCGTCATGGTGTAGCTCTAGTTTAATTTTTATTTTTGGAAAACATGATCAAGGATGTATGATAGGATATTGTTTTAAAACACGACAGTTATTTAAGCGATGTGCAGCTATCGGAGATGATAAATCTGCCATTAAACTGGCAAGCAGATCGACATCATTTGGAATAAAAATAACATTGTTGTGATTGTATTTCCTTTAAACTACAGCTCTTTGGTCTTCTGGCTTATATTCAAACTGCACTGGCCTTTTAACTGAATAGCAGTCTTTTCTTCTTGTTGCCAAACCCTTGTCCCAGCCTGTCCCCTCCTCACTCCTTTCCTCTTAAGCCTCTTCTTCATCCTTCAATCTTCCTCACAGTTTCCTTCTCCCATGTTATTTTTTTCTCTCTGCACAGGCCTCAGGACAAGCCAAGCCATGACAGGCACTCTAAACCCTGCACATTAATGGAAGGAAATGGCATTCGATCACTGTTTGATCTCATAATCATTTCTGCTGAAATGATAATTAGTGGCCTTCCAACTCTCCCATAGAGGAAGAGAAAGGGCTGGCTTGATGGAGTGGATGATGGCTGGTTGCTACATCAGATAAACAAAAAAGGAAAAAAAAACAATAAAAAATTCTCCTGGTCTTTAGACCTTAAATGATGTCTCTGTCACCAAACCTGTTCGTAAGCAACGAGTGCTTTTTCCGATTTCTTCTCCTTCACACAGAACTGTGCACATAGACACACAAGCTGGCGACTGCTGTCTGTGATTCTTTTCAGCTGACATAATCCTGATTGATTCGTTCAGGAGATAAAAATTGGGTCCACTTCTGCCCTTTTACTGGTGGGGGGGGATGAGGGGGCTGGAACATAATACGTCCTTTTATACAGCAACAATATAACATAATGGCATTGGAATGTGCAGGGAAAAAAGGCCACATCTTAAATGCTTCTGACACGTCGAGCTTTGAAAGAGTGTGTAAGCTGGTGCAAATAGGAGAAAGACGTTAAATACATAATACACAAAATGTAGGGAAAGAGATCACTAACCGGCTGGTTTGTGCTTAAACTTTCATTCTGGTCGAACGACAGCCAGTTTCTCTAATGTGACTGTTTATTAGCAGCTTGGTACACGTGTTGCTCTGTGTCTCCTAACTATCACTGCCGTCTATTCTTTTCTGAAGAGGAAGCTTTTGTTTGAGGGGCATGAATAGGTGAGGTCATCTCAAATCAATGCAGCTGCTTTGTTTTACTTCTTTTTTTTTTTGCTTTGTTTTTCAGAAAGCTTTGTGTTGATATAAACTAACATCCTTCCCTCATTTTCTGCAATACAGACGGGGGGGCTAAAGGCCAGTTTGCCTTAACAGGACCTCCAGGGATGGTAATGCTGTAATTACAACTATTAATGAAAATTCAGCCAACCTTCATGAATCTTGCATATCCTTGGTTTTTTGTAGTGAGTTCATGTAAAATATGTCTAAAATCACTGCAAAGCAAATGCGGCACATTTGGTGACCACCATGGTGGCGTGTAGCCAAACTGGTTGAGCGTATAGCCCCTTGAAACAGCTGACCAGCGTTGGAACGCCGGACTAGGGCATCTCTGCTTCTCTGGAAACTAAATGTCACATAAAGACCTGAATCTAAAGGTACTTTCTGATAAGTGAGCATGAAAGTGGACGTAACTGCTTTGCACTGGGAGAAACACTGTGATGGAAGACAGAACCAGCTAAACTGATGTTTTACAGCACAACACCACCATCAGGATCAGGCAGCAGTTAAATATATAAATGTTAAAGGAAAAAGAAAAATATAGAAAATATTTCATATTCCAGTGTGCTTATTTTAAAAAAAATATGTTGAAAAATTATGAATAATGTTTTTAGTGAATTACATTTAATTTTGTTCTTGCAACAAAAAAAAAAGAAAAGAAAAAAAAACAAAATACTTGTGATAAAACTTTTCACAAAACTGCCACAAAATCAAGGTTGCAACAGTAAGAAAGAATGATGTGAAATCCTGGAGGAACTGGTTGAGGTTTGTACTGGTGTCCTTAGCTTTCGTCTGTATGAAGCAAACCTGACGGAGCAGCACACTTGTCTTCACCTGCCTTTCATTTCATTATCTTCTATGAATAGAAGTGTCGCTGCTGACTTTTTCCTATTGTTTCTTGGTTCTGCTAAACTAACAGGATCACCAAGAATAAGAAGTCACCTAGAACTTTCTGCATGTCGATCAGTTAGCGCTGCTCAGCACACACTAGACGTGGACATTTTCTGCAACTGTGCTCGCAAAATGTTGCATGAAACCAGATGAGAGATAAAGAAGAGGAAATGTGTTGTTCTAACATGGTGAATGTGTCCCCAAATCCTCCACTGCAGCAGAAGCGAGGAGACAAAAGGAATGTCATGACACATTATGGAGGAAGTATGTGGATCACAAGGGGAGGAGAGAATGAACTAGACTCAGCAGCAAATAGGGCAAAATGCATATATAGGGCAACAGTAAGTGTGCTGCTTTGCTAAAGTCAGTATTACCCCCCCCCCCCCCCCTATAAAGACAGGGAAATGAAGTTTGAGTTGACAGCGTCAGTAGCTTCAGTACAACGGTATCACTTTAGCTTTTTTCATAACATGAACTCCAATAGAACGGCCAGGAGAGAAAGAATCCTGACTCACAGCGAGATGAAAGATGCGGATAGCGAGATGAAAAGAAGTCAAATTTCTTCTGAGGAAGATTAATGTGACATGCAGAAAGATAGACACAAAAATATTTGCAACTCAGCAACAGAGCTATCATAGTTATTTATGATCAGAGAGAACCTGTCGCTGGTTCCCAGGGTTCTCATGGCAGACGGGAAGTTCTCCCAAATGTTGGGGTGAAATAAATGACAGCAGTGTAGAATGTGGGGATGAAGAAGCCTTGGAGGGCTGGATGCTTTCTCACAGCTGCTATAGAAGAGGAGGAGATATGGGCAAGTGCAACATGTGCAGCAGTTTAGTGCACTGAGTGAGAAACGCTTGCTAGCAGACAAGATCCATTCAAAACGTAGCCTGCTTGGGTCCCTCTTTTCACCAGTATTTACTAGAACAGCTTGAATCTGATGATGGTGCCAAATATTCATTATTACTGTAGGACAATGCTTTATGTATAAATGGGATTAATGAATTTAATTTCTTGCAAAAGAAGCAGAAAAAATTCTAAATGAATAAAAAATATTAGAAAAACATGAGAACAAACAAAAAAAAAATACCCACATAATATTAAATTACATCTGAAAATAGAAAACAGCCGTAAATGTGTGACAGAACAACACAAGCTGTGATGGGGAGTTCCACTGCCTTTAAAACTCGTCCTACATGAGCTCCAGGCGAAGCACCACCTGAAATAACCTCTGACATACTTTCTGAGTGAAACATACATGAGAAAGACGAGCGCTACAGTTGCACCCATGTAGGCAGCGCTACTCCCACATTAGCAGTCCCCCCCACAACGCTGATGATGCTGCCGTCCGTACACGTTGTTTATATGCTTTTGGAAATCCAGAGATTCATGGTGCTGATGGGAATCGTGAGAACGTTCCAGAGGTTTTAGTGAAGACACATCTAAAGATTTTTCAGCTTGGTACATTTTGACGTTGAATGAGATCATCATCTAAATCTAAACTTTCAGTTGGTACCACACCTGAATTACATCCCATAATACTGGATGTTAATGTTAGTGCTATAAATGTCATGATGCAATTTTCAGAAACACATAAACTGTGACTATAAGGGACTGAAATCTTATAACAGCCTATTAATATATCATGTATTTATATTGGATTAGGTTTTAATGGATTTAACATGTAACTAAATGTTCCTTGCAGTCTGGATTATTTTCCTTAACGGAGGAATGTGTTGCTTGTTTGTGGACTTTCACTCATGTTTTTATTGGAGCTTCAATTCAGGGTTTTTACAATCTTCACTACAAAAACTGGTTTTATAAAACAAGAAAAAAAACTACAAAAATTAGGTTAATTTTCTTTGAAATAAGATAAAATTTCTTGGCAGATAATTTATCTTATTTCAAGGAACATTGACCTGTCAAGAATTCCTAAAACAAGTAAAAAAAAAAACTATTTTAAAAACCTACTAAATAAAAATAATAATCGTATGTTTAAAAAAATAAGCATATGTGTCCTTGATTCATGATGTTTAATCTTATTTAGATTTTAGTTTTTGCAGTGTTGTTTAAGAACAATGCGCGACAAAGATGGGGATTCTTTACACTACTTCACATTGCTAAAAACCAGTTTGTCATTTGTTTTTTCTCCCACAAACACTCCCCCACCACCATCACGCGCACAAGTACGCTCACATATTATACACACATTTCCTTCACATAAACAGAGAGAGTGAGAAATAAGAGCATGTAGCACACCTGTCTTCTCTTTAACATGCTTTCATAGGTTCCAGCAGTCTCTGATGAATCAACAGTTGCTGCTACAAACATCTGCTTGCTGCTCTTAGCAGATCTCAATTAAGCCTCACACAGGCGGGCCTGCCGTACCTTATTTATGATTTTTTTCAACACGCAAAACAAGGGAATGAGGCCAAAAGGTCTGAAGAATCCCTCTTACAGAGGACATAATGAGGTAGAAAGACAGAGAAGAGGGGAGGTTGGAGGTGCTGGCAACAGATTTAAAAAAAGAGGCTCTCTTGCCAACACTGGCAGCACTTTTAAGAAAATAAGAACAGGAATAAAAAAACAAAAAAGAGCAACAAACAGCGACATGCAGCAGCCCGAAGCCCTCCCTCATCATTTTTTCCTGTTTTTGAAAAGCCATAAGAAAGAGACGATGAAGAAGAAGAATTGAGTGTTGATATGATTATGTAAATGTAAACAGGATTTCCTGCCGACTGGAAGCCGTCCCTCTCTCTCTCTCTCTCCCTCTCTCTCTCTCTCTCTCTCTCTCTCTCTGACCCGTTCTCCTTGCAAATCTTCCATTTAAGACAAATTCCCCCGGGGAGGCCGCTCTGCCGTTACTTAACGGGATAATTATGATATACGAAACCTTTCCAAGATCACCCCTCCTCAACCCACCCGAACCCCTTCAACCCCCCCCATATTTCTTTGCCTTCTTCTGAATCCCTCTCCATTCCTCTCTCTCTCTGTTTCTCGCTCTGTCGTTCTCTCGCAGGCCTTTTCCTCCGTCTCTCCTAGACAACGGTGCTAATTTGTCTCTAAGCTGAATAACCAGGAACTGTTCCATTCATGCTTTTTAAGCCATTTTTTGCAAATTTTTCTTTCATTTTTGGTGACATAACAACAATTTATCATGAGACTTTAGTTCTTTCCATCGTGGAAAAGCTTGTGAAACATCACAAGGTCACCATGAGTCGAAAGACGTAGTGAGGTTCAGGAATGTTTCTTTAGATCAGTAAAATTTCACTTTTTTAATTACTTTTTTTTTCTCTCTGTATTAATATTCTGCTAAAAGGTTTTTTAATTCTGACCTGCTGACGAAAATGAAAGTCACTTTTTCTCTGTACCTCTTTAAACTAAAGTAAACTTTTTATTTATTGTAACCAAAAAATCATAAACACACAAACACACACACAAGGTCTGACAGAATCAATATATTGCGTGTTCTTCACAACACATTTAAAGTATTTTGAATGAACAGCACACTAAACAGAAGAGAGATGAAACTTCCTTTTGAATTGCATTATCATTCACTCATAACATGGGAATATGTTGCATATGTGCGGAGCATCACTGCTGTCTACATGAGAATGTTAATATTTGCTGTCTGCTTCACTCAGCTGTGAAAATCTTCTTTTTTAGGCCTCCATCCGGCTTGGCCCTTAACACCATGACCTCACAATGGAAGAATTGAGCAGGCATCACATTATATTTCACATATTTCTCCAGCATACCCCTGAGCAGTGTCTGCATGTGTAGTTGAGTGCTAACCATAATATACTGTATTTACACTTTGATCTCTCACAGCCAATGAAACTTTCAGGAACAAAGAAACACACTTTTGATATCAAGACTCATAAATGTAAAAGAGTGAGCAGAAACCATGGAGCTCCAAACATTTCATAATGCAGACGTACAAGTTAATTGCAATTCTGCATGGTTGTTTGGATCCTTATTTACTCCTACAACTTTGTTACAGAGCCACACGTCAAACTATTTACACGCTGGTGTAAGCACTTACGGCTACGACTCTTTCTGCTTGACAACAGCCATAAACAGCAGAGTGAGAGATCAAAACTGTTCATCAGAGAGCGTGACAGATGACCGATATGGCAAGAGATTTTCCATGATCTTTAGCACACATGGGTGGTGGTGGTGGTGGGGGGGGGGGGTGTAAAGTAAGAGAATGAGTAAGAAAAGGGAACTCAGGAAAGTGACTTTCCACGTGAGGCGGTGCAGCATAAGCAATGACAGGGAGGCTGGACTCATCTGGCAGACAGGATCTGTGACTGTGTTCATCCATCGGCGGGTGGGGGGTGTTGGGTGGGGTGGGGGCGGGGGGGCATTTTCAGGTATGATGACTGGCTGATGTGGCAAAGTTTGCAGGATTCTCAGGGAAATGTAAGCAAATGTACACATTATGCTATTTATGCCTAAGAAGGCGTTGATTGTTTCTAAACCCTCACAGAATGCTCGTTACACATAGAAAACTACATTTCTAAAAGAATACAACAGCCTTATACCTCTTTATAATATTCTGGATTTTATGGAAAATCACATTATTCATGACAATGCAGAAAACAGGAACAAAGAATGTAAAATAAAAATAGAAAAAAAGTATCATTCACTAATTACTAATCCTTTATCATTCCCTTTTTTAGTTTAACAGACAACTTGATGCACATTAGGACTTTAGGATGTTCTCTGATGGATGTCCAGTGTTTTGCTGAAGTTAAATCCCTGATAAAACTAATTCCTGAGAAAAGTCTCTATTTTACGCTTGTGTGTGTCCGAAAAAAGAAAAGAAAGAAAAAGAAATAAGAAAGACAGAAAGAGTAAACAAGAAAGAAAACAAGAAAGATGAATCGTGAGTTCGGGAAACTCTTCTTTAAGGTTGCTTTGAGATTGAACAACTTCTTTTACTGAATTACAAACTCGAGCATCGTAAACTAGACTGGTCTCGACTGAAGCTTCGCATCCCAGTTTACGATTTACGACATCCCAGTTTGTTGAAAGTCAAGTCACATAAACGTGTCTCACTACGTTATAGATTTGCTTCCCAGTGAATAAACAGCAACTTTCAGCACAAATGCGTGTTTCTCTTATGCAGCGAGCGTAAACTGAGGTGTATAAAATGCAAAAAAAGGGAATCTGTTACATTTATCTTCCTTGTTATTGTTAATACAAAAGAATCATGGGCAGCGACTGCTGTCAATGCAACTGATAGGAAGTGGAAAAGGCAGTTTGGTTCACATGGTAAAACAAAGACAGTGAGTTTAGTTGAATGGTTTTATCCTTATACCAGCAAACTATTTGATAACAATAAATACCCTGAAATCCTGCTCTGATGTTTAAAGAATAATTAACAAACCGTCTCTCTGCCTCTGTGACTCTCTCCCTCCCTGAACTATTGTTTTGCTCTTGAAATCCATAACATTTCTTTTGTTCCCCATCTTTCTGTAAGCCTGCTCTCTTATTTTCCCAAGGCCGAGAAACTTCAGACATGAGAACCCTGATATAAAACCAGGGAAATTTACCTGGGATTAGCAGCCATTGACAAATAACCTTGGTGATAGATGCACAGTAGATTTGGTTCAAAGCTCTCCCGGCAGCCTCAAAAGAGATTAGTTCACTTCTTATCAGGTCAGCCATGTCGCCTGGGAAATGTGTTTAAAGTCACATTGATTTATTGAAAGATTCCCCAATAAGAAGATATCTCTAGACTTAAGGAGTGTGTGTGCGTGTGAACGAGTGCCTCAAATAAATTACACTGCTTGTTCAAGCTTTAAGAAAAAGAAAAGCTCCATACAAAGACATTTTCAACAAACGAATGGTGCGCTTCAAACTGAAAAAAAAGCCACTTCAAGATAACTACCACTGAACAGTGGAGCTGGAGAAAGACACTCCAGTTCTCTGTGTACCTGTCTCTCTCACTCGCTCTCCCCATTTACCCCATGCTGGTAGTGCTGCTGAAAACAGTGATTGTACAGTGGAGACGCAGAGAAACGCTGACAGAGAGGTATAATAAGGCCTCTTTGTTCCCCAGAGAGAGCAAGATAGAGAGACATATAGAATGAAGGGGCTGGAGAGGGGTCAGGGGGGGTTTTTTGGGGAAGAAGAGGGGGAGGGGGGGTAGCTTTCATTTACACCATTACCTTCTTAAGCGTCATTTTCAAGCCAAGGAGCGTAGGACTGTGGGAAAGCGGGTGGAAAGGCCAACAAGGGGAATGAAAGATCTGACATGTCAGTCCGTGGGTCCACCGGAGGGACGACATCCTCAACTCTTAGTGTGTAGGTTAGTGTGTACACATACACACATACACAACACTGTCATGATGAAGTTCTTCCACTTTAATCCACCTTTAACTCTTTAAAAACGAGTTAGGTTGCCTCCATTTTACACAACAGTCGTCAGCCATGACAACCGCAGTGCTGATATGCACAACAGTGTTTTTGAACATTGTGCAAGTAAAAACCAGTGTGAGACTCTATGATGGCTTTTGTTTTGGCCTGCTTGTCCACACGAGCCCTCACCCATAACCAGACACTGGTTTGGGTGTCACACTTTTTAAGCCTTTATCTGATCACAATGTTGAGAACTTTCCGCCTCTTTTCACAGCACTGTGGTGGTTCTTGAAGAATGTTGCACCATTTATGGTGTTTATCATTAGAAAGATCTGCCTTCCTCTCTGTACTAAGGGAGAACTGTGACACATTTAATAATGTGGAACAACCTCTTTAAGTAGGTTTCCCCCTCTTTTAAGATCACTTGTCAAACTAATTAATAACCTCAGCTGAGATCTATATCACATATCTGAAGAGATTTCTTCCCAGAGGTGTTGGATGAGCTTTACGCCTGAGCTCTCTGCAGTTTCCCCAACATTGAACTGGAGATGCTATTTCTTGCCTGGCTGTATGTACATACTGTATGTACACAAGCTGTTGCCATGAAGACGGAGGCACTAAGATGTGACTGTGTACTGTAGCATTAAGATGTTCTTTTACTGAAGCAAAAAGGCGCAAACCACCCAAAAACAGAAAAAACAGCTTTGGCACCACAGTGTGAGAGTTTTCCTTATCCTTTTCTGTCTTTATCCCCTCACAAATCTTTTCATACCTTCCTGATTGTCTTCTCAGTGCACACATTTTAATGATTTTATCATCACTGTCTTCTTTTCAGTGACTTTCCATCTTCCCCTCTCCTGTTTCTGGCTTTCTGTCTCCTTCTCCCTCCCTGCCTTCATCCACATACTTCCATCCCGCCTTTCCCTGTTTCTCTGTCAGCTTCCATGCTTCCTCCATGCCTCCGTCTCTCTCTCCCTCCCGCTGCTTGCTTTTAACTCTTGAGGTCATCCGGGACCCCTGGGCAGCTATCCCAGAATGCTGAGCCGAATAACGTCCTGCAGAGTTGCCTTCTGGATGGAGCAGACAACCAAGCCAGGACTCGATCGGTGCTCGGACACAACCATGTACTCAGCAACTGCTACACCCAGAACGATGGGATCTTCTGAGGTTGTGTGGTTAGGGTGGCACTTGTATATGTAATATTTAACAAGTACAACAAAACTCTGGATCACATGAAAGATTAAATTATAAATGATTCATAGATCTGTGTATCTGTTAGCTGTTTCAGTTGAGATATTTTTAGAGTTTCTCACACGCAGATATTGACAAACACACACATAAAAGTAGACAAACTCTCAGAAAGGAGAGAAAAGTAGATGATCATCAGTGTGTTGCAACAGGAAGTGCAAAAATGTAGAAAGTTTTTCTTTGTGTGTTTCCAAAATTTATGCTGCACTTTACAATTTATAAAATTAAAATTTGCACAATTTTTCTCATATTATTAATAAAACTGTATGTTACACTAATCAGAAGACAAAATTCTGTAAAACAAAAGCAAGCCAGCTTATACAATGTATAAGCTGGGGTATTTAATATACAATGTTGATGTAATAGATGATAGTCAAACCTTTAAAAAGAAAAAGCTACTGTGGCTTTACACAGCCAAGCTGAACAGCGGATATTTCAGCAAGGTTTACCTCCATTTTAACTGGGATCTATAAAGCTCCATCAGCTAATTCTTCTGAAATAAAAAACTTAATTTCCAAATGTTAACAGAATACAAAACAGATTTTGAACTTTCCAAGTGTAAAATGTAATAACTATTGCAAATAAGCAGCATCAACTCAACTATGAAAAACACTAAAATGACACTGTAGAAAAAGAGAGCAGGTTTAGTATAAAACCATACCACTGAGTTTCGTAGAAGTCAACATGAGGGCTCAAGTCTCCGTGTCACTACTCAAGTGGAAAGCTGTAATTAGTGATGGAGTCGCTGCCTGAGTAGTTCAACTACGCACAAAAAAAACATGCAACAACATGATGCTTCCATGTTGAGTAGATGTGTAATGATAAAATGACAGGGAATCAGTAGTCAGACATCAGTGTTTGAACGCATTGTCATATACACACTCTTACACAAACACACTTAAATTACCAGACACTATGCATTACAGCATAGAAGCAGTGATCACTGTTCACATGTAAAGCCGTAAGGCCACACTGTTGGCCTCTGCATGTGTGTGAGTTGGTGTCAAGAACATTTTTAAAAATGCGATTTAATAACATTAAAGAAGAAATGCAAAAAAAAAAAAAAAAAAAATGCTGTTTGGCGTACTTTTATAGGTCTTTTATCTGCTTGTCTGTCTAAATTTCATAAATGCATAAATGAAATCATGTGTACAAGAGGATGTGCTCTTTGTTCTATTACTATCCACCCAGTGCCGATAAACAGGCAAGTCAGTGATCAATACATAACAGAAAGAGTCAGAAACAATATTACGGCATCAGGGCCAATGTCTATAAAATGCCTGTGTTTATTCAATAAGGAGGGGGAAGACAGACTAAGCCTGCTTGACCAAATGTGGATGAAGAAATCAATCTATATGCCTCCCCCCTAAAACAAATGAGAAATATAAAGAGGGAAAGCGCCCCTTTCTAATGTAGGAACTCCAGCAGATGCATGAAATTCATACATCTTCAAAGCCAGACTGACAACTTACACACTGTTTCACTATTATTTATATCTATTAATTAAAATTTCATCTCAGATTAACAAGCATGAAGGTATGTCCACCGACAAGTAGCTGAATATTAATGACATAGTAAGGTAACACAGAGACAGTATCATTATTTCTAATCCCATTTATAATTCCTAAGCTAAAAATGAAGTGATAGAGCCGAAGCGACAAAACGTAACTACAAATGTTACTCTCCGTATCACCTCCATATCCAATGTACCAACGTGGAAAAAGTTTATCTTTAAGGAAAATGATTGTGAACATATTCTTCTGAGGATAGCAGATTATCACAGACGGCCAGTGAAGAAGTCTGAAAGAGGAAGACAAGTAAAGACAGAAGAAGAGTGAACGAGGCAGATACGGCTGCGCTGCTCCCTGAACAAAGCGTCTGTGTGTGCATCAGACAGCGTTGACCAGCGTCAGTCAAGAGCCTCATCAAACACACCGATGCTTTTGGACACAATGATATCGACAGAATGTCAAGAACAGCAGCAAGTGATGAGTTTGTGTGTGTGTGTGCGTTCATGTGTGTGTAGCCTCATCAAAAACAAAGGAATCCAAATACACACTTGTGCATAAGCATAAATATCACTGGCTGTCAGTCAGCTTCAAACAATGCAGCTGTAATCTATGATAACACACATCGCAGCAGCTGCGGGGAGCGAAGGGAAAGAGCACTCCGCGGACCTGCTCTGACCGTTAGAGTTGCTGGTTGAATTCCAGCTCAGACTGTACCCCATTTGCTTTAGGCTGCTGTGGGTCGGTGGCCTGCCAGGCTGTTAGGATGTGTAAACACCACAAGACTCCAAATCCCAGAGGTCTGTGCTGCGCTAGCAGTCTAAAAGGGTTCTGGCTCTCATCAATAATCCCAGTTGTCAGACCTCCCTGTCGACAAAGAGCAGATCTACATGAACACTCCCTTCGGCACACTTATTCTCTCACACATACACACACACGTTTCCAGTCTTTGATCTTTCCCACTTGGATATATTCTATTTCCTCTTTCCGTCATCACCTGGTTTTAATTTACAGGTCAAGAGAGGGAGCACTGATTCAAGCTAAGCTAAATAGCTGTCAGTCACATCTTAAGCAACACTGAGTCGCTGCTGAAGTTTCCCTCTGCTGCTCCTTTCAACACCTCCAGTAAATTTGTTGCTGCCTGTAAGAAAATGTTTCTTCCATATGTTAAAACCTGCGGGGGACATGCACTCTTGTGGCAACGGATGCCCTCTTTTTTGCCGAATGGAAACAATCATTTGGTATACAGCAAATCAAGTTGTGGGAAAGATTTTAAAAGCCTTTTCCGAAGAGGGGAGGCATGGAAGCTGTTCAGTGTATTATTGAGAGGACAATTTCTGGCTGTGACCTCTAGATGGTGCTGATCTTTTAGTTGTGCAAGTCTCAGATGTGTGGGGATCTGTTTTTCCCGGCGGGGATTATTAAAGTTCTCCTGATTCCTTATAGAAGCACTTGTGTGACAGATAGAGTAGTGTGTGCAAACAACCCGCATGTGTTGTATTGCAGTTTAAGCTCAGGGCCATGTGCACACAAGAAGGTTGACATACATGAGTAAGAATTATCCTGTATTGTGTGTGTGGGTGTATTTTTTTATTTTCACAGGACAATAAAAACATTAATTTGCCCTGAAATCATTTCTGACGTAAATGTAGAGCGGTGCCCATTGAAACTCAGTAATGAAGCATGCGGCATCTTGCCGACTCCTAATTTGACTAGTTAAATGACTCCATTACGTGTCTAACAGACAGAGGCAAATCATTTCTGGTCAGTTGAGGCTCACTTACCCGCATCCTGGTGTTGGGGAAATGTCTATGTCTCTGGCTGAGTGAGTGAGTGGCTGGCTGGATCTGGCTCATTCTCTCTGCCGCTACCTTCTCTAGTCTCTTGATTAGTCTTTTCTAAAATGGAGTGATGCTTGAAATACAAAGAAGGGCAGCAAAGGCATACGGATGTTTTTAGGTTATTGCATGTGATTTACTGGAAGTGCAATATAGAACTGCATTTATTAAAGCATCCAAAGGGAAGTTTAGCAAAGAATTAAATCTGTTCACTGTTTTTACATTTGCTCTGCATCCAATTCCATTTTTTTCTTGATCAGAACTCATCAACAGTGTTTGGCTTCTGACAAAGGGGCAGATTTAGTGAGAGAGAAAGAGCGAGTAGAGAGGATTAAAATATATTGAATTATTAAAAAGGACTACCTGCTGTCCATCACTGTCACTTAACACATGTAGAATGTGAAGTGTCTTCCCAGCAGCCACTGGGTGGACATCTGTTACCACACACACATGCACGCACAGAGTGACATCTAAAATGTCTACATTCAAAGAAGAAAATAATGAATTGGTTTTATTGTTGGGAAAATGCCACAAACATTCCAATATATACGCACACACGCCGCAGATCACCTGCCATCTATATTCCCAACTCCCCGGAGACTGGAGCACTCGGAGCTGGATCAAAATGAACATGTGTTCTCTGCTACCTTTTTTTTCTTTGCATCTCTGCAGGGCTAATAAAACTTCCATGTTTTCTTTTTAAACACTCTTTAACTTCAGCACTAAGCTTTCGGCTCAGATAAGACCTGACATGAAAACCAATAAATGATCAAAGAAGTCAAAGATTGTGAAGCCTTTTCAATTTGCCATTTATACATTTTGAAACTGGAGTTGCTTAGTTTTTTTTTAAAAAGACGCAGATGCATAAGAGTAGAATTTATGGTGGACTTCCAAGGTGGCAGACTAAATAGCAAAAGAAGCTCCAGGTCAAACATCAACTGGAAATGCTGAGCATAGAAAAAGGAAAAATAATGTAAATAAAATAGAAAAAATGAGCAGAAATGATTTGTCTTCCTCTCCAAAGAGGCTCCATATCTAAAGCAGTTCACCTGTGTGGACTATTCCTTTTGCCACAGAAGCCAACACAAGTGACACACACACACTGGCACATGTCCAAACTAGAGCAGCCGCATTACACTATGTCCCATACTAAGACATAAGAGGCCCACTGATTAGCTCTGGAACCATTCAACCTTATGAACCCTGGACTTGCAGCTTGGCACATGCGTGTCCATGAAGCCTGACATGAGATCCTGCTGATTATTCCGTTGAATGTGATGGGGCGATGAGTGACACGCCTGCATTGCCGATAGCAGTCTGTCTGAACAGATTCGTGCCAAAGGCACTGGTGTGTGTCTGTGTTTAGGAGGCTGTGGTATACTCCATTTGTGTGTCTGTGTGTGTGTGTGTATGTGCAGGGCTGGGGGTGGGGGGGTCAATTAAACAAAATGCTTTGAAGTTAGTCATCCACACTAACAGAGACTCTCCATCAAATCATTTCCGTCTTCCCCACATTTGATTTTTTTCTGATCCCCCAACCACCTCCCCGCCTCCCCGCTGCCTCGGCACACTGTGCGTGTCAATAGTACAACCAGCTGCTACACTACTGCTCCTATGTGTGTACAAGACTGGTGGAGAGACAGGTAGACACACAGTAACACAAAGAGAGGCCGGAGTCTGGTGGACATTAAGGTATTAATGTGAAAGGTAATTATGCAGTCTGATCTCACGCTCAGGATTTAGGAGCTAACTATGCCAACCGTCTGCCAGAGACACACACAGTGATGTCAATAAATAACTGTCATGTGACAATAAGATGGACAGATGGACGGCTAAATAGATTGATAGATACATGGATGCACAGGAGCCTGGTGGTTTTCTCTCAGCCTCGTGTGGAAAAATGAAAACTGGGTTAAAGCATCAACGTTCCACAACATATTTGTTAGGTAAGCATGAAAACTGACTAAATAAAAGAAATGTTTGAAGCACTTATCTTCTTAAAAAATGAATGGAAATAAAATTATAATCTCTGATTCATATTTAAACTGAAAATAGACACAGATGCAAATATTATTTCAAATAATATTATTAATTTATCATAATAATTATAATATGGTTAAATAGTTATTTATATAATTTGAATTTAAGTCCTCCACGTGAAGCTTGAAAAGCCTAAAAATATCTAAATATAAATACAGACAAAATACTGGAAAAATGTTTTTCAAAGAGAGCTCAACTTAAAATAATTATTAATATGAGATTATTATGTTTATCATTGTCTTTTTTTTCTTTAGTCCCTCATTATATCAAGCCTCATTTCCCTCTCCGAGCACCACTTCCTCTTCCTTCCTCCTCCTTCCTCCTTTTCACATCACCCGGGCACCCCTGTCGTTTGTGTGACTGTTGATCCTTGCAAAGAGGACAGATCAAATATTTCTCCTCCAGTGTATGAGGCTTTCCGCTGGGGCCTTGCAGATATGATGATTGGGGCTGACGGATGGACGGGGGCCCCGGGTTTTGAAGTCTGAAACAGACAGCGGTAGCTTTGATAGCCCCCGCTCCTCTCACACTGGATCACCAAAGAGACCAGGCAGAAAGAGAGGAGACAAGAAGGGGGTGGGGGTGGAGTTAAGAAGAGGAGGATGGAAGTGAGTGCGAGCGGGGAACAAAAGCATCTGTAGAGCGGTCAGGGCTATTCGCTGCAGCAGCAACAGCCGCCTTTACAGGGTTTTACACGCTGCTCTACATTCAACACCTGTCTTTCTCGCTTTGACCCCCCCCCCCCCCTCCTTTCTCTGACATTCTTCCCCTACTCTTTATCCTTCTGCATTTATGAAACCCTCACTCGCTGCTAAACAGTATCTTATATTCAGCCTAACTTGTCCCTGCTGGCTCCATCACTTGGAGAACAATCCGTGCAGTCATATCAACTTTAAGATCTTGAAGTAATTTCAGTCCAAAGAACAATGTTTTCAGCATGGAAATCAGAAGTAACTCATGGAAGCAAGCGGCTGGATGAATACCTCAATACCAAAAACACGAATAAACAGAAACAGATTCTGTATGAAGACGTCTGCCTGAAAAGGGTCAGTGTATGAATTTATTTTGACCTGTCGCCAATCAGGAACAAATGTCATAGAACCTGTTCCACAAGACTGGTCAGTCATAATTAGAGGGAAGCAAGACCACAAGCAAAGCAGAATCATCAAGTCAATGACCTGAGACTGTAATGTCAGGTCTGCAGCAATCCAGTCGGGTCTTAAAGTCATTTTCAGGGATAAAGTGAAGGAAATCGAAGAAATGTAAACCAGCAGACTCTAAACCACCTGTGTCTCCGTTTCTGATTGTTTTTTTTAAAAGAAAAAACTAAGTAAATCCATATGTTTTCTCCTCTTTGTGCACCGCGGCACGAAAGAAAGTAGGTGACACCCGACAGATGGCTTTTGTCAGGCCCGGAGAGCAAAGAGTTAACCCAATCCTCCACTTACTCTCCCTCCATCCCTCTCTTCTTTTTTAAATGTCTCCCTTATAAACAGATTTTGTTGCTGCTTAAAGTGGGCTCAAAATTAAAGCATATCGTTTTACACACATATTGCATGCATATTACGGAGCCCCAGCTGGTGGCAGGCTGCTCTTAAGAGCCATATGATTAAGTTAGAGGTTGGGGTATCCGATAAGATTTTAGCTCTCTGCCTCTCTCGCTCTCTCTCTCACTGCCTATTTTACTGCAAACTTATTAAATGGAGGAAGCGACATTATTTTTTCTGAGTGTATGTGTAATTATTGTCACACACCTGTGACTCCCTGCCATCCACGACAGGGAAGAAGAGAAGGGAAGGAGGGATGATGAGGAGGGGAAGGGGGGAGGCGGAATGAGGAGAAATGTCGTTGGGAGCAGCGGGAGTTCTCGTTTCAGGAAAAAAAGAGGAGGATAAAGAGGAGAGGAAAAACAAGAGAGCTTGTTAATCAGGCGCTTTCTGTCACTGGCTGTACACTGATATCCTAATGATTCACGCCGAGATAGTGACATCACAAGGGAGAGTGACAGAGAAACAAAACAAAAAGGAGGGGGGGATGACAGGCCCCAAAAAGGACAACTAGTTTTGTGCAGACAAGATGACAGAAAGCAAGAAATATCAGAAAAAGGACATAAACTGGGAAATGTCCGCCTGAATCTGTGGCGGCACTCCTCACAAACAGGCGCTTGTGTAATTTGAACAGAATGTTTCTCCAGGAATGGCATCGTCAAAGTTTTCCAGCCAAGTTTCAGCTTGTAATTTTTTTCCCTCTTTGTCTCATTTGCCATTTTCCTCAGCGGACCACCTCGTTGAAGGCAACAACATGCGATATGATCCTCAGAAGACAAAGGAAATTACCTATTAAGAAGGACAGATGATCTTCCTTTAGCCATGCTCCAAGAAAGTGACTCATGATGTTGTAATTGTTTACCTTTGACTCGGCCCATACGGCTCTCCTCCCATCCCTCTCTGCTCAGTTGTAAGATAATATTTTGTGGCGCTGCTTTCAGAAGCCCAGCTCTCACTCTTCTTTTTTTCTCTCCGTCTCTTCTAACGGGACAGATGTCATCGCCCTAAACAGTCTGAGTCATTGTACGCCTCCACACCCCCTGAGTAACCCAAGGACGTACGGAAGAGAAGAGTGTAATTTTACAGTTTAGACATTTAGCTGATGCTCCTGGTTGTGACAATTTGAGGGTTCAGTGTCTTGCTCAAGGACTCATGGAAAGGACCAGTAACGTGATAAAAACCTAAATAAGGGCGTGTATGTGACCTCCGGTTATTTTCAGACTGATAGAAAGACTTTAATAGAAAGATCTTTTTTTAAAAGGATGCCTTAAAGCATGCAAAGAAACTGTCCTGTGTATTTAGGAAAGCGGGATTAATCTCTGAACAGGTGGTGAATTGCATCTATGAATGTGCCGAGGACAGAATGAACCTGTGGCCTTGTGTTCTTATGATAAGAGAGTTTTATGTGATATTTAATAGAAGCTGCTTGACATCTGAGCTTGTGTGACTGCTCCAGCAGATTTTTTGTCTTCTGTTTCCAGTCGGCCGGGGTTCTGCAGTTTGGCACAGCTCACACGGCTGCATGTCTGAACCAAAGCAAGATCACACAAAGCAAGGCGAAGAAAAGGTTGCATCGTTAAACGAATGAGCTGCATGAGCTTATTTTTGGGTGCAATGTTTGAACAGAAACCAGATGGTTACAGATGCAGGGGCCGAGGGCTTGTGATGACATATCTTTAATATTTTAGAGTGGTCTTTGCAGTAAATGTTGCAGCAGCTGTTTCCCAACACAGTAAATTTACAGCATTTTTTTATTTTAGCTTCTTTTTCTTTTGTGTGTTTGCAAGGGTGTGTAACTGACAGCTATTGGATTTACTGTAAATTACAGAAATGAATATGGAAAAGTGATGAAAAGGCAGTCAAAGGGGAGGAGGCTGAGCATAAATATGTGTACGTGCACCCCGACTGTTTGTCGCTGAATCAATTCCTCCTCAGTCTGAGCCCCGCTGACTATTCTCTTATTTTACTTTGTTAGATTCGGCTCACACTATTTTGCAGATATTCAAATGTAAAGTGATCCTAAAATAATGAGATGGAAGGAGACAAAGGTTGATGCAGGAAGAGGGAAGGCAACAAAGATAATACATATTTGTGTTGTATTTTGGTTGCAGCCATTGGTTTAGCTTTAATGTCAGCCGTGAGGACGGAGGGCTTTGCGTTTGAGTCCTGCTGATTGTCATCAATTCGTGTCTTGGCATTTAAGCCACCCTCATCAAATATGAACATTTGAAATGCAAATACAGCAACTTATGTCCAAACAAACAAAACACACAGAAGAGTAGAAAGTACTTATAGAGACAGAATAGTTTGTTGCTTTTTTTCTCAATAAGCACACATTGTCTTTCCTTTTCCAGAACAGTTACCACGGTGAACAGGTATTAACCATTATATTATTATATATTTATCTGGTTTTGTTCACTCCGTAGAGAGAAACAGAAAAGTCCAAGAAGTACTGTTTTTACCTCGCCCTTGACTTCACTGTTTGTGCCTCAAGGGATCGCTTCGATTAGGTGCCTTTTTCTTTTCTTTTCTTTTCTTTTTTTTTGCAACAGACACAGTAAGAAAATATGATTCACATTTTTCCCCTCTCTCCATCTCTCTGACGCTACAGTTATTTAAACATCAATAGCCATGTGTCTTCTTTAGCACACACTCTTTCTCATATTGATATTTGTATATGATCATTACTTTTGGCCCTGCATGCTTTGTTATACTGCGTCAGCTTCAATAGGTGTAAGATCCAATACCGCAACCTCTGCATTCCCCCAAAAAGCCAATAAACTAGACTTCAGAGTGTAAGAGAATCTACTGTAGGATAACAGCACATAGATTTAATAGAAGTAACTGAAAAACAGTCAGAAAGAGAGTTGGGTGGTTTTTAACCTATGAGAGAAAGTTGTGTTCTTCCAAAACGTCTGGTAAGCTGGCCTTCTTTTGCAAAGACGCAAACAGCAAACAGTTAAAAGAAAGAAAGAAAAGGTTTTTTTTTTTTTAAAAAAAAAGATGTCTGCTCTCTCACTTGTGATGAAATTGCTGAATATTTGTTTTCTTAATTAACAAGCTGAGCTTTGTTATTTCTTTTGACAGATGATGAAGGAGAAAAGAAAGGAGGGGGAAGAGTGGGTGGTGGGCTGAGCGTGGTGTTCAGTGATGTGTTGATTACTGGATGGATGCATTAGCAAAAAGACGGCAAAAAACCCTACATTTCTTTAAAGAAGGATTTTACACTTGTACTGTTTACCTGAAGTTTTAGGAGAAAAAGTCTTTGTTTCAGCTGGAGCGAAAAAATGCACAAACAGCGCTGAAACATGAAGGGACGACGTTTCTGGGAGGAAGACGGAGGGAGAGACGTAGGAGACAGGTGTGTACATATGTGATGAGGAAGAGGATGAATGCAGGGATGCAGACGGGAGGGGACTACCTGCAGATAGCCGACGTCCAAATGAGAACATAATAACAACATCAGAGAGCAAAGAGAGGGATTGTCAGCGAGATGACAACGGTATTAGAGAGAAGTCAGATAATTAAGAAACCCACTTAGTGTTTTGTCAAAAGTGGCCATCACTGCTGGAGATGGAATTTAGCTCTGTATGTGCACATGTTTTTTTTTTTTTTTACCCTGCGCTCCAAACTGCCGATAATGAGTCTGGAAAACAAATAACAAAAAAAAAAAAAAAAAAAAGAGGATGAAAAGAATAAGAAGGGAAAAATTAAAGATTGAGAAAAACAATCAAATGAATGAAATGAAAAGTTGTGTTTCCTCCAAACAAAGACTTTTCTTTCGGGCGTTGATGATGGAGCTGTCCACTCGGGGAAAATAAGACGTAGTTTGGATCAGAAGCAAACGAGAGCCGTGGCAGAGGATGGGAGGTATTGATGGATGGATAGAGGGGGGAGGTTGGGGGTGGGCCACAGAAATAAACCAAGCTCCCATCTGATGAGCAGCTTGTCCATCTCTTGCCAAGTCTGCTTCCTGATACAGAGATGAGATAAGAGCAGTTTTTTATTTTAAGGTTCCTTCCTTTGTCATTTACGCTGCTCCTCATCTTCTTTTGGCCTCATAGCACATCGTTACGGTGGCAAGCATGGTCAGGTGGTTGCTCCATTCTTCTTTTCTTTTTTCCTTTTTCCAAACGTTCAGAAGGGCAGAAGAAGAAAGAAGACAACCAAGAGATGTGTGCATTCATCTCTGTTGCTCAGCAGCTACAGGACAGATGATGTGGCCATCTTGAGATCGTTTGTCATCTGTCGGGCAGCGTTGACCTTGCAACAAATGCTGACCGTCTCACTCATATCATTTTTTTTTACAGAGAGAATTTAAGAGAAGGACAGAGAGAGATAGAGGGAGAGAGAAAGAGAGAAGGCTGTTGTTTTCTGTAATAAAGACAACATTTATGGCTTTCCTTCACACTGCCAGTTAAAAGAGACACAAACATGGAAATCCATTATGGAACGCTTCTTAAAAGTGTGACCAATCCTTGTTCAGTCAATTAGAGTCTGGAGACTGAGAATATGATGTTTGTCTGTTTACCCCCTGATGCATACAGATCAGCCTGGATTTTGATGATGGCAAAAGAGACTTTTTCTCTTTTTTCCACAGTGATAGAAACAGGGAGAAAAGAAAAAAGAAGAGTGTGACAGAGGGATGGCAGGACAGCACAGCCAAGCTCTGCTTATCTCTTTTCTTTTCCTTTGCTTTCTTGCATTTTTCCCTCCCATATACAAACGCATTAATGTGCACAGCTATGTGCTTTGCCATTGTTCTGTGTTTAAATGCTTAAAAAGGGACGTTGTTTGTGAAACTGGCAGAGTTAGCGGCGTGCGGCGGTGTCCAAAATCCTGCTCTTAAACTTGCTCAGTGGAAGGGAAGAAGGAAAAAATAGGCTGCATAAATAGAGGCGGTTATTAAGAACGGTTACCCCAGAATGAGCGGGGATGAGGTTTCACATTAAAAAGATTTATCTTAAAGTATGGTGTTAATCCCTTCAGTTTTAATCCCCCACCCCCTTCCCGTCCCCACCCTTGGACCATCCCCTTACAGCATCTTTTCATTCTCACCACTGCATAATAAAAACCTATAAACCATATAAAGTTCTCACCATTTCTGGAATTTGGCAAATGCTTAGCATCCTGATTTTATAAGGATTCCTAGCTAGTGAATCATGGAGCTCGAAGGACTCATCTTTCTCACAACAGATGATTAAGGAAAGACAAAGTTTTGGGGGTGCAGAAAAGGGCAGAAAAAAGATAGACGGAGAGGAGTACGAATTTGCAGTGACCTATTTGATGTTTATCGCGATGGCAGCGGTTGTGATGATAGGTGGCGGAGGGGTGTTGTCATGCTCTCTGTCACACTCGGCTGTGTCATACAAGCTGGATGGATGCCTCTGTCCACTGCAAGCTGCTTGAATAAGGAAGCATATGGGTGTATGAGAGCCTCAGCCCACCTCATGAATATTTGATTCATATTTCCTGTGTGTATGTGTGCAAAAGAGAGAAAGAAGGAAAGGAAGGGAGGGAGAATATTTTTTCTCTCTCTTTCACTTGTCATTGCAGAAACTCACAAGGCTTACTTTGTGGCATTCTAATCATAATTGCCAATCCTGAATACAAATCTCTCAGCGCTAAACACATTGAGTGAAACTGAAATGACAAAATGAAGCTCATATAACGGTGTAATCAAAGATACATTCAGGGGGAAAAGATGAGGGGGGGAAAAAAGTGTGTTCTTCCGTAGCCAGTAAGAGATGAGGATCAGGGGCCAGTTATTAACTTGGCCTGAACAAAGAGCCCCAGTGTTGGAGGGCAGCTTAACGCTGAGCCAGTTACTGTACCTTTCAAAACTAATATGTAACCATATCTGTTTTAAAAGGACGATTCATATTACTGTGAATGCATGAGAAAAGTTGTTCCCATCTCTGCAACCCAGGAAACTTGAATCCTACCCGTAATAACCCCCCCAACACCACACACAAACACACATTCACTTGATTGCGGGCCTTTTGTAGAAAGTATCCCATTTAAAAAGACGGGAACATTAAATTTTTGTTATGATGTAAAACATCTTCAGCTTTTTTGACAGAACAATGGAGCTTATTGTGCTTTATTGTTACCAAGGCAACTGCAGAGGTCAGCGCGGGTGTGGCTGGACAGACAAGGACGGCACTGACTGAAAATTGGGTTATATGTGATCAACTAAGTTATTAATCAGATTAAAATGGATTCCCTCTGCCTGCTGTTTAAATAGGCAGGGGGGAGGAAAGAAATAAAGATGGAGCGAAGAGGGACGGAGAGGCAGAACAAATAGGCCAGTGTTTACACATTCAAGAGCAAAGAAAGTCATTGTTTTAGAGGCTGAAGTCATTGTCGCCGATGAGATCCGATAAGGAGCAGCTCAGTGAAACGTCCCACCACATGCAAGCAGGCTGTCTAAAAGCATGTGCCCTTGCCATAGATGCCCCCTAGCCTCATCCAGGTAACCTCTCTAATCCTGATTAAATCACTGTAATTAGAATAAGCAGTGTTCCTCCACCCCCATATTTCCCTAATAAAACAATGCAGCAGTTTAAATCCGGTCGCTGGGATTTGCAACGCAACAATGCAGTTTATATCCATCTCTGCTGAGGAATTAAGTGTATTTTCTAACTGCTAATGTTATAATGTTGCTGGCTTATTTGTCTGGATGCTCGCTATTCTTATTCTTATTCCCCCTGCGGTTTGTGCTCTGTCTCTCTCACAACTTTGTTTATTTAGGTCTTATTTATTTGTTTCTTGCAGCTTTTTGATGTTTAAATCAAACATGTTTTTAGCGAGTGGTTGGGATCATTCTTCGCTACGGGAAATAATACAAGTTATTTGTCCTTAATTGCCACAGAGCTTTTCAAACACAGCAACTTGCTGCCTATGTGTCTATACCTGTGTATATTTTTTGTTTTTATTAGTATCACTGCGTGCCTCCATTGATGTGGAATAACAGAGGAAATAAAAGTTGACATAGTTTCTTCTTTTTTTTAAGTTTTGTTTTACCCTCACAACCCCCTGTTTTCCTCTCCCTCTGCCTTGCTCTCTGTTGTTTTTTTATATATCTGTGTTTTTCCTTGAAGTTGCTGCAGCATTGTCTCATTATGTGTCGACTAGCTGTGTAAGTGTAGTTATTATGCCTGTGTGCCTTTGCCTGGCGGTACTGTTTTCGCTCTCCCTCTCTCGCTCTCTGTGCTGTCTCTCTGTTTCTTCCTCGGAGGATGAGGAGCTTTATGAGTACAACTCCTCCGAGGCATCCTCTTCACATCTCCAGGGCGCCTAGGGATGGGAACGTTGCATTCTTAAGAGGAGCAACTCAAACCGAACAAAGTCTACAGGAGTCAGGGAAGAAAAGAAACAAACAGCAAACTAACGAGATGGGAAGCAGAGATCATGTCAAATATATCGGGTTAGAAGGCCAATTTATAAACTATTGTCTCCTGTTTTGCCATATCGAATGCTATGCAGACTGGCGTCGCTGTGAGTGCATGAGCGAAATGCTACGTAGACTTGCATATATACTTAAAAGCACTTGAATTTCACGCAAACTACACTGATGCAAATGCACACGTGTTTATATATATATATACTCTCCATCCCGCTGCAACCTCCCAGCTCCCACGCTGTCCTCACTCCTGCTTCTCCCATCTCGTTTCTAAAATAATGAATAGAATAATTGTCATGTAGCTTTGTAATCATCCACTATTCGTCTCCGTTTCTTTATCAAGTGCAACTCGATACTGCCTTTCATTCACTCTCCTGTACTTCCAGGAAATGCAATGTGGTTAATATTATTGGTGGTATTATCGAAGATGGCTAAGAAAAAAAGTCGTTTGAAGAGCAGGAGGCCCTTTCTAGGAGGACATTTCAGCATGCCAGTGATATATGTGGAATTAGAGAGAGGCAAATATATCTAGAGCTATCACATCTGTTGAGGAGAAAAGAAAAGGATAGAGAGTGTGAGCAACAGGTACCATCTTTACAGCCTGACAGCAGCTATTACACTTGATTGCTCTTTGAAAACTATACTATTTGCACTTTTGGGTGACAAGGTGATAATGCACCTCTGCACAAGTTAAACTGGTAATATTGTTGCACGTGGGAAATAGCACCTCGCCGTCACCAGCCGTCAAAGCTGTCATCCCGGCATGGTGGAGGCACACAATGAGAGCCTGGGGAAGTGTATCACCAACAGTCGTCGTCTTCTTCTCAGTAAAAGACAGACAGACAGGCCTCCAGATGGCTTAATCACTGGAGGAGCTTGTGCCCCCGAGCAAAAGAGGAAAGAAAGACTGAGAGTAAAGGATTTTTTTTTAAAAAAAGGAGGGATCCTGGAGTGTGGGAAAGAGAAATATAGGGAACTTTTAAAGAGGAAGCAGTTGCTTTTGGACATGCTTTGGTCTGAACAGAGAAAGATCAGTAGTTCCCATGCAGCCGCTCAGCTATTGGTCAAATTCTGGCCGAAGATTAAAGCAGGATGAGTTAAATATAAGCTTTGTCCCTGGCAGCGATTACAGGCCAAAACAGGTTTCAGGTTATTTGATTTTCTTTTTTTTTATGCTAAATTCTAAAACATATGATTTTATTGCACATTGTTGAATGTTTCCTGAGGGAAAGATATTGGTTTTGTTTTCACCTTTTCAGAACATTATAGTGTTAATTATGTGCACAGGCTTGATCTAAGATCCTGAAGATCCCATGCATGCCCACAGCACTAAGCTGTCACTCAAAGCAGTCAAGCCCTCAGTTATGCATAATTCAATTTAAATTGACATTGAAAGTTAAATAAAAGGAAATGGTGCAGTTGGAGTTGCCTTGGTCTTAACATTTGGTTTACAGATGCAAAATCTGGCTGTACCCTCCCCAATTACAAACTGTAGTATATACATTTATACACATAGTTGTGTCACAGTTTGGAGTAAAATAGTAAAATGACTTTGCCTAAAAATGTTTTTTACTTAACATGAATGCAAAATTGATGCATACACATATTTTTTCTAAAAGCACAGATGTATTGCTGGCTAAGCCTTTGTTTGTGTATGAATTCATATCATGATTATTTCCATTTTAAATCTTACTCTGAATAATTTGCAAGACAACGACCTTATTTCAATTTACACTGTTA
>JBAMHX010000001.1:33080116-33091139 GCA_037177515.1 Pseudomugil tenellus
TATATATATATCTATAAATTAGTTACTGTTGGTCCTTTACACTGAGACCACCACATGTCTACATTTGTGTATATTTTTTCATCTCTATGTTTCATCCACTTGAAAAGGATAAAATGAAAATTACTCCAGTAATGCCAACAATGATCCACTACATCTGCGCTTCACAGTGAGTCCGCCATCCCACCATATGCCTTTAATTACCATCAGTGCTTTATAAAACCTGTTACACACACACACACACACACACACCGACACACACACACACACACAAACAGCCATGCAGACGTAACAACACATGTACATTGAGCTGCATTCAATGGCTATTTGGAACATAAACATTTAGCTGCCTTGTTGGGAGAAAGAAAAGTAACAAAAGTAACAAGATCGCATGACGTTTCTGAAGAAGACTAAAGTAAAAAGAAAAACGGTAAAACCTTCTACTTTCTAAAAATACTCTGAAAAAAAGAAACTATATCTAGTTAGAGTAAACATTATGAGCTAATGCTAAAGTTACACAATTCAAGACTTTTTCTTTTAATCAATACCACGAGGAAGATTTGCTGACTCTGACTTATGAATAGCTGGCTGCGAGAAATGGGCTTGTTCACAGGGAGAGCATGCAAACGCCACACAGAAAGATCTCCTCCAACATTCAAACCAGGAACCTTGCTTGAGGTGATGATGCTAACCACCACACCATCCACTATTAGTGCTACTGCTTTTGTTAATAACAGACTTTTAAGGTATATGTAAAGGAGATGGCTCTTTCAGAGTATTTTTATCAGCAGCACAAACAAACTAAACACTCAGGAAGAGAACTATGAAGTACATGGTGAGAGTACTTATAAAATGGTAGTGTTGGGTGTCACTGAGAATTTACTGAGAAAACATTTCGCTCTATTCTTCCTCTTGTCTACTTCTCAGATTGTGAGAGGTGCTCAACTATGAGCTCTGCCATTTTCTTCTCAAAAAATCCTCCACACATCCTCTCCAGCTTGTCAGTCTCAACGTTCTCGTCCTTCTCCACATTTAATATATTAAATGAACAAGGGGGTGGAGGTAATGTAAGTAATACGACGTGAGGAGCAATGTTCGCAAGCAGCCATGGCATGTACAGCACTGTTTGAATAATGTAATACTTCATGTTTGATAATGCATGGCTATAGATAGGTCTGCACAGCAGCCAAGTATTGATTGTGTTAAGCACATCTACAGTACGGCAAATGGTGCGGGGTTCATATCAATCTTTACAGTGTACTGTACCTCAGTAACCAGATACCTTGTCTGATTACAGAGACCTCAGGGCCACTGCTGTTGTTAATGACATTTATTAATAAATCTAATTCCTGGATTCCCAGTTCAGCGAGGTGTGGCTTAATACTACAGACATGTCAATGTCTGTGGGTAAATCTGTATATGTGTTTATCTGTTATATGTCAGAGGGCAAGTAGATTCATGTGAATTCTACCCCTTTTCTCTTCCTCTGGGCATACTAATGAAGAGACGGTCACTCCAGACGTGGGACTCGTGCCCTACAATAGTTCCCGCAGATTCAGGGGAGAATTTCGATATTAATGATTTATGCTGTATTTGCATACAAACCTAATGCAAACCCACTCCAGATAATCACATTTTGCCAGGTCTCAATTGAGTTTTACAGACGTCTGTGCCACCCCCACCTTCTCCACCCATCATATAACAGTGGAATGCGTGTCTCATACTGTTCAAGCTGCAGATGACCACCCCCTCCACCCGCACCCAATACAAGGGGTTTACAAGTGGACACATAAAGAAGGACTGTAATGCTGCATTTTACTGAAACAAGTGTGCCTATTATTTCTCCTCTCTACAGGAACAGTGACAACAGTAGTACAAAAAACTGATGTTAGTATGATAAAGACCAGCAAAAATGTACATTTTTACTTAACTTTGGTACATTATGAAGAGTTATAAAATTGCAATGTCTATTTATTTAAACTTCTAAATCTTGTTTTTATAATCTTTTAATTAAGAATGGTCTTCATAATTTTGTTTTTTTTTAAAAAAACATTTTAAATAATATACTGTATTGCAAATAAGAATTGATTCAATAGGAGCTGGTGGCTGTAAATGAGCTGTGGTTTCATGTTTAAACATTTTTGGCTTATTGGCAATATAAACAAATAACACCCATATCTTGATAAAATTTGCTTTACCTTGTCATTTTGTGTGTGCATGTACCCCGCCCCTCCACAACATACCTATTTTGAATTCATGCCTTTTCTCCTCCCAGTCATGGGACTAATCATTGTCATTTATTATCCTTATTTTTAGTATCAGGTTTGGTATTTCTTATGTTTTTCAGAACAAACTAAAACTTTCCTTCCACTATAACATACATCAAACCAGTCCAGCAACTTACTAGAATAATGTCATACTTCCATTAAATTTACTCTTGAACACTTAGATACTGATTGAATTCAATGGAACAACCGGTGACATACTTACTTTTATACAATATAACTAAGTATGTCATTAGAAAATTAGACAAAGATAGCTGCAATATGGGTCTGGAATGAAGAATATCTGTGGGTGTGATGTCACATTTTACTTACAATCATCACATTTTAACTTTACTTCTTATAATCATTTAAATTTCTCAGTGCTATGTTCAGCACCATACTTGCCAGGAGGTTGGACACAAAATAGGTTGTGTTGTACTTACAATGAATGCCTCACTCAGACTAGGACATGTAAGAAAAAAATAAAGAACAGGCTTTTGTTCAATAAAGAAGCCCTTATCTATAAAGGTCAAGCATTCCTAGTAGCAAAGAGACTACCCGCATATCTTGCCTTTATGGGCCAGGCTTTGGGATTAAACAGTATGTGAGTATGTAGGGCATTCTTTCACTAAGGCAAACTCAAGCTTTTAAATATTAATGTGAGCCAGTAAAGATGAGCATTTTATTTAAGTTCTATTCATATAATCTTTTTTAGTTGCTTAAACAAAATAACCACCATGATTTGGTGACACTGAATAATGACTCTCAGGGGCCACTACTATACCTAATTCAGCATTATTTCCTCATATAGTGTATAAAAGTCTATATTTCAAAAGCTGAGCACTGACCCTGAGTTTTACTTTCCTTCCATAAAAACACTTAGCAACTAGCAACCACTGCTAAACAGCAAAAGAGCACTGTAAAAAAAGAAAGAAAAGAAAAGGAGAGAGGGGGGAGAAAAGACTTCCTTCTTCAGTCTCAAGGAGCAGCTATAACCTTAGCAGAATCATGAAAGTTGACAGTTCATTTTTCACAGGGTCATAGATCGACGAGTCTTATAAAGTAATGGGCTTTTGGGAGTCTGCTTTATGAGAGCTAAGATAGTTAAGAGACATGTGGAGGAGATGGCACAGGGAACTGAGGTCCTGCTCTGACTCATCCAGGGTTATTCCCCTCATGCTGTGGAGCAGGAGGGAGGCACTGCACTCGTAGTAATATAAACGTGTAATAAAGATTAATCTGTTGCTAGTCGCCAGGCTGATAGCTTCTAAACTTGCTTGAAATAAGGCTGAAATCACTTCAGAGTCAATCTTGAGACATTTAGTGAGTGTCTGAGATTCCTTTGTGGGTGTCGAGCAAAAGAAGGAAAAACATTTATGTGTTCTTCTTGTGTGTTTGGGTTTAGATGTGTATACGGCCGTAGGAAAATTAATGCTATGTTTTGATTTGTTTTTATGTTTGCAGTTTTTTCCTGATGTTGTTGAATGTACAGTAAGTTTGAATTTTAATGGCGCCAGAAGGTGTTCAACACACTCACCAGGTACATCAGACCTCTTCATGCCTCCTGAGGCTGCTCCGCCGCTTCCACCGCCCAGGCCGTTGAATGCAGGCAGGTTGTCGTTGCTGTAGGCTCTGAGGACAGACAGCATGTTTATTTGCTGCTCTAGGTGAGTTTGTTGCTCAGCTTTCAACAGTCCTGGAGGACCTCCTGGAGACAGAAGGTCCAAGCCCTGATGCCACTGCTTTTCCAGTGGCAAAGTTTGATTCTGGGTTTGAGGAACCAGAGAGATCGGTGTCATGGCGGAAGAGGATGCTGCCAAACCAGTCCCAATCCTTGGAGGAGGAGAGGAGTCTTCTTGAAGCTGCTTGGGGTGGATCTGATTGTGGTCAGAAGATGAACTTCCCTCTTCCTCTCTCTCCATGTCCATTTCTCCATATTCATCTCTTTCCTCTTCTTCAGTCGCTCCCCTGTCATCTTCCTCTCCATCAGAATGATTCTGTTGCTGCTGTCGCTTGGGGGTGGTTGAGGGGGTCAGACTGGGACTGTGCTCCTCGGGCTTTGCGGCTTCTTCATCTGATCCAGCATGTTCATCTTCAGCATCTCCACAGGAGCCCCTCTCACCAAATTGGTCATCTCCAGCTGCAGATGTTCCTCCAAAAGCATGGCTAGGAAGTTCCAAACCCTGCTCTGCTTGGCCAATGTACCCCTGGATGGCCTGATTGGTTCTTGGAGATTCATCATATAAGCCACCAAATCTTCGGTAGAAGTCACTCTGGAAGGGGTTGTATGGCTGGTCCATGTGGTCTCCATCTCTCTCAAGAGCCAAAGCAGAGGTTGGGGTGTTAGAAGAGTGAAGGATAGAGGTTGCTGGGGAACCCTCTTGGTGAATTTCTTTGCCTGTGTCAGACCGCTGCACTTGGGCTTTACCCAGATGGTTAGCCTGGAGGTGCAGAGCCATGAGCTCTAATGAGGAAGTAGTGAAGGAGCAGAAGAGGCAGCCATGCCAGGCCACATTATCATGGATGGTGACTGAAGAACCAGGAAGAGATCCGGATGCTGACTCGGGCCGGACTGATACAGACAGATCAAGCGGTTCATACTGGGACCCAGGTTTCCCAGGCTCTTTATTCTGTTTAGCTTCACCCTTATCGTTTCTATCCTGGTCACTTGAAATAAGTCGTTTGGCTTTCGGTTCCCCGTTATCATGGTAGCGCTGGGCTGGGAGCTGTATTGGACTGTGTTTATCTTTAAGGTCCTTCTTCATGGAATTGAGGACGAAGCTATCCATGAAAGCTTGGAGGGAACCTTGAAAGTGGACTCCATTTCCCATCATGCTTTGGTATGCCCTGCTTAGGTCAGAAAAGCTGGCAGCGCTATCTGTTACTGTTGAGACCACAGAAGATGGACCATCAGCAGTCTTCAGGTTATCAGCTGAAGAGACGGAGTCAAAACGACGGTCAGCACGATCTCGGTCATGTGAAGACATGCCAGATGATGCCCACTGATGTGGCAGCAATGGACCCGCTCTGAAGTCTAGGTTGGGAGGCATTCCCTTGAAAACATTACGGAGGACATCTGGTCGGGCGAAGATGCCCCCGCCTGACTTTCCATGATCCTCTTTATTATCAGAAGTGCTGTGGCCTGAAGCTGGGCCGGAAGTGGTGGAGCCATTCTGACGTTCGCGATGGTGGCGCTCCAGGTGGTACTTCAGGCTGGCAGACTGGGTGCCGGCATAGTCACAATGAGGGCATCGGTAGGGTTTCTCTCCTAAAAAGCCAATGAAAAGACACAGAAAAAAGAAAGGAGGAGACAAGAAAAACAGTGAATAATTAACCTGCTTATTACATTAACTGGATATCAGAAAATCTTTATTGCAGCAGGGAACATAGACCCTAGGGTCATGTAACCTCTCTTAACAAAGGAAATTAGGTCAAAAGCACAAAAAAAATCTACACTACTATTTAGGAAAAATTATATTTTCATATCTGACAAAAGGTAAAGGGAAGTGATGTAGAACAAAAAAAAACAAAGACAATAAACATCCACATTATAAAATAAAGCAAAAGTAAGATAACAGCATGTATTAGACCAATGCTTCCACATCTTTACCCTCATAGTCATTGACTCAGATCTACTCGACTAGTTAATGGGTGTGTGTATAGCGAAGGGGGTAGGAGTGTGGAGTAGACATCTTAATATGGGTCGATCCAGCTCCGCCAACTGAGCCATCATTCATATCAACACCATAAAACATTTCACCATATGGTGCTTTCAGTCCACTACAAGAGATAATATTTTCAGCTGACAACAAAACTGTCTAGATGCTATGTGTTGGGCTGAGGATGCGTACATGTTTTTTTCCACATCCTCAAGAGAATACGTGTGTGTGTATGTAGTTGGTGTGGGGTCATCATGCCTGTGCTATGGCTTTGCTGGCTGTCAGGCCTGTGCCTTGGCAATGGGAGTGCAATTTCTCGGACGTTCCCTATTCACAGTTTATCTTCAGAAATATAAATCAGCCACAACATAAAATAACCCTGACCACTGAAATACTGCAGTGAATCCAGTGCAAAAGAGGATTAGTTCACTGCAATACGAAAACAATAAATCAATAGATAAAGAGAATTAAATAAAAGGAAAAAAATCCATGCAACACACATGGAACACATGCTTCTTGCAGTGAAGCCCTGTGATGGAAAACAATGTGATTCACTACAGGATGTACACATCAAAGTAATTTATATTAGAGTAAAAGATGGATGAATCTGTTGTATAACATCTACATATGTTTATTTATTCTTCACATCCATATTCATGAATATTCTTGATGATGGTATAACACCAGCATTATTCTGGCAGAAGTGGATCTTCCATTGGAATGATACTTATGTTGAAATAGAACACATCCTGCTAGCAATTATAATAGGCTTGGAGTCTGAGCCAGATTTGGATTCATTAAACAATGAACAGAGAGGGAAAAATGCTAAGCTTGTTTTTTTTCTTCTTTTCTTTTAAATATACACATATAAAAAGTTCCTGGAGTGGGAATTCTGTTAGAGGCACAACAATGACTGCATGTAGAGACAGCAAAGATGGTGGAAAAAGAAATAAAAGAGGATTGCATGGTTATAGTGTTTGTATGCATATTCTATATATACAGTATACACCAATAAAATGTTTAGATTATGCACATGGAAACCATTTTATAGAAAAAAAGGCATTGTTACGCAAGGCTGGTTTGAATGATTTAAGTCGGGCTGTGTAGTAAATCATGGATATAATTAGCAAATGGCATACTGCTCAAGTAATTTATCATTATTTAGAGGGCACCATTCCAGAAAAAGACTCTGCGATCTGCAGACCTACTGCAGAGTTCTCAAATAAAGGGCCACAAACACCAACTCAATAGAATATTGATACAGAAGAGAAAAGAATAGGAGGCCATACAAAAGAAAATTGAAGGTAGAAATGCTGAAGATTGTAGAGAAAAAGAATAAGAGCGATACTAAATCTGAGAAGGAGAGCATTCAGTGATACAGATTACCCAGACTGAAGAAAGAAAGGTACCGACTTGATATCTTTGCTCTTACACAAGAGTGCCTGTGAAGCATAGAGTATATTTAAAATAAACCATACGAGATGAGCTTTTAACCCAATAAGTGCTTCTCCTGTGAGCTGCTGAACAGAGGCTCAGTGCTGATTTAATAAGGAAACGTCCCTGATGCAAATGATCATTCTCAATTCCTCTAACTGGACAAAATGATATTCTAGGAGCCAAATTAGACAGAAATTAGACTGATAAGATTTTTTTCATCCTCTGTCTTTTCTTTCCTTATAAGAGGTTGTTAATGTTCATGAGGGAAAATAAAGATTAATGTACCATCTACATATCTAAAATGAGAATGAAAAGCATAGACGATTATACGTCTGTCTCTGGCCTTTGATGTTTACAGAGGAAGGCAAACTGAAAATAAATACAAATGCCCTCTCGGAGTGATCACTCTTCGCCACATTTCCATTAAAATTCTGCATTCAAATATCTGGAGCAAGTGAAACAGACGACTTGTGCACTTCTGCATCTCCTTGTGTTTATATACGTGTGCATGTGCACCATTTGGAATCTGTGCGAACACATGTTTATGCATGCGTGTCAGCCTGAGCCTGTGTGTATATGTGTGTGTGTTTGTGTCTTAGAGAGCCATTTGGACTGGCTAAGACATCTGCTCCATCATACGTCAGGGGCCTGGTGTGACATCTGGGGAATATACTGTATCCTGCCTTGCAACATTACACACAATTTACTGCTAAAGGTCATTATGTACCCGTTAATCCACTTTTAATTGATATCAGTGCAAACAGCACAACCTCCCAGCCACATGACGGATCATTTCTGCAGCAGAAACCTAGGAAATTACTATATATCTAAAAATAGAATGCTAAACTTTTGCGATGTTGTCTGTCTCCAGTTTTTTTTTACCCTTTTCAAATAATTTAATCTCTCAAAGAATAATTAAACATAGCTAAGAAAAGAAACATCTTGAGTTTTGTTGTGCTTTGACTTTAAGTAACTCAAGCACATAAGGATTTTAGTGACACCACAGCAGCTATAAATCATCTCTTCTCTGATTGCAGTAGTGTCCTGCTCCACCTTGTTTCCGCTTCATGATACATGCAGTGATTTCATTTGGCTTTGCAACGTAGAAGCAAGTAAAGATAAATACCCCAAACCTGTACAGAGGGGCAATTATATTGGCTTGATAGATATGACATACTGGTAGATAAATTTTTCCTTTGGCCAGAAAGATGGCTGGGCGGGGGGGTTATTTCAATAAGCCAAAAATGAAACAATTATGTCATAAAAGCTGAATGAATTTGTCAAACCAACCAAAAATATGACATAAAAGGAAAATTTGGTGCTATGCGTGTATCTTTTCCACTCAACGGGAACCTTTTTTTCGTTGTAAAGAAGACATAAAAATGTGTATAAACAAATGTATTTAGCCAGTCAATGCAACACTGCTGATCACTGATCTTTTACATAATGTTTAGACAACAATTAAGCTGAACAGTGCAGAGACAAAATTTCATTTTAATGGTTTTTAGGCGAATCAGTTCAAATGAGTATTTTAATGGGAACTGTTGAGAACAAAACTTCAGTATTGCTTACTCTTTATCCTTTAGGTAAGTAGTTAGTGGTGAAGTGGCAGCGCTGACACAGTCAGGACCTACTGTTCAATTACCTTAGAGGGGAAAATCACACCATAAATGCACTAGATATTCACAAGGGAACTTTGGATATTAAGTGTGCTCTACAGGGTAATATTAAATCTAGCACTGTTACTGTATTAAAGACATTGGATGGCAGAGGAAGGAGATGGAGAAAAAAATTGAAATGCACTAAAAAGTGTTTCAGAAGGGAGATTATCTGAGAAAGATGGGAAAGTAGGAGAAGGGGGGGAGGGGGCCCGGAGGGGTGAAAGCAATAGAGAGGGAGATCACAGGTCCCTCTTGATTCATCCTGATTACAAGGTTAGGTTAAGGTTAAGTGACATGGGCAAGCCATGCCTCTTCTCTTTTTCTGTCTCCCTTCCTTTCTCTTCCTCTCTACTCATTTAAAGGTGGGCCGGGGCTCTTATTGGTTATGTGCTTCAGCCTGAAGTTATGCGTGGCTATTGTCAAGAACGAGGACCTTTTTATTTTTTACACACAGCTGCTTACTGCTAAATAGTGCCTTGTCCAGAAGGGGACAATCTGGGCCTCTAATTGCTGTCACTGAAGCCTAGATTCATTATGTGACTTTCCCATTAAAATGTGAGCATTAATTTGTATAATGAAATATCACCCTCTGCAGTGTGTTCATTAGCTCTGGCCCCACACTGTAGTGCCACAGTCGCACAATGTTAGCTACCTAGAAAACTGTGGTTAATTTTGCTAATGGATATTTTCCCACTCGCTGTTCAAGAGGAAATTAATACTGTAACATTAGCTCTTTAACTTTTGGAGAAATTTAAATTCACTTCATTCCTTTCAAGCTGGTGTTAGGCACTCATTAATCTCTGCGTTGCATTGCACATTGTTGCTTTGACCAGCTCAGTAAGCAACTCCATTGTGGCAGTCACTTCACATTAGATGAAGAGGAGCCTGCCTGTCATCTGTGAATTTCACTGCATTGTCACCAGAGCACAGAGAGGATCTTCAGCTGCTGCAAAAGTCATCTTGTGGCTGTAATCAGGATGTCACAGTAGAGCTGGAATTATTAGTTTATAGGAATGATTTAAAGGCAACATGTTGGGGATGCATCAGGCTTTTTCACCCCCTTCATGTGTGGAAGACACGATGTAAAAGCTGTGCTTACACAGGCCTGTGTCCAAGGATACATTCCAGTCCAAAAGACAACATCCTCACTAAACTTCCTTCTTTTTGGTAGGTGGCTCCAGATGAAGCCTTTCAGTTTATTGTATGTTTAAATATGAAAGAATGAATGTAAAATATACAGTCAATGAAATTAGATCAGCCTACTGGTGTGTTTTTCCAAATGAGTTAACACCAGGCCAGGGTTGAGGTCTTTACTTCCTCTGTGATGAAGAATGGCTCTCATGGGTATGTTTACTACTAAAAGCAGACGTAACTCAGTTCTTTAACCAGGAGAATTTAGACGCTTTTCAAAAGCATCTCCAGGTTGTTTAGCGTTCTGAGTCAGCTTATATCTGACCTGGTTGCAGTTTTAACCCATAAGGGCTCAGAATGACCTATACAATACTTTCTCTGACATTTTGCATTATTTTATGGGAAAAACTTTGCTCAAAATTCAAACACACTCTGATTTTGTTCTCTGCTATTTAATGACTACCTGAAAGAGAGATTATTGACATCTGTCATCATGGTAATAAATGACAAATATCCCCAAAAATGCTTTTTTTTGTGTGTTAAAGAGACGAATGAATTCTTCATGTTAAAACAATTTACTTTTCACTTATCTATTCTACTTATCACTTTTTCATGGGTTGGATCTTTAAGTTTGACCATTTTTATTCAGGAGAAATAAAATAATCAAACAGGTTACATTTTTAATTATTTTATATATAATAAATAAATAAATAATAAATAATAATATAATAATTATATATATTGCGATAGGCTGCCGACCTGTCCAGTGTGTACCCCGCCTCTCGCCCTGTGTAGCTGGGATTGGCTCCAGCCCCCCGCGACCCCTTTCAGGAATAATCGGTAGAAAATGGATGGATGGATAATTATATATATA
>JBAMHX010000001.1:33091239-33102532 GCA_037177515.1 Pseudomugil tenellus
CAAAGACAGATGATGCGCCCAGTGACTGCATCTATTTGTAACCACAAATCCAAGTAACACACCAACTTCCTGAACACAGCATAATGGAGAAGTGAACTGCACTGTAAGCTTTCCTGATTTAATAGTTTTGTCTTTCATGTCTTTTTTGATTTATAGTCGTCACTATCTTATTGTTATTGAGGTGTAGAAAGGAACTGTAATACAAAGGCAGCTCTAAATCTTATGGAAGACCATATACATCCATCCACTGGATATGCCTAGTGAGCTAAAAACAGGGTTATAGGTTGCTGGAGCCTAAACCCTGCTAGACAGGCGTCAGTCCAACATGGACCAGAGCACATATGACTAAAAGTAAGCAAAAAAAAAAAAAAAAAAAAAACTCAGGTACGGTCACAGTTACTCAATTTTTAATAAAATCTTGAGGCACTAAAACCTGTCCCACCATCCAAAATCTTTTTTTACATTTTTTCTTTATTTTCTGAGCATTTTCTAAATTTTATTTTCTTTAACTTTCTAATAACAATCATTAAATAGTGAAGTCTCTATTATTCTGTGACAAATATTCAGCTGAACTCCTAACCTTAATAATCCAGTCCAGGTGATCTAGGTAAGCTGGGGTAAGGATCTTAATGTCTTGCTCAGTAATGCTTTGACCAGACAAATGTAGGTTACTTGTTACTTTCCCTGTAAATTTTCAGCAAAAAACAGGCAAAAGGGATAGAAGTATTCTGCCTTTAATCAGCAAAAATACTCAATAAAAATGTTAATGTTACATATATTATTGTAGTCAACAGATAATAATAATGATACTCATTTTCTCTGTTTCATATTGGTATGGTCTCAGGATTTTGTTTTTTAGCCTTACAAAGCAAAGACAATGACTCAGCCAGTTGAGACAAATGGCTGCCTCCCTGAGCCGGGTTCTGCTGGAGGTATTTCCTTCCCCTTTAAAGGGAGTTTTTCCTCCCACTGTCGCCTCTCATGATGGGAGATTAGATCCAAGTCAAGATTCAGTGTAACTTAATTTGATAGTTATTATGAACTGACATGTCTGTAAAGTGCCCTGAGATGACTGTATTGTGAAGTGATGCTATACAAATAAAGCTGAATCAAATTTAACATAAATAGTTGAATCTATTTTCACTGTTAAAAATAGATCTAAATTATTTTAAATATCACACTTAATACTTTATCCCATAGGATTAAAAAACATTCTCCTTTTATTCCTATTCATTTAATCCCTATCACATCCACAGAGAACAGTTCCACTGTGTCAAATTTACTCTTAATGTTTAGTAAAAATACACCAAATAGGTGTTTCTGCACCACAACCACGGTTTATAATCACATTACTTCACTCATTTATATTTATTTGTACCAAGTAACTAAACTAAACTAAGCTCCATAATAGTACTTCTTTACTACCTCAGAACAAAGTATTCAAAGATCACAGTTCTTGATAAGAAATGACTTGTGTCCTTGGTGTAAGTTGTCCTCTTTATAGTCCGACTGTGACTCTAACCTGGATATTCAGTGGGGCATTTGCACCATGCAGAGAGAAAGAACCCTGGCTACTTTCCACTGTCCACCTCATTACTGTGATTGAAGACTTAACCTCCTAGCAACAATCAATGGGCTATCCCAACATTCTCTGAGTTCTGGTTGGTGAGATGTGTGGATAGAGAGTACAGAGCTAGGACGGTTGACTGAAACATAAAAGTAAAACTATTAGACACACCATCTAACGCATATTCATAAATTAAGGACAGGCTGGCTTTGTTTTGCCTTGAAAGTTATTGAGAGTTAGAGAGTGTGAAATTGCCCTCCGAGTGATGTCATTGGAGGACACTGAACCCTTGTTGTGTTAATTAGAGCTCAATGAAATGATGAGTTGGAAAAAACACAATAACAATGGCCTTAAGCCTAAATGAGGGACACAGTTAGGAAGCACATCTTACTCAGGAAAAGCTGTCTGAATTTTGATTTGTGTCAATTTAAAGAAAATGTGTTCCAGTCAATGACTGATAAGACTGCACAGAGGATTTACAGTTACAGAGCTGGGATCACTGGCTTTAAATAGTTATGCTTCATTTCATTAAATGCATATGATTTAGGTTTTATTCAGCTTCTTCTATTTTTCTTTGATTCTTCATTTTGCCAATATTCTCATTTACAAAACAAGCGATTGATACTAACCTGTATGTATCCGCAGATGGACTTTGAGATGATGGGAAGTACGGAAGGACTTGCCACAGTAGGGGCAATCCTTGGAAGACGAGCCTAGACATCGCTCTCGAATCTGGGATGGAGGCGGCTGAATGCTCCCCACTGCCTTCCCCAAATCCTCCCCAACATCTGGAGACAGCACAAGGAAGCAAAAACAAATTGAAAGCATGTTAAGTACCACTTCAAACCAGCCCCCCGCACATCTGAATATAACCCTTTTCCCCCCTTTGCTCACTGTCTGTCTCTCATTGTCCCTCCTTTCCTGCACCTAATGTGCAAACTCAGTATAAAGTAAAATGCATCAGATGGGTTCATAGGCCAAGCTATTTTCTTTACTGACAGAATGCTGACAGTTCATATGCTTTCAGATTTTGCAAGAGCACTATGGCTCTGAGACACAACCCCCGTTAACTGAAGCACACACACCCTCAACATCACCACCGCCTGTGTTTTCTTTTTTTATCCCTGCTATAATCATCACTCCTATTAAGCATATGCTGGATCACAGAGAAAATTAACAATGCAAAACAAGACAGAAAGAAAGCAAGAAGAAAAGAGAGAGAGAGATTTGGCTTTGTCAGCATCGCAGGATATCCTTGCATCTCTTCCTGCGACCTGATTTTGACAGGTAGCTGTCGGAGATATGATAGGGTGATAACAGTTTTGACCCAGCCCTCCGCCACTTCCTCTACATGCCAAAAAACGATGATGCACAGTTTAGTGCAACAGCGGTCTGTTATCAACACAATCACCCTCCGAATATGAATCTAAAGATGAGTGACGACAACCTGGGAATGTGTTGACAGCAGCATAATCTGAGGTGAGAGTGTCACCGTCAGATTGCACACGTTGGCCTTGTTGTACTGATGCTTAAAAGCCTGTGATGTGCAGCCTTTAAAAGCCGAGAAGCAGTTAGGTTGAAAAAGAATTAAAAAACAAAACCAAAAGCAAATATACAACAGACACATGGCTTGTATCTGGAAACTGTAAAATTAGAAATATCTGAACGAGTTCCAGTAGGTTTTGATGAACATGACTGTGCAGGAGGTTCAACATCTACCCACACAGCACAGAACTGTCAGGAGAGATATACAGATTTCAGAGCAAAGTATTATTTCTTTAATTGTGGTTTTCTCTCTTCTGTTTGCTTCATCTTTCTTTTTTATTTATTAGTGGGATGGCTGCATATCCCCAAAGGTTTAGTCATACAATATGTGTACGAGTTCAGCAGTAATATTGCTAAACACGGGGCTCCTGAGCAACAGGGACAATGAACTTGCTCTGCATGACCCACTTAGTGCAAATATATTTTAAAAAGTAGCATTTATTTTTTAACGATGCACGTGATTTAGCTTGTGCTTATAGAACAGGACAACGCCAGAAAGAAAGTTAGGAAAAATAAGAATGGAAAGTGAGCAAACCACTGAGGCAACTGTGGTGCTCGATTTTTTACGAGACGCCAAATCTTTTGTATTGCAGCCCACTGCGCTTCCTTCTCCTGTGTTGTGCAGTTAAATACGCTTTACAGAATGCAAAGACCCAAGTCAGCAAGTCCTCTTCAACACTGACACTAAACACACAACTACATCTAGCAACGCTGCTATCAGGCTGAAGGCTGTTTATCACAAGTGAAACTGAAAGGCAACCTAAATGTAAATGTGACAATATGCAGACACAGAATAGCAGCTGCATCTGCTTGGGTTATACAGCTGCATGCTTTCATTCTACAGGCCAATGCAGCAGGAAGACAGAAAGATGGCTGTTAAAAGTAGATGAACTGTGGATCTGGGTTTAAATATGACTCTAAGTATGGCTGTCCGCTATAGAAAATTGGGACTAAGGGTTCGAGATTGCAATTCAGCAGCAACAAGAAGAATTTATTTGGTTGTTAAAAACAAAATTACACCTCAATTTAGTAGGTAAACATACAATGATTACAATATCATTTCAGAATGTCAGCTGCATCCTGACTGTTATTTTCCATTTAAACACTTTTCAGATATGTCCTTTAATAGGAAATCATTACTTAAATAAATAAATAAATGACAATTCCCCCGGTACTTGGTCCAGGACGGCACCATACTGTTGCCATAGTCGCCTGCTCATAAACATATTTTGAGTGGTCTACTGTACAGATCCCTTTTTGGCAAAGATTCCCAGCATCATGTAACAGACACTGGCCCACCTGCCCACCCCAGATGGGGCTAAAATTAAAAAATCCAAAACACAGATTAAAAGCAGGACAAACACTAGACATCCACACACACACACACACACACACACACACACACACACACACATCCACACAAACATTTTCCTCTCGCTTTCTCTCAAACACACAGACAGACATGTCCTTGTGTGTCAGGGTTAATAGTGCTCCTGTAAGAGGAAGACACACTACTGAGAGGATGAGAGTGTGCTCTCCTGGCAATAATAAATGGGCTTCACACGTTACCGGGCACAAACACACACATAACACACAACATTAGGAAAAGCAAAGCACAACTTTCAGTGTTCTCTCTTTGCTCTTCTTCCAAGTGTGTATCTATGCAATACGATTGTATGAAGACGTGCACGTGGCAGCAAAATGCACATCATTCCTGGGCACTGGCTGAGTGTCCAGCATGCATGTCTTTAATCAGTTGACTGATCCGTAGCTTTAATGCGGCTGTTCCAATTACTGTAAAAGTCATCCTGCTCCATATAACCACAAATATTGACACTTTATTGCACAACACATTTATGACATTTTGAAGGTCACATTGTATATTAAGCATCACTGTTCACACACAAGTGTGTGTGTGTGAGATGTAGGAAAAGAGTCTTGAATCGCCTGTTGACACTTTGCTGTAACTATCCTCCGAGTATTGATTTCCACTCCCTGTCTTTTATGCAAAGATTTGTTGTGGGAGACACAACATTAAAGTGATTGTCACAGGTGAGTCTTTGACTTTTTATGTAGGAGCTGGTAAAGGCCAGCTGCTGTTACTCCTTCACACAGGGTTTAAAGAGATTTGAGCAGCACACACTCATCTACTTCTTTTGGTGAAACATCAGGAGTTTTGGGCTAAAAAGTAGAAATGAAGAGCAGAAATCAGAGGTTTGCCTCTGTCTTTACAGAAATGTGGATTTAAAAGGAAATGAAAAGTAAAGTAGTAAATTAATGTAGTAAAAATAGAACAAAGGACAAAGAGAATGAAGGATTGCAAGCTTCTCTCTCTCTCTCTCTCTCTCTCTCTCTCTCTCTGTGTGTGTGAGACACAATCTAGATATTTTATATGTGGTATTTTTAAAAAGTTAAGTGTTAACATCCTATTCCTCTTGTGCTTCTAAATGTTTTGCAAATGTCAAAGGTTCCTGCTGCGTTGCCATGTTTTATTACAACAAGCCTCGGTTTCCAGCTTTGATCCCACGCAAACGATCAGCTTTGACATCAAAACTAGTCACTAAAGGATAGCTTTTAATAAAATATTGAACCCACTTTTACTTTTGCCAAACTCTCCCATCCAGCTGAAGCTTTCAAACTGTTTTTCTCTATTGTCCTTGAGCGCGTTGCCTGCCTCTACCCCAGGAAAAACATGACAAACGCCGAACTGTGAATCTGCTTGTACAAGAGTATCACAGAGGGGAAAAAAAGAAAAATACATGTATAATTCAGTTGTATCTGATCTGAGACCAGCTCCTCTCCCCTCTGCCTTTACTGGTGTCACGGCAGCGTAATGGAACATGCCAGAACAAAGGCTCTGAGATCAGATTGGAGCAGAGTTGAGCAGGCCATCTGGGAGGCAGGCTGAGTATCAGTCACTCTGCCTGCTGTCTGCTGCACTCACACTCATGTACGCACACTTCCCCTCTGACTAACTGTGTGCTAGAGTGCAAATGCGTGTCTAAGTGTGTGTGTGTGTGTGTGTTTGTGTGTGTGACACCTCGCTCCCTTCTGAGTGAACGTCACCAGAATCTTGCAACAACCAATGCATCGCCATCGTGGGGATACACCACCTAGGCAGCCTCAACAACTGTGACAACTCTACAAATTGATATGGATCTTTATGTGTGCATGAGTGTCAGTCTGCTCTGGGCACCCATGGGGGGGCGCATGCTGCCTGGCGACCACACCCAGTTGCCATTAATGGAGGGCAAGAAAAAAAAGGAGACAATCATAACAACAATAGAAAAATAAAATTACCAGCAAAGCAAGTGTGTGTGCTTTCATGGTGCCAGGGGTCCAGGTTGGAGGGGGTGATGGACAGAGGGGGGAGGGGGGGCTTGCCAGTTTGTTAATGGTGCTCTTTCAATCACACTTTGCGCTCTGAACGCTCTGTGGTTTTGATTAGTATGATATCACTTTCAGGAAATAAAAGTAGGGGGTAAAAAGCACATCTGTCATAAAAACACAAGATGTTTTGCTTTTTCCTTGGCCATTATTCTAATGTGTCACGTGACTCCTGTTGAAGCCCATCGCCTCTCCCTGTAGCCAAATAACTGATTGGGGAGAGGACGATTGTGTGTGTGTGTGTGTGTGTGTGTTATTGGGGGCTGGAGGGGTTTGATGGGAAGTGGCGGAAACAGTTTGAAAAGGGGAAAGATATTAAGAGAGATTGGGTGAGAGGGAGGGTGGTAGAGGAGAGAAAAAGAGTAAAACGTGATGACATCATTTGAAAGGCATTAGGCTTTTAAAAATGCGCCCGGGGGGACTTGATTTCCTTACACCAGAGCAACACAACACCATCCGGCCTGATGCCTGCTTGCGCTCCCTCTCTCTCTTTTGCTTTCTCTCTCTCTCTCTCTCTCTCACACACACAAACACACACACACCTCCCAGCACCCCCTTCTCTTCATTCTTTTTTTGATTTGGACCGTTGCCATCTTTGTGAGCGTCTGGTTCATGCGAGTTAATCAATTTGAGGTTTAGTTACACTGCTGATGCTAGCATTCCAGCCACTGCTAGAACGTAATCTGAACTTGCAGAATTTATTAACCAAACACCAATTATCATTAAACACCACTGCATTATCCCCTCCCTTTACTACCTGACAAGCACTACTAAATGAAATTTTAGATTAAAGTTATTTTGCCTGTGATTTATGGACAAAGTCCTAATGCTAGGCTCTCTTAATGTGCAGATGCTTTGTTTTATTCATTTCTTTCTTTTTATTTTTTTATTTTTATTTTCTCTATGGGAATACACCAGGGATTAGAGAAGTCTCTGAGGTATTACAACAAGCGGGTCTCTTCCAAAAAAAAAAAAAAAAAAAAAAAGAAAAAAGAATGAAACGAGGAGAAGGAGGAGGGGTGCAAAAAAGAGCATTTGGGCTCTGATTTATTTTTTCTAACCTCAAACTTGCGTTAGTGCTGACCCTGCTGAGAAGCAGAAATTAGACCAAAGACCAACTTAAATGTGGGGGCCAAACAAATGAAAAAATAAAAACAAAAGATAAAGATAAATGCAAGTTTTTGTTTACCCCTGCAATGTTTGCGAGATTAAAACAGCAGCAGAATGTGTTACATATAAGGCGGTGGGGTAAACAGGGGCACCAGATGTTCTTTGATGTTAATAATGGCATTTATTATTAATATTAATTAGACCGCATTCAGCAATACATTTGGGCCATTTCCAAGTCAATTAAGCAAAATGGCATTCGGGAGATGTTGAAACGACATTTTAAGGCAGGTGTTCAGCGGTCCCCTAATAAAACATTTTTTCAGCTCCTGAAAAACAACCCATTTTCAGGCAGATTTTATTTATTTTCTCTTTGTTTACTTCCACACTATTTCTCTCTTCTTTTCTGAATGTTGCAGTTGCGGCTGTATCTCAAAAACAACATATTGAGGATCGGTTCTAGATTTAGAATGCATTATCTAATTAAAATATACAGTATTTGGTCATTTTGATAATGCACACATGTTCACACCCAAGCAAATGCAACAACAAAGACAGAGCGGTGGAGAACGGGGTTAATCCACATATGAATCCACGATTAGGACCATTATGTTAAGTGTATAAAGAATTCCTGGAGGTTTACCAGCCATTTTCCTAAAGCAGGATTGTTATGACAGAATGAAACAAATTCACCTTTTTTCAATCAGTTGGGTCGAAACAGGGTTTGTAGTTTTGTCATTACCAGCAGATAACAACTCTACCACATCTATTTAGACAGATGAGGCCAGAGGCCTCGTAAAAGGGCGGGGTGGGGGGGTCTTTTCCATCTTTTCTATATAATCAAAATTATACTTCGCTATAGGGACAGAAAACACACCGATTCTGAAGCTCTGTTCAGTTTAATCTAGACCTCTGAATAGGGTCCTTCCACACCTCTCAGATTGTGTGTTTATGCCGGTGTGTGTGCGCTCAGCCCTGCTTTTGGCAGCAGGCCCTCTTTTTTTTTCAAAGCTGGTGGAGGCAGCAGCCTTACAATGGTACATTAACAATCTGTGCGTTCATTTATCAGTGTGTGTGATTTGGACTCTACGTTCATGGCGCACTGCACTTTTCATGGCTGAAAATTAATGAACAAGCCTCCCCTCGCAACAAACATGCACCTGTGCTGCAGAGATGCTAATCACAAACATTTATATTTATTAGTGAACACCCGCACGAAGACTGGAGTTGCAGAGGGGAAACAGAAGAGAGAGGTGGGGGGGGGGGGCAAGCTGAAGGACGATAGATAGTTCTTTTAATGTGGGTAATGAAAGGGTGGTGTTTAGGCTGTTTCGGATTTAGTTGAAATGGTTTATCGAGGCACTTTTTCTTCTTTTAGGAACAAATGAATCTCAGGTAGAGAGCTGTTTTTGTGGGTAAAATATTTAAGTAATCTACGGGTTCTCATGTCTAAACCTGGGAGATCTTTAAGTGGATTTTTTTTCTGTTAAGGATATTTTTTTCTTGCCCACTTTTTTTCCTACATTCCTCTTTTGCCACTTTTCTTTCCACCCATCTCCTCCTCCCACCACCACCCCCCAAACTGACAGAAGGTGGCTCTCTCCCTCAGTAAAGGCTATGCCTCTGCCCAGCTAGGAGAAGAGGAATGGTGCCATAAGTTTCTCCCTGGCACTGGCCCACCTTTGTTTTCCCCCTACTCAAGTCTGTTTCAGGCTTCAAAGAGCATTGGAAAAAGACACACACACACACATTCACAGTCACACATCCATGCACATAGAAACGTCAGAGGGAGCACTGATGTCTTACTAACTTTATCATTCTAGCAGGGTGATCATCGCCCCGTCGAGAGGCTGTGGATGATGCTTTAGGGTCTATGAGCGTGTGAACCTTTGTGTGTGTGTTTGTGTGTTTTGGGGATGTCCACCACTGTTTCCATGTATGCATGGGAGAACAAAAAAGGCAGATGGTAGCAGAAGTAGGTGTCTTTTAGGACATGAAGACAAAAGCAATTACTAATGTGTTTTTCGGTGTGTTGGTATATACACACACAACAACATTTTGTGTGTGTTTGTGTGTGTAATGCTATAATAATCAGGGTGTATATTCATCATGTCCCCTCTCAGTCTGTGTTGGCAGGAAGTGGTGTGGTTACCATTAGTGAAGGATGACTAGGTTGCTGCCTCACTCGGATACTGCTGGATCTTTTTGATAGAGTAATGCAATGGAAGGAACGCACTGATAATACTAAAAGTTAGAAAACAGGAGGAAGATTGAGATTGTGGACAAAACTGGAAAATTAAAATTGGAAAACAAGAAAAAATTTTAAAAAAATGTGATTGAAACAAGAATATTATACAAAAAAAAAAAACAGAATAATTTGACATAAAATGAGGAAAAACTTTATAAAAAGAGGTAGAGAAGCAAATGTAATAGGACAGTATAGATAGCAACCTTAATATGACAACTACCCTGTTGCACTGTCTCTTTAAAGCTGAATAAAGCAGAGCTCCTCCCGAAGCCACCTTTGATTTTCTATTCATCCGTGAGCATGGTAAATCAACAGCAAGCACAATAGGCCAATCATCAAACTCAGCTACACTACCACCACTTTTATCCCACCCTCAATCCATCTGGCACTGGTCAGAGTCTATACTGTACATGACATCGATGCTCTGCACACCACAGCCATTAGTGGTAATATTCTCCATCAATGAAAATGAATCAATTAAGGCTCATTAAGGATGCATATAAAGCTGGAGTAATTATCTGGTGAGGAATATAGCCACAGTGATCGATTACTTTGGAGCGTAAATGCAAACTTAAAGACATATATTACCACAAAGGAAGAACACTTTTAACAAGGTCTCTTTGGGAGGGGTGTATGATGGGTAAACATGCATCATGTCATGTATGCATACTGGGGGTGTGTGTGTGTGTAAGTCAGACAGGCTCGAGCCTGGTGCGCCAGTAAATCCTGAGACCAAGGACGTTTCCTGTTTTCCTCTTCTATGAGCTTGTCCAGTGTCTCAGAAAATGAAACAAAAGATTTATACTGTAGCTGCAAGCGTCCTACAGCAGTATGTCTGGCCCAATCTTCACACTCACCAACTCAGTGTGTGAAGCATGATAAGTGTATGAGGGCACTAAACTGTTTAACTCTGTGGTCTCATGTAAACTTTTGCAAGCCTTTATGTACCTGCCATGCATGCAAACTGCATATATGCAGACTTTCCGCTCAACTGTAGTTTATAGTAAAATATAAAATGTGCTGTGGACACATCAGATAAGAAAAAGGGAAGTACAAATGTGCAATGGAAAGCATACAGTGGTTAGGACTTTTGCTTCACAGCTAGAAGGCTCCAATCCTTCCAGGATTTTTATTATCATTACTTTTGCAACTGAACATGTCTGATCATGTTGCAACTTTCGTAAAAGTTGCTAAAAGTTTTCAACGAAATAGCACTGAAAATTGTTTAAAGCACCTGAAATGTATTTTAAACATGACTGATTATATTTCAACATTCTTGACATGATATAAGCACACTGGTAGAATTTTTCACCATTTGGAAGAATGATTATGAAGCTGGCACTTATTTTTTTAACAGATAGGACAAAAAAGAAAGAAAGAAAGAAAGAAAGAAAGAAAGAAAGAAAGAAAGAAAGAAAGAAAGAAAGAAAGAAAGAAAG
>JBAMHX010000001.1:33106392-33118156 GCA_037177515.1 Pseudomugil tenellus
ATGCATAATATTAGTAACATTAGTATTGATATTGGTTTTATCATTACACTGATTTAAATGCTACAAAGGTGCAGGGTGCATTGCAACCAAGGTCAGGAAGAATATGGGAGGGTGGGGTAATTGTGTTCCTAATGGTCTGAGCCTTATTAGAGAAAAAAAGATAAAAATGCCTTTATCAACACAAGGCTTAATGTAAAGTGGGGGAGGGTAGTGTGAGTAATAATATTGAAAAGGCATTTGTGGTCATGTTTGAAACAGGATCAGGAAAAAAAAATACTCATCTTTGTGAAGTTCAAATAATTATTCTTTTAAAAACCATGTTCTACATTTGCATTGTGATGAGGCTTCTTGTTATTTTCTAAACATCAGATATGAACATGGCTGTGCGGCAGAGTCTAGTGCTAATGGCTAAAATACAGGCTAATAAGCCAGTCAAACAAAAATACTCTGTTTAACGACTCGATGCTATATGCAATTATGTTTTTCTTGTTGCTTCTGCTTATTTTGTGACCAGTGGTGTAATAGCTTACTGGTTAGCGTATATTAGCATGAATTTTTGTAAAAACTTAACTTGAATTGCTTTTTTCATCATGCATTTAAATGCATATTTATTAGCTAGCAATGTTTTCCTTGGTAACCTGTCTCTAAATGACTGATCAGCCCAGATGTTAAAGTTAACCAGTTTAATCAGTGAGGGAAGTAAATGCTATCCATCAAGTAGCAGAATAGGGTGGATCATGGCATCATCATTTAGGCTGGCAGATACAACTGCATATATCACAAGAAGTTTAGATGTGGATAGACTCAACGCTTACTGAAAAGTAAATGGGTATTTCCTGTATGCCTGAGTATACCTTGGACCACACTTCAGGTTGTGACTTAGTGACTTCCATTGTTTTCTGTTTGTTTTTTTTGTTTGTTTGGTTGGTTGGTTTTTTTGCAGGTATATGTAAATCTCTAAGATATAGACATTTACATACACAAAAACAAAAAGAGACAATACGATAAGCTATGACATTAGACAGTAAAGAAAATACAGTTAAACTATTAATTCTCGTCAAACTCGTCATATATACAGACACAACTGCAAGCATTCATTTACAATGGGGTTGAACTGAGGTTAAAAACATAGAAGAAAAGCTAAATACAGAGGCCCTAATTACTCCCATTTTGACATAAGGTCTGTTCTTGGATCTCTATAACTTTGCAAGACTGACTGATCTCATCTACAAAGGAAAAGGGCAGGCGTTTTGCAGGAAGGTAAATACTTCAAATGTTAGCATGGGGAGTGTCTTCGATTTGTCCTTTAGGAAGATGCTAACTTGTGATACACCATGCCCTCCCTTATTCCTTCTCCTCCTCCCTATTCATTCATCTGCCTCACAACTCTTTGCTCTTTTCACTACTTCATCTGTCACTGCAAAATGCACGGCCAGCAATATGAAAAAAAGAAAGAAAGAGAAAGAAATATGGCACACACTTGTTGCCCGGACTTTATCTCTACATTATTTTCACCGCTCCTTCCGTTCGTTTCAGAGAATAAGATAAATGAACAACGTACATTTTGTACACCTGTCCTCCCCTCCCCACCTTCCTCTTCCCCTAACGATAAGGGATTTCATTAACGTGAGAATGCTTGGGCTGAAAGAAACATAATTGCTTCAGTGTTGTTGTCCTCTCTGCTGCCGACGCCCTAATTTCCTCCTCGCCTTACTCTTGACTGTTAAGTGATCATTATATCAACACAGGGGATGGGCCAAGGGTAAAATATTGACAAACTGCGGTCATGCTCATGCTAAACATTGAGCAGCGGTTTGTGTTTGTGTGTGGTAGTAGTTGATGAAATATATAAAAGAGAAAAAAGGGTAAGGGGTAAGACAAAGGGGGGGGGGGGGGGAGGTGAGAAATGAGGAGAAAAGGAAGGTGTTAACGGAGTGACAGATAGGACGTCAAGTGAAGGATATGATCAATCGAGAAAGATCGCAGATGCGGGTAATAATTTAAAAACCGGGCTCAATCTGTCCCCCAACACCTCCTTCCTGTCCCTGACAGATAACTGTATGTAAAAGATACATAATTTTTTGACTTGCCATTTACACAGTATTGCACCTGAAAGGCAAGCAGCATAATAGACAGTTTAAAATGTCAGGGAAGTAAGAGTAAGAGTAAGTAAGAGAGACAGGTCAACCACTGAATCTTAATTAGAACAGCTCCATCTAATGGCAGCAGCTTTGTGAATTGGCTGATGGTGACAAGGGTGTCTAGCAGACACGTGCGCACACACATGCAAAGGCTTAAACAAGTATTGTAAATACTAACATGTCTGCTGAAGTCAATTTAACACACAACGGCATATGCACATACACACACTTGCAAACATATTTGCATCGTTGCAAAGAAAAATTTTACCTCTGCATCAATTTAAATAATTTAAATTGCATGAGAAGAAAAACAATTTGAGATGCATGAAAGTTCACCATCAAAAATGTATGCACACTTACCCTGCACATAACAATTTAGCATCAGTGCAATTAGCAAAAGATCTTCCTATTCAAAGTTAATTTTATCCCCACAGCTGACCAGTCAATGACCAAATCAGTCTAGTTATGGCAAATCATCACAAGAATGTTCAGTGGAAGTCTGGAAATGCATGTATAGGATTTACCTATCTATCCCTGAGCAGACCTGGCTGTTGAGCCTGAGCCAACGCCACATGATTGTGTTAATTAATCTGCCATTGTGAGCATGGGGAACAGCTGCACGGGCACTCGTCGCTGCGTTGTCAAAGCAAAACAATGCAATGTTAAGCTTCCCCCACTGAATCTTCCATTACAAAGGAGACCCAACAACGGAGCTGAATTCATAAATCCACAGATCAATTTTTACCAGCACTAATGTCTGACCTTTAAAGCGAAAAGAAAAAAAATAACATTTTTTTCAACATGCTTCGTTTTGACTTGAAATACAGTCAGATATATGACACCCAGGATTTGGGCCAAATTCTTCCCTATCCCCCAGGGGGAAAAAAAATAATAAAACAAAAAAACCAAGAAAAACTGTAGAACAAACACAGTGAGACACAGATGGAGAAAATGATGGGTAAGGAGACAGGAAGAAATGAATGGACATAGGTAGAAAATAAGCACCAGAGATGGAAAGAGGAAGAAAGACAGGGATCAGTACAACAGAGACTCACAGATGATAGCTGGGAGCCACCAGCTGGGCACTGGTATTTTAAAAGAAAACATCTAACACTATTAGCAGGGATCCATCGATCAGTTATGTGGTGTTAATTTAGACTAGGGGTGAGGGGGAGGGGGGAGGGACACACAGGAACACAGAGAATTATTAAGCTGTACATAAACCTCACAGGTTGATTCACTACAGAACAAATAAAAAACATTTAATATCAAAAAGTTCTGAAAATGTATTAACATAGCTTTAAACAACAGTTTTCAAGCAAATAGTAAAGACTGATTAGTTACTGCACCAAGAAAATCTGAATATAATTGCCTGTCTATAAGACAAAAAGCTGCCATTCATTTAGAAGCAACATTGACCAAGGGAATACATAAATAAAATTAGGTATACTGTGTTGCCACCAGAAATTATGTCTGCAATAACAGACTTCACAAATAAATGGTTTAGCACCTCTAATCGAGTTCACGAAATGTTTCACTAGACAACCATTTCACTGCATTCATTACAACTTCACAGAATTACAATTTTATAGCTCAAAGAAATCACAAAATTCATCTTCAATGTGGCAACTAAACTCATCTTTGTGTTACAAACTACGAGATGCCTGGAAGAGATGGAAGATGCCCCCATAACACACTCTCTATGGTGAATGGCATGGCCTTGGTGCATACTTGGCACTTCCAGAGAGATGGTGATGCTCCCCGAAAAAATCATCAAGATGCCTGGCTCTCACCCCATTCTGTAGCCGAGCCCTTCTGTCTAGCGGAAAGCCCTCCAGCAGCCCACTGAGCACGCAAGATATTAGGAGAGGAGTGGTACATGCATGAAGACGAATCGGTGTACCTGACGGATGCTGTCAACTATCAGTGTATGTAAAGCGGAATGTGAAAGAGACTTGTTTGAGTCTTAGGTTTTGGATAAATAGAGAAAAAATGCTGAAATCAGGAAATGTAAGCAATCAAAATGGCACATGAAGAAGGCAAGGCATTCCCTTCTCCCCGTGACACTGTCTCTCAATCTGCACTGTGTTTTAGTCTGCCAAACACCAAGTCAAATAGTGACACTGAATATAGCAGTGAATTCCAAATCTGTTGTTTAGTTGCCATATTTTTGATAGACTGCACAAATGTTCTGTTTTTTCTTCTTTTTGAACAAGAGTTTTCATTTCAGTTCTTGGAAAAGCAGTGCAAAAAACCAGTCTGAATGACTTCTGATGATGCCATGAAACATGTTAGCACACAGACACGCACACATGTAACAGAATCTTGAAAGCTTACAGATGGGGAAGGGTGACAAGGTGCTAACTCACATCAGAAAAGTGATGCTCGCTGCAGCATCTCACCTGTCCAACGCGCTCGATTTCAGAAAGCCATCAGATGTTGCATTTACCGCAACACTGAACAGTGGAGAGCGTCCGATTAGAAGATGTAGGCAGCCTGAGGTTTGGTGCACAAACACTTGACAACTCAACAGGACATTTAGTTGAGCTGGAATGGGAATTGGTGACACCAGAAAAGAAGGCTGATATCTTGTCATTATGTTCTCCCTCATGGCATTGTTAGTATTTACAGCTAAAATGTTACAGAGTGTGTATCGAATTGGAAGAAGTACTTCTTTTTTTCCTCCTGTGGTACTGTGCTGTCGGCTCCCTGATTGTTGGAGTATAAAAATAATCGTCATGGAAATAGATCTCATTGACAACGTGCCATGTTCACACTGTGAGCAGCTTGTGTCTTGTGAACATAATCCAGAAACGTCCTCCAAAAACTTTCCTCCACAAACTTTCAATCCCTGATCCTCTTTTTGCCCTTCTCTTCAAAAGATGAAAAAAGCAATGCCAGGGAGGAGAAAAGCCTAAATCTTGTCTTGTCGAGTACCAGCAGAACAGGTAGGAATGGGAAGTATAGGCTGGGCTCAAGGATCACAAAGGAAGGGAGGTGAGCGAAGAGGGGGACAAAAACACAGAGCATGAGTGAATAAGATTACGATATTGAGAAGGAAGATTGACCAAAACGGCTTTCGTATCCTGGTTCTGAAAATCCACTCCTCATCTCTGTGTCTAATATGAAATTCTGGCTGTCAGAGAACTGCACCAGCACAATCAGAGCCTACCTGAAAGACCTGCCAGGAGAGGTGGCATTTGGTCGATCCATCCTCCCATGAGGGTGGTTTGTGGCTTAGCCCCGACTTAGCTCCATGTCTTAAGACAGAGGATAGGAGGAACGGAGAGGACCACTGGGAAAAATGTGAGTCTGTGAAAGCCCAGGATAAACCTGTGTTCTCAGGAGGGAAGACACAAGCTCCTGGCAGTTGGATTCAGGCCCTGGGGTTAAATGTGGCTACACAGAAGCCTCCAGAGAGCTGTGGCTTGAGAGCCTGTGTGTCTACAGTTTTTTCTTAACTTGTTAACCTAGTTTGAAGAATAAGTCGCCCATGTGATGTTCTTAACACATGCAAAGCCTACCCAAATGTCCTTGAAGAAAGTGTGAACTGTTGTAAAACATCTGATTTACGCAGATCTGGATATCTAGAACCAGACCTCTGCATAACTGGAGTCTGGGAATACTTCAAGAAGTGGTCTACACTTTACACACAACGGCTAAGAAACACATTCACTGGCTCAAACAACTTTATCATCAGCATAGACATATGCTGGCTGTGTGGGACATTGGGCACAGTTAACTTTAGGGCAGATCCAAAAATATAAAAGGAAGGAAATGGTGGTGACGAAACTTGGGTTTTGTTAGAGGAGCAGTAAATGAAAGTGAAGCACATGTTCAACTTTAGGTCCCTGAAGGAGCTTTACCTGCGGCTGTCGCGTTTAGAAGGTGTTACTCTAATAAGACAACAGTTGCTTTTATTTACAACAAGTACAGGATGACAGGAAAAATACTTTAACACATTTTCTGTTACGGCCTTGGTGAAACAAACACCTTTGTTATTTTGTAAACAAAACATCTAACAAACAGCCTCTTTTGTGAGCTAAAGACACTTTCAAACATATGCTCTTGACGAAAAAGAAAAAAAACCACATACACAAACACAATAGGTGTAAAGCGTCTAAATTGCAATTGCACTGCATCTTGGAAAACAAACAATTTGCTTTGTTACCAAGACAACTGAGATAATGTGATTCCTGCAGCATTGTCAGGACTGCTACTTGCTACATTATGTGTGACAAGCTTAAGAGTAGATCTAGGGGTGTGAATGCGCAGATTTAGGCTGCATCCTATTGCGGATTGAAGATAGTCCGGCAAACCATATTTGCATGTGTAACCTTGCCAACAAGTTAAGCTGAAAGGGCTAACATTGCTTCCATGCTTGCAAAACCCTGGTATGAAACCCTGTATAATGCGTTGAATGCTCGCTGTGCTTCAATTGTTGGTTTTACTGCTATTTCTCATAATAATTCTTAACTCAGGGAACTAATGTAATTTCATTCCGTTGCATGATTTAAATATGTGTTTAATATATCTATCTGGACAAATAGTAAATTCACAATAGAGCCTATAGCTCATATCCTCATCTTTCTTCTTTGTCTTTTTGCTTTCCATGGCGACAAAATGAATTCAGCTCTGAACCTAATTAATCCACAAAGGTTTCATGTCTTAATCCCCAAAGTCAAGGGGGTTATTGTCCTCACAAATGAGGTCAGTGTTCCTCCCAGTGGAAATAAGCGAAAGAAGGAGCAAAAGGGAGGGACTACGGATGCTTATAGTGTAGCTTTCTACTTCTCCTGCTCTCCTGTTGAATGCTATTCCAATACAGTGACAGGAGGGCCTGGAAACAGTGTCAATGCTTGCCTGGACTCTACGCAGGGTTGGCTACATGCATATAGATATCATGATGTGAAAAGGAGGGTTAATATGTCATGAAAGATAGAAACTTGACTGGACCCGTTAAATCAACAGCAGTGTGTGACAGCAGTGAGAGAGGGAAAATGAAACGCCTGCCAATCTTCAGCATGCAGACCTTTTGAACCAGGTGGATAAGAAGGCTGGTTCTGATGGTAATTGTCACCAAGGCAAGTCACTGTCAAACTCTGAGGCGAAGAAGCATCATCCAAGTGTGACAGGACGATAGCCATGATACAGCCTTCCGTCTGGTGGGATGACAAGGGGGGATGTGACACACATGGCCACACCATGCTGCCTGTGGCACAGTCAGCACCAGCGGCCCACACAGGGTCTCTGTGGGGTACAAACCCTGGGAATAGCACTGAGCCAGCCAAATGCTTGCCCCAGCATCAACACACTGTCGGCGCGTTGCGAGTCCTGTCTCCAGGGAAAGAGTTGATGATTGACCATGATAGTCAACATCCATTCTCACTCAGACCATCCTGACGAGAGCCTTCCAGAGATCATCCAATCAAGACTTGGCTCAAGATTGGGGGGTGGGGTTGCTGGCCAATGATAACTTGGTTAAAGGGAAGGTTAGCCAATAGCAGACATGTTGAAGGAAGGGTCAGCCAAGAAGGCTAGCTAAAAGAATAAAATCCAAGATGACACAATCAACAGCTTGTTGAAATCTGTTGCAGTCAAAAGTCCAGCCACTGGACAGTATACAGCAGGCATGGTGGGTGAGTGGAAATCTGCCTGATAAAGAAGAATAACTGTAGCAAAAATATTCAGTGGTGTGACATCATCTGCAGCTGTTTTATAGATAATTACTTTTACTCACTCTCTATGGAATATATCACATTCTGCCTGGATTTAAGTGAATAAGGCAAAGCCTTATATCTTGCAAATTGCTTGTTTAGTAAGGCTTATGATGTGGCAACACACACTGACTGTATCAGCAGAAAAACCTGCACCGTTTTTGATCACTGATAATTACTGTATGTGCTCGCAAAGAAGAGTAAACAAAGTAAGACACTGAAAATGGAGGAGAAATTGAAAACAGGGTAGGCCCTGCTGCAGACACTCTCATTTCCAACTCGCGGGTGTGACTGGTGGAATAAAAAGTAGTTAAGATTGTCATCTCACTATGACTGAGTTTGAAATATGAGTTTAAGCTGACAAAGAGAATTAAAATCTTTAAATGTAACATTTTTGTGTGTCTAATTTGAAAATCACTCATCAGAGTTGGTGTTTGTTGATTTTTTATTAACTTAAGAGTTATTACATTTCCCACAAATGTGACAATTAAATATACCTCAATCATTCCCATGAGCTTTCTTTTAGCCATGCCAACTTGAAAATTAATGTTAAGTGACAAGAGATGATGAAACACAACAACAAAGTCAAAATACAGATGACAAATATTGGATCAAGCAGGGAAATTATTCCCCGTCCCTGTTCACAAGTCTTCCTTTAGTTGCAGCAACATAGACAACTTTGTTTAAGTTCAAAGGACATATCTGAGGGTCAAAAACAAATTTAAAGAGCCTAGTCTTGAAAAAAAAGAAACAAACGATTCAAGGAGGAAAAGAAGGAGTTATTGAGCTGGTTTCTTTCTCCTTTTTTCTTCCCTCTTCCCCACATTCTCCAGTCTGCTGCCTGCATGCTTCCCCTTCATCTCAGAGGATATATAGAGGAGAAAAAGATTTAAAAGGACTGGAAAAAAGCTCAATTGTTTATTGATTTTATAATAGGCTTAGTGCAAGAGAAATAAAGTGGGGGCTGGTGGGGCAGCAGCGTGGTCAACTAGAGGCGATGGCGTGACAAACACGAGGCTTACGCACAGGTAACACAAGCTTGAGTCCAAATGCCAGGGTATTGGCTTGAGCCCTTTACTGTTTTTTCCAAACACCCATTCATGGCATTGTTATCCGTATTTTAAACCAGTGTAGACTTAATCGCTCCTCTCATAAACACCGCACGGCCTTATGGGCTGGAGTTTTCTCTCCCTCTATGTGTCTATTTGGCTTTACAGAATGACAATGAAGATCAAGAAGAAAGAGAGTAAGTGTTGAAGAAATACTGTCCTTAGAAGGGGTGGGGTTTGTGGATTATTAAGTCAAAATATGGAAAACTACCACATAAAGCAAAAAGCTCATAAGTGTTTGTGTTATGTACAGCAGAGAGTGTGTGTGTGTCTGCTTGAGAATGCACGGGTGAGTGTAGGGTCTGATATATGGATGATAACACTAATTAGCTCATTTTGTTTGGGGCACAACACTCATTAAAAACCCAGTGGGGCCATTAAAGTTACCATCCCTCCAAACCATTGCTGCCACCATATCCATCTAGGCTGATATCTCACCCAGCTCTCCCTGCTTTTAATGGCCTCTGCTTCAGGTTGTTGGGTTGAGCAAAGATTTGTGGGGCTTGGCTCATCCCCTCTTTCCCCCCATTTTACCCACTTTTCTCAAACCCAAATCTCCAGATTTCTCTTTAAATTTCCTTTGCTTTTCTCCCTCATGCATCTGTCTTCCCCCTCATCAGTTACTTTTCAGTCATTGTTAGTATATATATATATCCTTTCCTATGCATGCGATTCTGCACATCCACTACCTGTGGTCTGAAGCAGTATCTGTCTAGTGAAAGAAACAAAACCAAATCTGGGGGAAGGGGGGCTGGGGTAACAGTTTTATTCCCAAAAAAGGGGGTGGGGATGCATGGTTGTTTCCAAGCTTTACACACCAATGTCATTGTAATACCATCAAACCTCCTTGTGATTCAGTGTGGCTTGCAGTGCCATAAGGCACATGTTACTGCAGCTAGAGAGACTAGAGGCGGAGGCCTGCCAGGATTAAATGAGCAGGTGTAGCATCTCGCTAACAGATACAGCACAAGCTCATTCTCTCTGGGGCAAGCAATGCTAAAGCTAACAAATTCTGCTCAACTAAACGGAGGGTTCAAGTAAATCCATGCACATATTATTTTCAAAATTTTCAGCTGGGGGAAAAGAAACCAAAAGATTTAGCAAAACTGATAGATAACCGGCAGTTTGGCCAGTGTAAACTATTTTAAGGCAAAAATTATAATACTTTACACAAGTATAATACTTTAGTTAGTTAAAATGATCATTTTTTAGAGATGCTTTATTTTTCTTTTACATTGTTACCAAAGGAATTAAAAAATAAATTATGTATTAATTTTCCCTCACAAATCAGATGACTGAACATTTTTCTTTTGTTGGTTTCGCCCGTAAATAACCTCTCCAAGCCAAAGGGTCTCAGGCGGTTAATGAAAGAAAGCAAAAATTTATCTTCCGTTTTGCTCTTTACCTACATGCAGTACCCAGTAAAAGTCATGTGACCCAACAAAAACATGTCTTAAGTCCACGGACCCCTTCCCATAATGCTCGCTTTAGCCATTTTGTTGAAAGGCAAGACTGAAAATATCCTTGGTCTCAGGTCTGGATATTAAGAGTGTTGATTAGATATATGAGTTTGCCATTTGCCCACAGAGCGTGGAGTGTCTCTGACAGAACTGGGGACCATATGGCTGGTGAGAGATTTCCCCCCTCTCTTCCTCTTCGCGCAGCCTGACAGCTGGATGGCTGCTAACTGGGGACGAGGAAGCTTGGCAGCTGCAGCTGAGAGCAACGCTTTGATGCCGCTCACCCTTTTTCACTCTCACTCTTTTTCTCTCTCCATTCCCCTCTTTCTTTTTCTCCTCTTCTTTTTGCAACAGTCACACACAAAGAAGGACCCGCACACCACTAAAATTTCCAATTTTTGGAGCAAACTTTCCACAGGTTGGATTAAGAAACATGAGAAACTTTTCCTTTTATTATGCTACCTTTTTCAGATCGAAACGTCTTACTGGCATTAAACAATGACAAAGGACAAAAGATACAAATTGCCTGCTCTCCCAAAATTTAAAATGTGCTTTTAGAAAGATGTTACTGTGAAGGATGGAAGAAAGGAGGTCCCTGTGAACGAGTGGTGGTGTTGGACATAGTGGTGGGGGTACAGTAAGACAGAGGGTGTAGTGGGATGAATAGGCCTCTGGGAACACATTAAGATGTGCAGCTGCAAACTACAAAAAAGAAAAAGGCAAAGATTTCTTTTATTTTTTTTCTTTTTGTTTTTGTACTTTTGTACAAAGAGGTCTTTCATCATTTCTTAAACAAAATGAAAGACACCTTTGGATGTTTAGATGCAGACACCTGGATTTGCCTGGTGCAAAACAAGAGAGAACTACATTCTTTTGAATAACATTGTAACAGCAGGCATGTCTTTGGTTTTTTATCTTAAATCTCATCTGCATTAAATTGATGCACGCGATTTTTCTTTACTTAACTTTAAGTGCAAAATATGTGATGTTTTTAACTCAAGTCACCCTGGAAAATAATATCTTTGCTTTAAGAAAAAGGGCTGAGAGAATTTTTCAGTACAGTCATTTTGTTTATCCCAAAGTTTTTTCTGCATTCCTGACAAAGTGTTTAAATCACTCCGGTTACTAAACCATCAGCTTACATTAAGCACTACTTAAGAGGGTAAAATACAATGAAACATGTGACGGGAGACTGCAAATAGTTTTAATAAATGTTATATCACTTGTGTCTGTAAAATTCCCTGGAAAAGCAGTTTTTTTTTTTTGTGAGGGGGGGGGGGGGGGGGGGGGGGGGGGGGGGGGGGGGGGGGGGGGGGGGGGGGGGGGGGGGGGGGGGG
>JBAMHX010000001.1:33157081-33171158 GCA_037177515.1 Pseudomugil tenellus
ACCGGCCCTTTTATCTGTCTCTGCAGTGGCCAGACGTGCACATAAAGCACCGCGTGCACATAAAGCATGCTAGAGTGAGGGGGCCGTATGAACACTTCGGCAGGGTGACTTCTTTTGGAGTATAAATGCCATGCCGAACAAGAACTTTTTTTTATTGTTCTTGCGACCTCAAGAACAAGAACAAATTTCTCGCTTCTCGTGGAGTATGTAACAAGCTTTAGTGGTAAACCCAAGTTTGAGACATCATGTAGCTTGCTGTTCACTGCATGTGGTTCTGTTGCACCTTGAAATGATTGATTCTCCTGCAATTTATTTGCAAAAACAGGTCAAATAAGTTACAAATATGATTTTTTTATATTTGTTATAATTATATGAATGAATTTAAATTCACCATCTGACATTCCAACATTCTTTATGATTGTGATTTTAGACAGCAGAGTCTTTTTTTGCTTTGTGTTGAGGAGGCTGGATCCTTCCATGCCATTTTGCTGCCGTCTCCCATTTGATACTATCTAGGTCCTACTTGTCTCACACACGTCTGCATCTTAATAACTATAAACATTTAAGGAACATTGCATTGGAATTTATCAATATTGCAAAAACGTTGTAGTGACTGAACAACATTTCAAGAGCACGCTGAATTCATACTATAATATAGTTTTTATAACAACACAAATGTTTAAGACATGTATATAACTGGGTGTATGTCTGAGAGTTTTTTTCTCTTTGTTTTTTTTAATAAGCATTTAGTTTTATTTCTTACCATAGTCTGTGGCACTATGTCGTTTGGGAGATGTGGACCTCTAAATACATATTTCCTTATCACACTGAACCACAAACTATCATCATTTTCTTAGGTATGAAAATCTTTTACCTGTTTTTATATCTCTCATTTCGACAATACAATATTTGAGGCGTTGCATTACTAACGTCTTTGTCAGTAGAACAATAATAATGCAGTGATTGAAGTTCATAACTCTAATGCTCAACTGCATTTCTACTCAGATGGAGACAGATAAACGCAGAGCATGAAGAGAGAATATTTTGGGTTGTACAATGCAACATCATGCATGTAACTCTGAAAAACAGATGCTATTTTCATCACACTTGCTCTCTTTTTTTCCTTTTTTCCATCTTCTCCTCTGTTACTCTTTAATTCTCTTTAAACCTTTCCACAATCACCACCTATTCGCACACAAGTCTCCAATCCCATTCTGAAATGCACGCACATGCACATGCATACGCACAAAAAATTCTTGGGAATGTCATTAAATTCTATTAAATAGCCTTTTGTCCAACGGGCAAGGACCACCCGATATATGATAATACGTTAAGGCCCCATGGAAGCAGTCACTGAGCCGAGACCATCTTAAGAACACGCATGGTGTGCTTACCATTGTGTGTGTGCAAGTGTGCCTGTGTTTGACACGCTGAAGAAATGGATGCCAGTATACTGAGGGAAAAAAAATAACAGAGAAAGGAGGATGAAGCAAGTTGGAGTGGAGGAGCAGAATGAGTGAGATGTATAGAAAGAGAAGCGAAGGAAAGGAGGGAACGAGGTAGTATGGCTGCCTGCCTGCACATGTGGCTCTCTAACAACTGTGACACATACTAATAGAAACATACCTAATAAATTACAAGCTTTCAGGGTCTGGCAAGCTGACATTTTCTCTATGCGAGGGACAATTTCATATCTGTGGCGCAAAGTCGAGGAGCTGCTGGACCAAATTGCATCACACAGAGATGCCAGAGGATTAGCATAAAAATTAACACTTAAATTTCAGCTTATTGTCAACCCCACTCCTGCACCGGCTGCCTCACAACAATCAATTCCTCTTAGAAATCTGATTAGATTCCATGATGCTTATTATCCCAGTCATGTCTGCCTGCTCCCTTCACTTCCACCACCACACATACACATCACTGGCAAAGTCAGAGCACAGGCTTCCATGAGTGCCCAGACCTTTTGTTTTAATGGAATTAATTGGAAAATGAATCTAAAGGTGTGGCATTTCTTCTGACAGATGATGCTTCATCCTCTGTGTGGGTGTTTATCAGGGGAGTTTGTGCCTTTACGTTGCACAGAAAAATACATCTCAACAAGGTTTTATCTTTTTTGCTCCATTTTTTGTGATGGTCAAACGCAGCATGTAGATTGTTATGAAGAATGAGAATTCTGACTTTACCACCTTCATTGTGAATGAACTTGGGCCATGAAATGGTTTTATAGCAATAAAAACAGATGCAGAGATGCAAAAAAAAGAACCCATGAGGCTGTCACACTGAAATATTTGTCAATATCCATTTCTGTTGGAGCACATTGCACAAGTATGTACTAGAGGCACAGCACACATTGGGTGGCTTCGGTAAGACTCTTGATTGTTTAGACAAATGGCATTTCATCGCATCCAGATGTCTTTAAGCTTTGCTCAACCACCATTGCTGCTTTCCAAGGCACAGGCTAAATGTATACAAACATCTCCTCATAACTGCATTCCTCATCTGGGCTTGTGAGCGTCACAGCGCTCGTCACTGAGCTTGGATGACTGCCAGGAAGGCTAACATTTCATATTCCTTCTTTTTTTTTGCTAATCCTTGCAAGGACAGAATCTCTAAAAAGACTGAAGGCTTGAAAATTCTATAAAGCTAATTATGTCAATCAGTTAGAACAGATAACGATTACTTTTTTTTTGCTTAAAGGGTTCAAAATGGTTTTTGTGCAGGTTAAAAATAAAATTTCATAGCTCAGAAAGAGCATGAGGGACGGAGATGAACCGCGGCTGGGACAGGCGTTATGGGATAACATTCGTACAAACGGTCCTGAATAAAGACACCCACAGGGTTGAGAGAAGTAGAGAAGAGAGAGGCAGAAGGAACAAATCGTCTGATGTTCTAAGTGGATAACAACAGCTCCTGCTATGCAGCAGCGGAGGCGCAGAATAATTTAAACCAGCTACCCGGCGACCCAGCCCCTCCTTTCACTCCCTCATCTCCTGGCCACCCCTCTATTCTTATGTTAACACGGCTAAAGCGGAGTGGGCCACCCAGCAACAGAAAGCAGAAACTTAAGTCCACACTTCAGGAAAAATAATCCATCTCTGAGCTTCTCTCTTTGCAATATAACTTTACTCGCTTACACACTCAGAGGTACTGCCTGGTAAAGAAAAGGCTGAAACAGATACAGGGAGGGTGGAGGGATCACACCAGTAATTTTACTGTGCCTTTAAAACATATTACTTTTCAGAAAAGAGTTTAAACAATAATAAACCTGCTTAACTGGGCTATTTGCCCTTTCAGTTAATGTCACGCAGTGGCAAGGAGGGGCTGAGAAGAATTCATAAGTCTTTAAATGCAGAATAAACACTGCTTTCTTTGTTGATTGTAGAGTTCTGTTGTGTTTTTTGCTGATCTTGCCCCCCTTTCCCTCTTTTTTCCTCTCTTTGTCTGTCTAGCTCTTTTCCAATCTCAAAGCAGAAAGCTGCGGCTGTGTTTAGTTTCCAAACAGCACAGATGAGGTGCACACCTCGCTGATATTTTATAGGTTCAAATCCCCAAGAATGGGAAAGGGAGAGAGTCATATTTTATACCGGCAGTTTATTTTAACGGGGGCTTGTAATTAACGCAGCATGTCCTCTATCTCCCAGCCATCTATGCCAAGGCCTTTATTTAAACAACTTTATTGTGCAATGTTTGCGTTCTCAGTGTTCGGCCAGGGCCCACACACAGAATATTATTTCATACTTCAAGAGGAGGGTAGGGGTGTGACGTGGGGTTGGGGGGGGCTTTTGGAAGAGTTTACGCTTTGAGCAGTTATTGTTTTTGATTATAGCAAGACTCGTTTTAAAATGGATCAAGCCAAGTAACCTTACACACACACACACACATATACAAATACAGTCTCATATGTCACAGCAGTTCACAGCAAAGATTTGAGAGGCTGAAGGAGAACCTGTTTACAGAAGGGGTGTGCGATCCTAAAGCCTTTGCTCAGGCCAAATGTGCAATCTCAGCATGATTTATGAGGGTAAGATCACACTATTTATGTCCAAATGAGAGCACTTGTTTAATGCCACTGCTTGGGGGCTTCTTGTTGAGTGTGTGTTTGGGTTCTTACAAGGTTTAAAGGAATTTGATGTGGAAGTGGAGTGTTTACACGTTGTTCAAATGACCCAGAGTTAACATGCTGCTCATGATATGCAGGTATTTGTTGCAGGCTATCGATGTTACTTGGAAGATCAAACTGTGGTATATAGATGAGACTCAAACTGAGGCCTCTTTTGAATAATCTGTATGTGATTTGCTGTTTACCATTATTTTATGAAGAGATACATGTTAAACTTCCCTCTGAATACCTGCACATATTATCTTATAAGCTGTAATTGTGCATGAAAACCCATCCGAGTTAACAGATGGGTAATAAAATGTACTGTTGTTTTTTATATGAGGATATTTATTATATGAAAAGAGAGATTGATCGTTGTTGATACATTTTAGATTAAAGTCTTTGAACTTCACACAAAGTTGATATTCTGTCCTTATCACTTTGTCACACTGCACACTGCAAACAGAATATCTTACAGTGTTGGTGTATTACAATGTCTGCTGGCCAGCAGATCAGATGGATCACAGACTGAATTCCAGACACAAAGTTTACTACATGTTTTCCTTTTAGTACACAGAGCCTGATACTGTGAGCAAGCATAGCTAGACTGCTGTAGCCTGCTGAGCCACCAATAACACTTCAACAAATGGGGTGTTAAAGAGTTAGTTCAAATGATACCAAGGGCACTGCTGTGTCTGGACTTTACATACAACACAAGATCACACGTTGGACTGAAGAACAACAGGACTCTTTCTTTGCTTGTTCTTTCAACAATAACCCCATCTTATATATATATATATATATATATATATATATATATATTGGAAGCAATGTACATACAGATAGTACTTCAATTCTAGTGCGGGGAAAGGAAGTCAGGAGATGATGAAAAAAATGGTTTCTGTTAATAAAACCTAAACCTTTTAATGAAAAAACTATTTTCCTTGTAAATCAAAGGAAGAAACATGAATACAAACGTGTTGTCTGAAGTCACTCAACACGTTGGTTGTACTCAGTTTCGTCTTGAAAGCTGCTGAACAGATAAACGTAAGTAAAAAACTTTCTATTATACAAGCTTTTTTAAGTTCATATTTGTTGTTAAGTTCATTCAGCTTCGTTGTTTCATTGTTTTTATTGACTTTATGGCTGAGTGAAAGTTTATCTGCTCTCATCTACATCCTTTCTTGTAACACTCTCTCTCGACTGTCTTTTAGTCCTTGCCATGCAGCCTTTGCTCCGTCTCCTGCCCCCCCCCCCCCCCCATATGGAAGCAAAGCTATAAAAGAATAAAGAGAGGTGTAGATACTTCTTTAGCTCGGCAAATAGATCGAAGACGGACAGCACCTGGCTACTGGGTAAAGCCACAAGCTGAGAAATACTGTCCTCGCTGTCCTTTCTAATCATCTCCTCTCAGACAGAACACTGCTGCTGAAACTTTCTTTTCTTTTTCTTTTTTATTCACCAGTACACTAAATATTCTCAATGAATAAGTTGTCCAAAACCCTTCAGAGCTAAAACATATTCAGCAGACACATAAAACAAGATGATTTCTACCATTATTGGAAAAACTTTGAAAAACAAAACGTTGCATGTAAAACAATCTCCCTGGTATCACTGATATACTTATTGTTTAAAATTATAAATTGCAAATTCTCGCACACACTTACACACAGGCGCATTCCGGAGGGCTCTGCAGCCCAACCAGAGCTCTATCGATCCGATCTGAACCTGCTAAATTCTCTGCTTTGTCATTCAAACCTTTTCAATTTTTAATCACAAGCTCCAACATCAGAGCAAGTCCCTCTACTGTCACACACACACACACACACACACACACACACACACACACACACACACACACAACCAAACACACACACACATAAAAGCATTCAGGAATATAATGCTCAAGTCACAGACATACATTGCTGCAATGGAATATACTGTACTTTATACATGTGTCACCTGCACAACTTCAATTACACTTGTTGCCCCAAGTCTCTCTGATCAAGCAACAAAACACACATCCGTCTACGTCACAGACGAAGAACATCCTTCAAAAATATTTTAAATTCAATAAGGATCTTTGCACAAATAATATGAAAACCTCCATGCACTCTGTATGTCTGTGATTGTGTGTGTGTGAGATCACCTGGCCTGTCTTGCGCCTGGCCCCAGACTGTAGCCAGTTTTGACCTTGAGCTCCGCCATATTCATTACATCATTAAGTTACCTCTTCATTAACTTTTCATTGTTTATGGAGGCGGCATGTGGAAGAATAGGTGGGGGTAAGTGGATGATGGGAGCTCTTTATCAAAAATCCTTATCCATGGCCCGGCTTGTGGACTCTGTTTTGCCTGCTTGAGCGTGCCCTCCCCTGCATTGTTGGAAGAGACCGGTGGGAATTGGACATATTCTGGAGGGTTGCTGTGACATCACAGCTTCTGGGTGATTCTGCAAACGGAAAGGCTAAAAAAATATGCAAAGTGCTTTTTACCACTTGAAGTAAGGCAGATTGTTATTGATCTGTTATTGTGCAGCATCATCTACCTAAAATTTGAAATTTGAGAAGCCTGGCCTTGTAGCCACCAGGCACTGTTGTGCTTCCACTCTCGATATCTGTCATTAGCAATGCATCGCCCCAGCAGCAGACACAGATTGTCTTTAAAAAAAAACAGTCCCTGCCAGCTACGATCTACCATTGCAGGCCAATTATAAATGGCAACTGACTATAGTATTAGTCACTCATCCCCCCAACTCACTCTTTTAACTGTGGTGTCTGGCCAGACTCCACTGATTCTCTTGAATAAAAGGGGTAGATGTCCCCTTGTGTTACAAGCTGCTGAATGCTTGTTAGTTCACACTTTTTCCACTGAGAGCTCAGAGGGGGAGAAGAAGCGACAGACATTTATACTTTTGAGCCCAGAGCGTTTTCAGAAATTAGGTATTTAGATTCAAAGCATTATTCTCATAAAAACAAGGTTAAATGATGGTTTTATGCAAGTATGTAGGTAAAATCCGCATTTAAAATGATGATCCAAATACTACTTACCAATCAGTAAAAACTAATTCATTTAGGAAATAAAATAATCTTTTACGAAGAAATGATGCAAGAGACAAAAAGCAGAAACATTTCTGACATATTCACGTAACTTTAAATATAGATTATTTTATTTAACTGGGATAAGGCAGCAGGAAGACCTTTTTAGCAATACTTTCACTTTCTTTATTTTCCACTTAAACCCTCAATTAAGATTAACAAGACAGTCATAATCTGCTTTCATTGTTCTTTCTTTGCCTTTGTGGGATTTTTCCAACGACCCAAAACCGCCCGGGATAGGTTCATTGCTTACTTGTGTGTGAGTTTGAGTGTGGGTTGTTTCAGTTTGTATCTATCTGCCTTGCGACTGACTGGCAGCACGTCCAGGGTGGGTCATGCCTCTCATTTAGTGTCTGCCGAGATGCTATTTGTGAAACTAACAGAATCGAGAAGTTTAACCAATATATGATTTTATTCATAAAAATAGGAAGGATAGAAGAAAAGAAAAGTGCTAAGAAAGGATAAAAACATACAAACAAAACATGCTGAATGCAACATTTTAACAGTCCACATGATCTTGGACTTATTTTTATTTTGTTTTCTTCCTTCCTTATATTATCCACCTTTATAACAATTTTATAAATTAGTTTGTTAATTATCCTACACAATGCACAATATAAGCTAAAACTTAGACATCTCTAAGAAACAAGATACAAGTGATGGGGAAAAAACCAAACATGCTTTTCTCCAGCCGCAGACAGTTGTGCAACTTGAAGCTCAGTCTGAATTTACACAAAGAAGCGAGAGTGTTGAATATTCCATTACAAAATCCAATCATTGTGGGAAACAATAGCAAAGGACACAACATATTACACTATAGATAATAAGAGAAGATGTAAGGAAAAAATTAGACCTTGTGTTCCACTCAACCAAAGCTTCTGGTATTCAATTACACAAACCATGTTTCAAGCATTGAATATGCCTGTGAGAAAAATGGATGATTGTATCAGTAATGCATGCATACATGCATACCACACACAGTCACTCAGTTGATGTTATCTTGAAGGTCTTGTTTTCCAGCAAGCTGCACCGCTGAAAGAAGCTCATAGCTAATACAAAACCAGCAGGTCATTTCATTGTGGTCGAGTTTATTGTGACAACAAATGAGATGTGGAATAATTGGCAACTAATCCTGAAAGGGCATTGGGGGGGCTTCTTTCACTTTTTACCATATGAAATATTTATACCTGTTGTATACTTTAACATCGCATGATTTTCACAAAAGATGTTTTTAGTGATATTGAAATAAAAACTCATCATCTCGTTGCAGATTGATATTAACATCAAGAAAAGATGCCAAAATTTAAAATCACTAAGGCTACGTTTAAACGCAAACGGTCCGAAGCAAAAACGGAAAAGTAGCGTTTGGTCCATCCATCCAGAAGGAGGGTACACCCTGGACAGGTCGCCAGTCTATCGCAGTGAAAAGTAGCAAAAAGTAGCGTTTGGTTCTCACTTTAATTCTGCGTTTACACGACTGTTTTGGTTGGGAAAATCTGGATGCACATGGAGACGCAAAAGTTCACAAACCTCCAATTTCCTATTGTAGTATGCATGTTCAGTGTGTAGGTGGCAGCAAGTTTTGTTTGTTTTTAAAGTAAAGTAAAGTAAACTTTATTAAAAAGATCCTTAATTGGGACACAGATAATATCATGAATGAGTGAGATGACTGCCAAGTGAGCCCACTCGACTCCATGGGTAAACAGCGCGTGCGAGGCATCTAGTTATTATATACATGTCTATGAGCGCGACAAATCAAAGCAACATGGCGAAGGGCAGCTGCCAGAATAATGACTCTGTGTGATGAATGTTGTCAATGCTGACATGACTCCTGCATCGCATTTACTGCTGCAAGCGTAACTTGAAGTTAAAGCTATTTTGTGTTATTGTTTTCTTGAACTGACGTCATCTTTATGTGACCGCAACAGACTTTTGTGTTGTCAATCGTTTAGACGGCAACAACATGGTGGAGCGCTGTCAGGATTTCCACTCTGGAAGGCGTTTTGCAATTTTTGCCTTTTCTGCCCTCCAAAATTCCGTTGCTGTCTAAACGATATCGACATCTGGTAAAGGGTTTTGCGTTTTCCCCCGTTGCCGTTGTCGTCTAAACGGGGCCTAAATCTCTCAGTCAGAGGGATGAAGGAGGATCAGCGAGAGAAAAATTGAACATTAGGTTCCATGCAAACCTTGATTCCGTAAATGCAACTCATCGTGTAATTTATGCTTCTCATTTGATGAGCTCTGGGTAGAATTTCACTTTCTTTCAGTTTTTTAGTGTTATGTCTTTTAAAAAGATGCATACCAGACAAACAAGTGGCATTATTCTTTAAGATAGCTGTGCATTTACTTTTAAAGTCAAACTTTTGCTTGGAGCTTAATCTTCTGATGGCAAAGAGATTAAGTGAGGCAGAGCATCAGAGAGAATGCAAAAGTTGTGGGTTGAGATGAAATTTTGTCTTTTTTGACAGGTAACATCCTTTTTTCTTACCCTTTTCACAGCCAGTTGTATCTGCCTCAAAGCATTACTGTCAACTGATCTTTGATTAAACCACTTTAGCTTCTCTTCACCATGTTGCCTCACAGACACAACATTATACACTTGGAGCAAGCTCATTCTGTTACGTTTGAATTCTCGCAATAGTTTAAGACTCAAATCCTTAAATAAAAAAAAGCATGAAATCCAAAGTATTTTTCAGGTTGTCCTGCGATAACAGGAGCACAGTGAGGTACAGCAGAGGTGAGATTAAATGTTTATTATTTTCTGTGCAGCTTCCACCTTTGCTGCTGTGCTTTTGCCGGGTCGCTTTCCTTAATGGGTCAAAAGCATTTCACTGTATAAGAGAGTAAAAATGACAGTGAATGGATCTAAAAAGGATTTGGTCACAGCAGCAACCGAGTCTGCTCCGACACCTGGGATGGCAACATTTGCTAATCAGCTTAGCTTACCGGATCTCTTATTTGTCCTTTCTCATCAATGTTCAGGAAGCAGCTTGTCATTTTAGCCCTTTCTCATTTTCTAAAATGACAAATGTCACTGATGGCAGTTTGCTAAATCCATGGTAAGTTGATGCCGGGATAAAAACCAAAAAAAAGTTGCCTATTGTTCAGTTTGTGTGTACTCTGCCAAAGGCTGTTTATGAAGTACAGAAGCATTGCCTCTCTGCTGATTCCATCATAGAAAGGATCATGTTCTTGCTCTTTTTTCTTTTCTCTTATTATATTGTGAGTTTATCCGCTCGGTTAATCTTATGTTAATCTAAATTAGGGCTTAAATTTTGATCAAGGAGCTCATGAAAACTATGGAAGATATTTTAAAGCTAACATTGTATCTGTGTATTTCGGAAAGACTTGCAAGGTTGTGTTTTACAAATGTTATGTAAGTGAGTGAAAATGTCATGAACTCACTCTCCTCAAATACCTGAAATAAGAAAACTTGTCCACATTGCCAAATGTTGATGTATTTGAGGTTTTGTGCAGGACAAAAGTATTTTATAACCAAAACCCATGAATAACAGGGTGTAAGATTTAACTATATATTGAATATTTATCCAAACTAAGCCATGTATGCTTAACTTCCACTCTATTTTAAGAAAGCATGAGATAGAAAAAGGAGAAGGAAGTGAATTAACTCGACCAAATACCGTCTATCTCGCTTGCAAGTGTTTGCGGATAATTCTTCAGTGTTAAACTTGTTTGATATCATTTATCAGGACTGAAAGTTGATGTTTTTATAGATGCAAAAATAAATCAAGGTTTTTGGACATGATTGAAGCCAGACTGAAAGATGGGGTTATATCCTCAACATGTACTTCATTACATAGCAAAGGTCTACGCAGCACCTCTGTGGGGATTTTTATCATCTTTTCAGCCTATTTTAAGGGACTAAAAAGTTATGCTTCATGCAGCAATATAGCAAGCATGAAATCAGCTGTTAAATTAGATTACATTCATTTAAATAACCGATTCATATAATAGGACACAAAAAACGTATAAGATATGGCATATAACATATAACGTGTGTATTACATGTGGCCTATTATTTCTAATATATAACTAACAATATTTTAATATGAATAAATTCTGAAAGTCCGTCTGATCTAGTATTTTCTACTTACCCTTTTCTTGAAACTTTCCATCCACTTTAAAGTAAAGAAAAATACATTAATACAGTTTTGGCCTAACTAGGTTGGTTTTCAATAAACATTCAGATCATTTTAAGCATCAAAATAATTTTATAGCAAAAAATTCTGTAGTCCAAAAACTGAACTGCAATAATTAAAAGTAAAACAAAACAAAACAAAGCAAAAAAAAAAATCCTCTGACCCAAAATTTGATTCAACACAATTCCTTTTATAACTTAGCATTCAAACAGATCTACATGTTTTTTAAACTGGAAATGTGAGTTGTGTATAAAATACTGAGGTGATGACTTGGATCAATAGCGTTTCTGCTAATGCTGTGTACAGTGTGTCGTCATTAGACCACACACAGACCTCACACGTACCCACAGCAATCAGAGTGCAGCCTTTGCTATCTGACAGAGAGTATCACTAGGGAAATGAAGCACCATGTGTGTGTATGAGTGTGTTGAGCACATGTGTGTGAGTGGCAGAAAAGACCTCAGAGCCCTAGGGATAGTGTGTCACATAAGCTCCATCACAAGGCTGCTTTATTGAGCCTGGCATGGGTCAGACCCCTACTGTCATCTTCAAATATGCCTGCCACCTGCTCACACACACACTAAGATACACACTTGAACATGAACTCACATTCATGCTCACACATCCATATCTGAACATGCCTGCACTAAGCAACACACTCATGCATACACAAGAGCAGCACACATGGCTTGACAAGAATTCATCTGGTGTTTTCTGGTAATTGCAACAAAAACACCAAATCTGGACGTGTCACGTTCATTTCCCAGGACCCCAGAGTGGAGGGCTAATTTCAAACAGACTCCCCTTCTCATTGCACAGACTTCTGTCCTTTTTTTCCTCCAACCACCCTGCTTCCTCTTCTTTTCTTCCTCTCATTTCAGAGCGATAAATGCAATATGCACAGGGCAGTTTTGCAAACGGCTATTTCCATAAAAAAAGAGAAAATTAAAATGATTATTGCATTAAAACATTCAGATTTTACCTCCTAATTGTGACCAGGTCCTTGTCCTATGGGCTACAGTCAACAAAATAGCAAACTCACTGCAGTCACTCCAAACGCCTAACAAAAAACATAGGTTTTCTTTCCTTATTCCCAACTATTAGCAGTCTTGTTTCCTGTGCATTTACTTCTGTGTGAATCCACGTGCTACTCCCAAACCGGCACACTGAACTTTTCATTAACACAAAATGAGTGCCTGTTTGCAAAAGAGAAAGTGTGTGAGAGCATCTAGCGTGGACACGCTTTTCTTCCTCACAGGCCCAAGCGTGGTTGCAGTATGACCGCATGATTTGGTGTGTGCATGTGCCTGTTTAATGTGAAAGTGGATGTGTGTCTGTGTGTGCATGTGTGTACATTCCCTGATGGAGATAAGTCTGAGTGGTTAGGAGGGAACAGATGTCAGCTGGTGTCGGCTGCCAGGAAGATTGAACAAAGCCAATCACGTTGCCTTCCTGTCCAAAACGCATGGCAGAGGGAGACCTGCATCTAACAACAATTTGTGGCATTAACTCTGAGCATGCCACCCTGCCTGCAGCTCTCATCTCTCGCTCTCTCTTTTTCACACACACACACACACGTGCAACCATCAAACCCGGTTTGAAACAAATATGGTAAACAACTGGTGGAGATATAAAAGATTGCAAGGGGAACAAACAAAATGGCGTCTGTAATATGATCTGCCCTCATTGCCACAGTAGCTTAATCATTCATAAGCTCTTCCAATGGAAAGACTGGTCTGAATGACTGAACTTTACCTGATTTACACATGTTTTTGTTTTTGCCTATTTATTCTGGATTTTGGGAGGGCACAGAGAGACCAATTATTGATTAAATCAGATGTCTGATGCTCTAAAGCGCATATTTTTCAGCTTTATCGACCCATCAAAAGAGCTTTTACATCCTCACTGACTCGTTGCTCCAAAATAACAAATGTTCATTCCTCTCCTCTGCCTTTGGTTTCCCTTTTGCTGTCACTTCTTTCTCTGGTGAGCACGATCATTTTAGCAGCAAGTTCTTTCATGCGCAAGGATAAAATGTACAAAAGCTAATTCGGGAAAGAAGCATGCAAATTTTAATTCTTTTGGAAGAAGAGAGTGAGTCATGGAGGAATTTACCATATCCCATAAATAACAGGAGGCGCAGACGAACGATCACACCCGCATGTATAAAGCAGACAGGTCAAATGTGTTCAGCACCACAACCATTTCATCAAAGAACAAGTTGAGAGGCCCATAGGACCACATATTTATCTTGCTTTCAAGACAAAATTTAATCTTTGTGGCGATTTCTGAAAGCCTCTGATTTGGGAGAAGCGCAGTGATCCCTGGTTGGCACACATACACATACACACACATATTCCTTTTGGGCGACAAAGTGAAGGCACCGCTTGTTGAGATGGTCTGATGGGCAGAGAGCTAAATGTGTCAATTCAGGGACCGAGATGTCAAATTTGGGCTAAAAATTTGCAGAAGTACAAAAGCTAACTGAACTGAATGCATATGATCCATTTTCATTGAATTCTCACTTGTTTGTGAAAAAATTGGAAACTATTGTCATTTCTCTGGATTTTTTAATTTGTCAATTTAATTTCATTAGAAAAGCAGACATTTTAAAGTGGAACCATGTAAATTTTCTGAAATAAAAAATAAAGGTTTCTGATCCATTTTGATTGCATAATGTTCATTATGCTCATTCCTGTGGCCGCAAACCATCCAAAG
>JBAMHX010000001.1:33171919-33187809 GCA_037177515.1 Pseudomugil tenellus
TATATATATGTGTGTGTGTGTGTGTGTGTGTGTGTGTGTGCATTGTGGTAATCACTGTGGCTTCTTAGCCTTGACTGGATGATCCTTAGAGAATGTCTATTACAAATCCTTTGACCTTTGACCTCCCCAGTGAGTTGTAAAAAACACTCTCCATTTCCCTTAAGAATTTAACTGCCTGCCCCAAAGTGGTGTGTGGACTTGCACTCGTCTATGTTTGTGTGCACATGCCTTGTTTGTGTGAGTGTGTGTGTGTGAGTGTGTGTGGTGTAACCTTGAGGTTAAAGAGCAATCTGCAGCCAATTAAATGCTTCACTAGGAGGGCCCTGCTTCCATGAATGAGAGGAATGCTCCACGAGCTTAAGAGAGAGGGACTTGACTGAGGGCTTTGAAAGCAGTGTGTGTGGTAGCTCTGTGTCATGGCTGCAATGTTTACAGTGCAGGTTTGTGTGCTGGTAACAATTAAGTGTCAGGGAGCTAATGTAAGGGTTTAAAAGTTCACTGCAAACTGAGAGCTTGAAAGCACAATGCTTGAAGAAAATCTGCTGCCTCCTGAGCCAGCGTCAGACTCACAGAGCTCTAAAGATTACAAACAATTACAGAGAAAAACTGATCACATAAGTCATGAGCATCACTAGGTTTTTGTGATAAATGCAAAAAGCCTAGCGAGCTCCTTAAAATGGATGTTAGACAGCATTGGGTGAGATTTAAGTCTTGTCTCGTTTGTCCCAGTGATGGACTGGTGACGTGTGCAGGTGACCCTGAATGGGATGAAGGAGGTATAAAAGACAATATATGGATGCTATCAAGAAGCCTCTTTTATAATCTTTTAGTATATAACCACCTAAAAATATGAATGTTTTAGGATGGAAAGTTCTTTTGTTCTAAAGCTACAAGCTGATTGAAAGTCTTCATTTTTCCTGAAATGTATTTTTTTTTTGTTAACAATATACTGCACCCCACTTCTTTACAACAGAAGTGTGACTGATTTAAGTCGAATGAAATCTGACCGCTTGTTTTAATAAGAGAGATGATATCTGCCAATATCATCAATAAAATATTATCTTTTAAAATATCTTATTGAATTCTACTATTTTAAAATGGCAACATGTGTATTCCTCATATGGTATGTACATCTCTTCAGCTACATCTCCCCAACTCAAAATTATAACATAAAAGAGATGTTGTGTTCATTTTTTATGGATATATGAGTTTTTTTTCTCGGGGGGGGGGGGGGGGATATATTGGTATCGATTAATATTGGCATCGGAAATAAAGATTAACTGAAATAAGTAAATTAATAAAATTGGATTTAAAAAAGCCTTCTATAAAACTCATTGTTTGCTTTGTACTTTGCTTATGTTTCCTTTTTTTGTTCTATTTGTTTGCTTTAATTTGTTTATTTGTATTTTATTTGTGTCCCTAAGTACAATAAAACCACCTTTAGCAGTAAATTAAATTAATATTTTTACCTTTGGGAGGGAACAGAAAAGGATTGGTGAGCGTCTTTATAAAAAGTAGTTTATAAATATAGTTTTATTTGATTTGATATGATTCATGATGCACTCCAAACTGAAACTGGCCACATTAGCTTTCTCAGATTCATAAACAGCAACAACTGCTGATATTTTTTCAGCTGTGATCATTATTCATTTGCTGTTGATGAAACTGGCTGCAACTTAGCGTACGGTAACATGAGGATGGACATTTTCCGTTTCACTCCATAATATCCATGTGGTTGTTCATTTAAGGTCATTTCACCTAATTTTACATCCTGATAAAGATAAAATATCTTCATGTTCTTGTTGATAAAACCTCAGATAATTACTTGTTTTCACATGTATCTACAGGAGGTGTTGGTCCTCTTCCACAGAATCCAACATGTTAGTTGTTTCCCCAGAACCAACAAACAAAACTCTGGCTCCAGAAGAGATCTTCTGTCTGCATTTAGTTATATTATTCTCCGAAAAGCTAGAAAATATGATTGGATCTGTAAATAAAAAGACTTTCAGAAACGGACTGTGACTAAAACTTGTGTTTGGGAAAAGCAAGAGGAGGCGAGTGACAGAAGGAAGAAGTAAGGAGGCTCGGCTGGATGTCCATCCTGCTCTCCTTCACCTGCCCCCCACCTGCACCTCCTCCTAGCAGCCCAGGCCATCCATCAGTGGGTGAGCAGAAAGGATCAGGGCTCAGAGTAATGAGCCGTAAGCCCCCTTACACGTGTTGATGCGCCACTAAATAAGATCAATTTACCTTGACTACCGCCACTGCACTGCAATGACTGGAGGAGAATAGTGTCACCCCCTAACCACCACCACCCTTACACACACGCTCCGTGGTATGCCTCAAACACACTTCGTGTCATACAAACTTGGGCAGGCTGGCTGCTTCCCTGTGCGAGTTTACTTCCGTTAGGAGCGTTTATCTATCTGTCTGTGTGTCTTTCTGAAAGAATATCTGGGTGCGCTTCCAGATTGTGTGTGAGTGTGTGTGCTAATATGAAGCAGTGATTGTGTGTGTGAGCGTGCAAGTGCCTGTGGGCAGAGAGGACAGCATAGTGATCCAGTTACTCAAGACAGACAGAAGCAATTGTTCTCCAGTTACAGAGTTTTCTCTGAGACTTGAGGGCATCACTGTCAAGTGTTTAGGCCATCAGGGAAGTCTCGCTTTAGACGATTACACCCGATCTGGTTTGTGTATTAGTATGTGTGTGTTCGTGTCATGGCAAGGAGACCACAGTGTGACCTCCACCGCTTCAGGCAGCTAACACTGAGAGTTAATTATTTCCTCTTTTGTGCACGTTGTTGCCTTTTAAAATTTGTGGAGATCCCTTTTTGTAGCTGGTCTTAGATTTAATGCCAACATAAAGCGAAAGAAAGACCAGAATAGTCAAATACGTCATGTCCAACTCTCTCTGATTTAAACTGGAACATTCATAAACATGTGCAAGACAAAACAAATGAAAGTCGCAAAAGCAGAAACATACGAGGAGTCATACAAGCCCTGTGTTTCATCCTCAGAGCCCGCTGTATGTAAGAAGTAACCACCTCTATGGGAGGAAACACTGCTGACACAAAGCATCACAGAACAAAAGTGTGTGTGGGGGGGGCTGTGCGAGACAAGCATGAGCTGAAAGAAGGATGGGGAAAAATATCTTGGAAAGAGGTAAAAATAAAAAGTGAAACAGAGAGGGAGCTACGGGGGGAAAAAAAAGAAAACGGGCAGAAAATGGGACAGATTAGTGAACACTGAACAAGGCTTTAGTAGCGCTGTTGGGGTGAAAGAGAATGCCACTAATAATGAGATGTCTATTTTACCCACCAGCTCTCTGTCTCTCTCGCTGCTACGCCTGTTTTCCTCTGGCCCCCATTATCAGTGCACTTGAACCCGGGGATAACAATGAGTTCACAGAGATTGAGAAGTGCCGAGGCCTTAATTGTATGTATTTAGTCACGCAAACAGAGGCAATGGCCTGAGAACGCCTAGTTAGCCAATGACATCATTTAGCCACACAGCCGCTTTAACTCAGTGAGGCTGCTGTGGCGAACAGCTCCCGTAACTTCATGGCATCCCTGCCTGCCATTGCTCTGCGTCTCCTTATCTCGCTCATACTGTGGACATTATGTAAAATGCTTTTTTAAGACCAGTTATATGTTTCGCTGATGTTGTCTGTTTATCAGGATTTCCTGGTTATTTCTCCGAACCACAGGCTGTTGTCACCTTTACTGTTATTAATTTGCATCTTAAAAGATTAAATATTTACTTGACAATAAAATGTACACTTTTTGTTTTGTTTGCTTCTTAAAAAGAGAAAATCAGATCTCATGTTTAAGTCAATGAAACCAGCATAATGTATGCCACGTCATGCTAAAAAATATTTCATTTATACCATTTTTTTAAATGAAAGTGATGCTTATAAATTTTAAATGTGTTTGACTGGAAGCAGATTAAATTCACAACATTCATCAGCCTCTTTTTAAAGCAGCACCTGCAGATGAGGGCAGACTGCAAATGACCTCTTGCTCTTTGTTTATCTGTTTGGATGACTGCATGATTGTGTCCTTGTGTGCGCGTGTATCTGTGTTTGTGTTGTTAAATGGGTGTGTATTTGTTTGCATGCATACTTTTGTCAATCAATAGTGGTTGCTGGCAGTCACAAAGAGGATGATGGCACCGAGATGTTAGTGTGCCTGACTTACTCTGCACAAAGAAGGGTATGCATTTGTGTATGTGTGTGTTTGTGTGTGTGTGTGTGTGTGTGTGTGTGCAGAATAGAGGGGTGCTTCTCAAGCAGGGATGTCAGCACTTGAAAAATCAATCACCATCTGGGCTCATTTCATACAAAGGACAGAAGGAGGGGAGGAAAACTGACAAACACGCACACACGTACCTCTTGCATCTTTCATTTCATGTGAAGACAACTGAGGGTGAAACTGTACCACAGCTCTGCGCCCTTCCCGTCTCCTGCCTTTCTGTTTTAAGTGAACACTTAACTCCTTGACTGGATCCTGCTGCTATAAAAGCAAGTGCAATTTTCTCCTCTGCCCTGCACCTCCACCAGGCCATTTTCAAATCAGGGGTTGCAGCGTTTGTATCAAACAGCGGAGGGTTAAATATGAAGGGGTGGTTTCAGTGGAAAGTACTGACCACACTGGGGCCTATCTAAGCCATTAGGGCAGTGCTATGTGAACACACTGCATCAAGGCTGGTAAGCAAGGTCACCCAAAGCAAACAGGGATAAGAGGAAAGAAAAGCAAAGATTCATCTGCTTGAGTTAGCACCTCAGGTCAATGGGTTTAGCTCCTATTCACCAAAGCGCAGGCCTCATTTACAGGTGCTGCTCCAATGGGCTTTCAAGACCTGTTTTCATTTTTACTTTAAGCACTTTTATGGGAGAAAAGTGAATGTTGTACATAGAAAAAGGTTTTTTAACTTTACACCCACACACCAAAAAAAAGTATTTGAAAGCATGTGTGTTGATGTGCACGTGTGGCATGATTTTTGCTGCGACGCTGCCTCTTTTCAGTTGCACAGCTGTGTGAGAAATACCAGTGGCAGAGGCTGCTGATGCAGCGAAAGCATTTAATACTCGACAAACAGTTATCTAAGCCCATGTCCAATAGCTAGACACCACTGTAATGTGACCTACATAGTAAGCGAATAAGATTTTTTTTTTTTTTTTGTAGTCAGACGGGGTTGGGTGGGAGTGCATGGTGGGGCTTTAGGAGTTGATGTGAACAGAACTCATTCAAATGTCAGTAATAAGAAGGCAAAATATTCCTTTTCGCTCACCTCACGCCTCCTTCACCTCCAATCTTTTTCTCCAAGCAGAGCAATAGAAAAGTACAGTATAATGTAACAGAACATATTGAACCCTCCTCGGCATTGAAAGCTCCCTCTTTTGTTAATTTTTAGCCTCTGGAAAGAGGACTCGCTTCTTTTTCTTTTTTTCTCTTTTGAAGAATTGATGAAATGGTGTGGAGACAGGTCACTTTTTTCCCTGGTTCTAGAAGTCAACTTGGAAGAAAGCTGTGTTACTATTTCATGCAAATCCCTTCTCTGTTCTCATTAATAATCATTTGAACGTAACGTAGATTAGCGATTTGCTTGCATCTCTCTGTCTTGTACATGGTGTCTCTCCACTAAACACTTTGAGACTGAATGTTTTCATTACATTGGTGACCAAACTGTGTTCTTGCGACCAGTTTGAGGACACAGACTTTAAGCCAGTTATGGAAACATTCGAGGCAGGATTCAACAGAGTTTGATTAGTTTGGTACTTGTCTCAGCTTTGAAAAAAGCTGATGAATGAATACAAGCACACATGCTCACACATACACACACCACTGCACAGTCAATCTGCCTGGCCACGTCAACAGAGCAGGTGTCCTTAGTAATGCACCACTGCACACTTGGATCTCTGCATCTAGGAACAGAGGGGAAAAGGAGGGAAAAGCAAAGAAATAAATAAGGGGAACAGTTACAGGAAAGAGAAGGAAGTTTTTCCTTTTTTCCTGACTGGGATGCAGGCTGTAAGCAACAGAGCTAATAGTATTGTCTCTTTTTCTTTTGAATGTTTTCTAACAGCTGGAGTTTGTAAGGATTAAGGAGCTGTGTCACGTAGACGGAGCAATATGTATCTGTTAGATCACACCAGTGAAACTTGTTTGAATGCACCTAATTTCTTTGCTCAAAAACAGCAGATTCTTACACTCGTTATTTTTGGGATGATCAAAAATGCTGAGATTATATCAGGAAGACAGGCTGCAAACTCAGCTAAGGAGAAACTAAGCAGGAAAAAGATGTACTTAGTAAAGACCATGCTTTTGCCCCCCGCTGTGATTCAGCTGCATGATACATAAATAACCATTATGAATCATGCTATTTGGTCTCACCCTAGCCATCTTCTTCTTTAAAAGAAAAAAAAAACAAGACAGTTTTCATGTAGTGGGGGTGAGCTCTGAAAACATGAAAAAGGATGCTGGGAAATAAAATAAATTCATCCCAAACATGTGTCACGCCTAAAAGTCCAGCATCCAGCATGGCCGGACTTATCCAGTATGAATCTATCAGAGATTGAGGGTCAGAGCAAAACACCACCCTGGATCAGATAAATGGTTGCTTCAATAACCATAAGTTTGCACAACAAAGGATATTAGACAGTTTCCCAATCAAGGAGAAGAAAAGGATGACACTGTGCAAGTCTGGATCAAGCAAGGTTTGATCAAATATGCCCAATGAGAATAATCAGTCATTTTTGATCGACGGAGCCCTGAAGAGAAGCTTGTTGCCTTCCAGTTTGCTATCAGCTCAGAGACAAGGCCTTCTCTTCCTCAGAGGCCTACCAGATTACCCTGCACAAACTTTATCCCCTCCAAAATCTGTCTTCAAACCACTCATTTTAAACTTTGTAGCAAAAATAAGGTCTCCATTCACACAATCTTCTTTGTAAAACTTAAATACACCCCAATGTGACCAACAACAAAGGCGTCTACCCTCCCTCCTCACTTTCTGCAACACTCTAGGTTAGGTATTGTTTAACAGGTCTGTGGGTGGGTTTTTCCTTCTTTCCCATTCCGCCTTTTTTTTGCCCCTTCTTTTAAAGCATTAGGGCATCCAGCCATTGAAGTACAACCGTCACTATAAAAAATAATCAGGATTAAAATGACCTCACACGTAAAATTAAGGTTTGCCAATGTATCTTTTTAAGACAGTCTCAGCTTCCTTGGGAACAGGATTGTTTCTTGACAAAGTGGTCTCTACACAACAATGAGCACCTTTCAGACACACACAGGCACTGCCTTTAGAGCGGCAAAGAGACGGATTTCACATATCAATCAAAAGAGAGAGGCGGGTAAAGGACAAGGGCCCTCGTTTGGTGAGAGTGGTCCTTCAGAAAGCATGGACACATTTAAAAAGGGCATATGCATTTCTCACTTAGAAGTATTCATAAAAACAGTCTTTTATATTTGGGGGCTGAGGCATCGTTCAGCCTGACCCTGAAGTAATAAGACAGTAGTGGATATCTAAATTGTGCAGCATAGGGAAAAAAATTGCTTTTTGAAGAGGGCAAGACTCCCGGTATTCTATTCATATCCTAAAAGTTTTACATGTGAGATCTGGTATGAGAATCTCTATCTTTATGTGTGTGTGCATGTGTGTGTGAGTGCTGGGGGAAGGGGGCGCACATGGTCACAGCCACCCACTGAGGCAGCCATGAACACAATTGATGCTAACCCTGTTGAAAATTAACAAGCTGTCAGTGCAGGTAATTCACAGCTGTTCAGTAATATAACGCAGACATACGTAGTACTCTTGCCTGTAGTAGTAGGGCTTCCATTAGAACAAATATTACTCAAATTTTAGGATGAAAATTATGTTTACAGTTAACAGATTAATGTAATGTGAAAAACTAAAAGAATAAGAAAAACTCTTATTTTATTAAATAATCAAATCTATAATATCAATTCCATTTGAAGATTAAAGACGTATCTAATAAATACCTCACTATTCCTAAAGAATTTTAGTAAAATAATTTAATTTAACCTTGAACTGGACCAAGGCTATATAACATAAATAAATAAATCATTAATTTTATTATTAAAAGGAAAAATGTTCAAAATAAAAAAGTAATTTACAGATTTTTTCTTAAGTTTAAAGAAAAAAATCATTAATAAAATAGACATATTTTCAAATAAAATAACATTTACTAAGGATTAAATAATCATTTAATTATTCAAAATATTTACACACATAATTAAACAATATTTTTCAATTTCTATAAAAAAAGTGTCTTTAAAGTCAGTAATTAATTTTTTGTATTTCAAAAAACCCAAATCTACTTAAATGAAAAGCTGCATGGAGCAGATAAACAAACATCTTTCACAATGATGTTTTAAAATTAGTGGTTGTTTTGCATTTTCCCACAGATGCTTTCTTTTTATTGGATTATCAGAGCACAAACATGCAGCTTGACAAGCGAGAGGAACCTAGGAGGTATCCCCACTTGTTAAGTGCCTCGTGGATTACATCATTTCTCTTTGCTCAGACAGGGTATGACAGTAAAGTAGATGTTACTGTGGCTGGAAAAAAGTATTAGTATTCTTGTGGCACATGTGTGCTATTTTTAAATAGGGGTGCTGTGAAAGTGTGGAATTGGGGACAAGGCAGCCTTGCACCGGGCCGTGACACAGACTTATGTTAAACCTAATTAGATCATGATAATAGCTTTAGGGCCCCAGTGATCAATGCTAGAGGTCTATAGAGATGAACTTTCCTTAAGTTTCAAGCTGCGTGCTGGTTGTACTCATTATTTTACACATATTTAAGCATGGACTTGGCATGTTTCCATTACTGCTGAGGACATTACCTCGACACACCCTAACCTCATGACTTCCCTTCTAAATAACGATTTACACTATTTTTGGTTTTGGGTTTTCTAAAATAAATCTTAAAACATATACTTTTCTTCTAACAACACCAATACAAACAGTACACAAAGGTACTTACACTCTTTCATACATCTCTATTTCTTTTCGCAAACCAAAGCAGCAGCCTCACATCCATCATCCGTGCAGGTAGATTTGATAATTCCTCACAGTCCATGACTTCTCGGAGCCTCTCCCTCTACGCGGCACACCCATTATGAGTCCAGATCACAAAAAGACACTTGCTGATTGTGAGCTGCTTTCCATCAGCAACATTATAGAGGAGTCTAGTTTACAGCTTAAAGACTCTTCAGATCACTCTCACAGAAGACTAAGAGGATTCTTTTTGCCTCCATTACTAACTAATGTAATTTGTGTAATGTAATATTTTAACATGTCTGGGTCTGCTTACATGCTAGCTAGCTAGCTTGTATTATGATTAGTCTTGATATTGGATGCTGTGGGATTCCCTGTACATAAAGTAACAGCTAAAGTTGTCTCAGTTGTTGAATCTCTGCTTCCACCTAAGTACTTTCTCTAACACCAGCCCAGGGCATGTTTCAGAGAAATGCATCCAGGAAATAAAACTGTACTAAAGAAAAAAAAATGAAGATGCTGCCAGATCAGCTAACAGTGGCTGACACTTGTATTATGTTTGCATTTTACACAGCATAATTACCTTCAGACAGGTTCCAGCTGGGAACCAACTTTGTTCTCTTTAAAACCCCCCCACTCATTCAATTCCACAACTGTCACACTATAAGACCAGTTTGCACTCGCTGAAGCCAAGTAAAGCTGTGTTGCACCAAATCAGAAAAAAAAACTTTTGAATTATATTTGTATGAACAAAGTAGTAGTTGAGTGCTGAGCTTTTTGAGAAAATCAGATATGCCAGTTTGTCTTTTTGAAACCCAGCCATTACACAATTTTGCCAGTGTTTAGGCCCTTTAAACTAAATTGAGACTAATGTGATATTTTTATCAAATTCCCCATGGTCTAAAAGCAGTTTCAGTAGCCCCTTTTATTTTGACAAGATAACCTATCAAGGAAAACCTAATAAATTAAGCACTTGAATGCTGTAAATGTTCACAATAAAACAGCCAGTTTTAACTCAATGAGATTTCTCAGTTTGCTAACAAGTAAGTCAAACTGAAACCCTCACAGGTTTTCAACTAATTCTGGATCATATATTTTGCACTTTGCTTGTGCTGATTTATATTTATATTTATATTAAGATATATTTCTCTTCCTCATATGTATTTAATGAGAGCTTTTACAATTCAGAAGATAACTTAACTGAAAGCTTTTATCAGTTTGCTGTATTGGTAGCAACATAGACACTTTCCCTTTGCTGTTCTTTAGTGCCTTGCTGGTTGGCACTGCGGTGACGAGTGCTTTTTTCAGTGATATATCTGCAGTTCTTTAAAGCATTGCAGTAATACATTCTGCTCATTTCCTTTGTTTTATGGGCCACAATTGTGGTTGGGGAGGTAGACATGAGATGAATCATTTTCTAAATGTCCAGTCTAAGTTACAGATAAATCTGTGTGTTAATAAAACAAGCTGTTTAGATGAAGGAATAATGTAATTTAGCATACCCTCTCCCCGAAGGAAAGAGGCACACTTCCACTGTGGGGTTGAATGGCGAAGTGTTAAGCCTTCTATGGCGACATCTATCTCCTGCCACCACCTTGAGGGCATCTTTTAAGCAGAGGAATTTAGCCATTACGTGGCATTAACCTCATTAGAAAACACTCTTTAGCTGCTCCAAGATAAAATTGATTTACTGCTGCCATTTCCACCACTGCTCTCGATCAATGGTTAAACTATCCCTTTTATGGCCCTGTGCACACTCTCTGCTCTTTTCTCCAGTTTTCTTTAACTGCTCTTTAATTTCATTCCCCCTTCCACTCATGTCCTTGTGCCAGGTATGTAGTGACAGAGTGGAAGAGAGGTTGTCTCCATTTCCCAACGATCAAATGGAAGGCCTATTTGAAAGTGGATAAAAATGGCAGATTCCTTAAAGCAATTAAACACAAATCTGCTGTCTCAGTGTTCTGGAGCTGTAAGAGTTTCATTGCAGTAAAAAAAATGCATGTGTGGTCCTATCTTAACAAAACGTTGCTGTAGTAATTCATATTGTTGGAATGTGATGAGATGACGCAGCTGCAGATACTGTTTCATGTTTACGGGGATATTTCTCATGGCAAATATTGAGAAAAATGGAGGTTTTACTGGTTGTTTTTGTTTGTTTGTTTTACAAATTAGACAGTGAATGGAAGTTTGTACCTTTACCATGATGCTATTCATCCTTCTACTCACCTCTTTCAAGAAATAGATGAAAACTGTAATCTTTGTTTTGAGGTACATCAAGTTGTCTATCAAGTGAAGCTATAATATTGCTTATTGGGATGTGGTTGCCCAGTATAACAATAAACTTTACATACCCTAAGGTAGGTATGCAAGATATCTAGAGTCCCATATACACTAAGCCATTGGCAAGAAGCAACAGAACTGAAAGGCCCCTTGCTGTGTCTCCTCATATTGCCACCATATGGTCAGAAAATAGCAAATGAACACACAGTAAAGACAATGTCTGCCTGCCACATATTCTACACAGCAGAAGTGGGTAATGGTAATTATGTCATTTAATAAAGGGAGCCCAAAGATTAAGAGGGTAAACATTGTTTAAAATGCAGTTTGCTTTATGTTTTATACTACACAGACATGGTCAACCCTGAATCATTGTTTGGTGTTTGGTTTCTTTGTTCCACATGTCCAAATTCTTCTGCAAAGTTTTTTAGAGTGATAAAACTGACAAAGGAGAAGGGCTTGTGGAGATACTTCACTTATTACTACGGTTTCTGTCATTCCTGTAATTTCCTTTTCCATGTTCTCATTATGGTGAGCAGCCAAACACAGCGCTCCCCCACTGACAGACTTGATACCAAACACTAGACAACCCATCAGCAGACAATGGCGACAGAGTCATCATCACTCCAGAGTTTACCAACAGTTCAAGTTTTTTACAATGTTTCTGAATCCTGTGTGTTGATGCTTTACAGTTGCACATGTTGCGCTATTTGTATTACACTCTCTTGGTTTGACTGATGCTGCTGCCAGTGTTTTAACTCTGCCATATAAACAATTAAAAAATAATAAAAACTGTCCAGTGTAGCCAGTATCAGTGCTTCATCTTTATCATTTTTGATGCCTTGTTGTCTTTGTGATGAATTGTATTATCAGCCCCTCCCGGCTCGAACTGACTTTCAACCAATTAGCATTCGACCTACGCACTGCGTCATTTCTGAGGGCCATGTGCTTTTAAGTCTGTCTGCTTTGATTAAAAACCAAAAATCGCCACTATGAGGGCTGAGAGCAATCCAGAAATTCATCTCCATACAAGGATGAACTGTAGCAATATCTGCTTAGGAATGTTAAAAGTTGCAGTTAAAAGTTTAACAAAAATTGCAAGTTAGTGGACGATGAGTTGACACAAAATGGTAAGAAGTTTGCAGATACGGGCTGATGTGATTAAGAAAGAGATTGTGTAATGGCTGATTGGGGGCATTGTATCTACTGTTTGTTTCAATGCACCGTTTCATGGTGAAGTTAACGGGTGAGAGTGTGTACAGCTAAGCCAAGCAGAAAATTCACAATTAATGTCTGTGGGGCCAATTGCACGCCCACTTCTGACAGCTCAGGTTTATGTGGACATTTAAGTCAACTGGGCCTGTATTTTAAGCCTGTATTTCTTTGACAAATCAATATTACCACCATTTCAGCTTTTTCTTTTTTCCTTTTTCCTCCTTTTGTGCATGTTCCTCCCCACCTCTCCCTGTCTGAGAGAATTGATCAACATGGATGGAATGATATCAGCCAACAGATAGAGTGGTACACTCTGCTCTCTACTCCGTACCCTCCTTTCACCAGACTTTTGACACATAAATAAAATATGTGGCCTTTTTGTTTCAATTCACCATGGTGTTAGTTCTGAGAAAGGAATATGGTGCACATGGCTCACATGGAGCTGTTGGTAGACAAGAGGGAAAGAGTCGGCTTCTTGCCATCACTCACTGTTCACAGCCACTCTACAAAATCCCCTGAACTTTCTGACATATGCATTTGTTAATGTGACACAGTCAGATTCTAAAGAATGGCATTAGAAAAAATTATGTGAGTGCTAAATTATTCAGACATTTTTTGTCAAATGACTGGCTTTACAACCACACAGAGCTACATCCACACACACACACATTTACAGACACTTATACATATATTCATATAGAAACATCCCAGTTCAGAAAAAGAAGAACAATTCAAAGCAATTTGAGAATAGTCACTATTTTTGTCCATGTACAAAATAAAATGCCACACTGGCATCACAGTAAACTCCCACTTTAATATCAACAGAAATAAATCTCTACCAAGTCTTAAGGTATTAGCCTTGCTATTAACAGATGAATGCAAAATGTTCATCCACACCTTGGCTAGATATTCCCAATATGACGGCAAAGGCATTTCCACAGCTGGATAAGAAATAGTTGCTAGGTGAACTAACCTTGCATCTTTGAAGAATGCCAAAGAGTTAGGCCCACACAGGCCTACACCAAATCCGCTGAGTCCATCACACACTCTGTGCTGCAGTGGCTCTTGGTTCTAAAGGCTCAGTCTGAAATTCGTCTTTTAAGGCTTGACTTGCACTTTTTCGCATCTAAAGACCTCAAACATAAGTCGAGCCACTTACAAATGCATATCAATAGCATTATCGAGGCCACTTTGTACACACGGCTGTTGGCTTGGACACTGCTCTGGATATGAGGCAAACCATTGTGTACTTAAAGATGGAGCAACCACCCACATCGGAAAACTAATGGGATTAAAAGGAATTATCTGTTGATATGCTCATGCAGTCCGTCTGTATTTCCACTCACCTCGGACACCCCGGCCGACTGCGTTGTCTATGTGTGTCCACAAATTATGTGCATGTACAATTTCTATGACATAATTACTGAGACCATTTTGATCACCCTAGAAACAATTGCCATTTCCTATGCTATTCAATAATAATAATAAGAAGAAGAATTATTATTATTATTATTATTGTTGTTGTTATTATTTCTGAAAATACACAAAAGAATTTCCACTTCCATAATCCCACTACTTCCTCCCACAGTTCCTCTTCGCTGAAAACCCTTAGTCACCTCAGAGTGGGGGTAGTTTCTTAGACAGCGTGACAGTGTGCTTAGCCCTGTTAAGCCAGATTCAGCTCCGCTTCTGGTCGACACTGATCAGGAAGCCCTGTGAGAGAGAGAGAGAGAGAGAGAGAGAGAGAGAGAGAGAGAGAGAGAGAGAGAAAGAGTGAGAGAAGATAAGGAGAGTGCTGAGTTCACAGCAAACCCTCACCCTCCCACCCCTGACTGCACTCTGAATAGCATCCCCTCCTCAGAAAGGGGTTTCCCCCCAATGGAAACAGGAGGCGAAGGTGAATCGACTGATGCACTGCTGACTGCGTTAAATAACTCCCGCTCTGTTCCTTTCCATCCTCTTTTCGGTCCACCTTTCTGTGCATTGTTCTTCTCACTATAGAACATTTCATTAACTTTTTTCTCAGGATTATATTTCTTAACTTATCCAATAGCTACAGTTGAATTTGCAGTAAACAGTACAGTGGCTTCCTCTGCTAGCTGCTCATTTTGGAAATGTATCTAATTTTAAACTTGACAGAGCTGAATCTTCTTTCTCCCACATATTTTTAACAATAAAACTCAGGTTAATAAAAAGTAATGGTATAAATTTAATACATGAAATCTATGATACAATAAAAGACCATCCCTAAAAAGAGTCACACATGTTAACACAAAAATATATATCATTTGCAAAGGCACAAGTAGTTCATATATGTTACTAGACATTTGGTCTCCAGATAAATAATTAAATGAAATACAAAAACAATTTGAATCCCAATGAGTTTGCATATTTATTAATACTGTTTTCATATCAAAACAACATTACTACCCATGGCGTGATCACCAGTTTCATGTAACAAACTGAAATGTTTCTTTCAGTCAGGAAAAACTGGAAAGACAACTTGTTTTCAGTTCCATGGTATTTCTGTTCAACATTTAGACTCCCTCTGCACATTTAGGCATTAAAAGGAAAAGAAAATGCAGCTCCTGCACAGATATGCAGATACATATTTCATGCTGTAGATATCCAGGTCATTAAGCAACATTTTGACACTTCTGTTATTTACTATCCCAAATGGCTTCCTATCTTGTTTAATCAGACTTCACTAAAACACGCTGACTAAGAGAGAAACCTTTCTTCCTGCTCTGTTTGTGTTTAACTCCTCAGCTCTATTTGCAGTTGCACCTCTCTCCTTATATCGTTGCACACTTGTTCATAATGTTTAGGGTTCGGTGGGGCTGGGACTTCGATCACAAAAGAGCAACAAAGACAAGTAGGCACTAAGACGGAGATCACTTATGTGATGTTTACGATGTTAGTGGTCAGTTTCTCCAAAGTAGCTGTACATCTCCTCATCTATAGGAGAGTGATATGTAAAAGATCCAAAGTGGATTGTTCCTTTTTCTTTTCTTTCTTTTTTTTGCCTGAGAAGAGGTTTACCTTCGATTTCCTCTGCTGGGAAGGGTTCACTTGAGACAGGGGGGTGCGGGAACTGAATAGAACAAGAAGCTGCTCAATACAAGTTATCTTTAATGGAAGGATCCTGAATAGAGGGATTGAAGGGGAAAAAATGAGAAAAGAGCAGAGGAAGACAAAAGGGCAGAAGACGTCCAAGTAAAGTGTTGACAGCTGTGTTTGCTAAAGCCAGATCCTGAGGTCAGGGACACGCAAACAAACGCTCACACAGCACACGTAGATCAACTGTCCAGTGCTTCCATGTGCCCCAAATAGGGTCCCAGGGTGGTGGTGGTGGTGGTGGGGGGGGGGGGGGGGGGG
>JBAMHX010000001.1:33199310-33223983 GCA_037177515.1 Pseudomugil tenellus
AGTAAAGTAAAGTAAAGTAAAGTAAAGTAAAGTAAAGTAAAGTAAAGTAAAGTAAAGTAAAGTAAAGTAAAGTAAAGTAAGTTTGAGCCAGTAAAAAAACAGCATAATATTAGCCCATAAATAATAAGAAAAAAAATCTACATTTCCCTTGTTTCAATGCAAAGCACTTCATCAAGATGTTTACGTGTGATAAACAAGTGTGATGAACTAAAACCAGAATGACCTAAAAATTATTGAAAAAAATTTCAACTACAATTTTTCCTTCGTTATCACATCGTTATCACAACAAACAAAATAAAGGTTAATCTCCACTATTATAAAACATTTAATTACAGGTATCTGGAACAGAAAAATATTTCACTATGATAAATTAACTTTTTTACAGCTAAAAGCTTTTTTAATTATACAAACAATAGCTGTAGATCTGTAGCAATCTGGATCGCTTCAGATGTATTGACAAAGAAAAGTTTTAATAATTTAACAAGTTATCACCTGCCTTGGAAATGCTTTACATCTAAGCATAATAAATGCTCTAAAAATGAGAAATTATATTTACTTTTATCAAAACTTCTTTGTGCAAGACAAGGCAAACCTATCATTAAACCACAATTCAACACAGGGTGACTCAAAATTCTTTAGAGAACACTAAAATATTAAAACACAAGCATTATTTCAAATTAAAACAAGAAAGAAATAAAAATGAATGACAATTAAAAACTATTAAAATCATATAAAAAGAGATAAAACAATTAAAATTATTAAAAATAATTCAAATAGTTAATGATTTCAGATTATAAAAACATAAAAACTTATAATATAATATAAAATATAATATAAATTAAAATTATTGAAATGCAGCTGAGAACAGGAGGGTCTTTAACCTGGATTTAAATAAACTCAATGTTTCAGCTGATCTGAGGCTTTTTGGGAGTTTGTTCCAGACATGTGGAGCGTAGAAGGTGAATCCAGCTTCTCCATGTCTTGTTCTGACTCTGGGAACTGATAAAAGACCAGATCCAGATGACCTGAGGGGTCTCTGATGTGAAGCCAAATTTCTGCTCATTCATGAATCACATAATGTTTTATATGTGTTTTATTTTTCAAAATACTTTTATTAGGATGAATTGCATGTTGGGAAGAGTTTTTTTTTTGTTTGTTTGTTTGGGTTTTTTTTGCATGTATACATATTTTTTTTTTTTTTTTATTGCACCTCTTTGTACTGTTATGTTTTGTGGGTGACCAGGGATGAAAATGAATCCAGGCTAAGTCTCATGCATGTCCCACCTATAATGTCCCTTCTAAAAAAATAAAATAATAAAACCCTTTTCTTCTGGGGGGGCTGGGTTTGGCCCCCGGGCTGCTACCAGCGGGTTTTGTTTGTGTGTGTTTGTGTTTCCCAAAACATCCCCACTTTTGAAAGCTGACCACAATAACAAGTTGGGACTGGATGCAAACAGTGTTCAGTACAATAATAACTACTTTAGTTTCTTCTACAATGAAGTGATATGATAAATGGATTTATGATGAAGAACAAATTATTTTATAATTTGGTCCCTTTCTGACTGTCCCCTCACGCTAGCCTGGCTGCTACTAAGTGTCGTACTGGTTTAATATGAAGCAACAACAGCCAAGTGCCATCTGTTGGCATGCGGATTTTCTGTAATCTCTCTTTACTGATTACAACAATGACTACACAAACCTCTTAAATAATTATCCCGCAATGTAAAAAAAAAGCTAAATAATTATAATCATTAACTCCCACCAAGTCTGCCACTCCTCCAGCAAATGAAGGCTGTCAGAGAGAAAGAGAGAGATAAAAAAAGAGACGGAGTGAGAGAGGGATGTTTTTTGTGGATTTTTTTTCCTGTGATGCCAATCATATCATATTTATACCAGCAGGGTTGAGTGCCAACCAGCAGGGAAAAACTTTTCCCAACGACACTGTTGTAGAAAACTGTGGCAAAATTGACCCATCTTATCCTCCTACCACTCCTGTAGATGAACTTGTTTTGCTTTTTGCTTAAGCGGACAGAGAAAGGTATCGTAAAATGAAGTTGTTTGCATCTGATTCCTTGCTCCAAGCTTCCAGTGTTGAATTGGCATGTCTAATGTTTGGGTAAAATGATTAAAATTATGATGGACATAGTTTTCCAATTATAAAAAAATGTATTTTAAAAAAGGACAAAATACAGAAACATTTTGTGATAAATAATGACATGCTGTACTGTTAAATACTAAACCAAACCAAGATGTCTTGTTGCCTTAACTTAGGTGCACAAGGATAAATGTTAAATAAAGTACAATCGTTGGAGATAGACCTCACAGGACTTCACAACAGTGTCAGAGGGGACACATGGTCAATGCATGTTGGTGGAGCATTTGAGAAAAATGGTTTGAAAACTAACGTGAAAAATGGGAAGATAATATGTGGAGTTGATGTTAGTGTTGGTATATAATGGCAAATGAAAATATTAGAAATATTATTAAGCTGCAGTTATAAAGTGTGACTTTTCCACATTCAAAGTGTTATTCATGGAGAAACTGCTGCATACACATGGAGTGTAAATATGTGCAACAGAATGTGAAGTGTTGCATGGATTATTTTTGTGCTGAATATACATGTTTAACGTACATGCCAATATTTCACATGATCAGCTTCATCCAGAAAGTGACCAACACAAGCAGTTAGCTATTGATCGGTGTTCCTATTTCATTTGTGGCAAAACTGAACTGCATTTGAAAAAAATGTGACTAAAAAATGCTTTTTTTCTTCGGCAACAGATTTGGATCGTTTGGATACGAGATTTCTACGGTCTTTGTGCACGAGCTTGTTTATGTATCTCTATATATAAGTCATCCAAGAGTGTGAGCATCTGCAAGTTTGTGTGTGAGTGTTTTGTGTGAGAAATGGTGTGAGAATACGTCAAGTGTAGCATGTGTTAGCTCTGCTTTCAATATGAGGGAAATCTGTGGCACATACCTCTAATATGACACAAGCCAAAGCCGCCATGACTCACCCATGCTATATTGGATTGATTACAGCTGCCAGAAAGTCTTCCTATACAGCAAACCCTGGCCAAGCTGCAGATTGACATCTATCATTTATTTGTACACATAAACATATTACAATAATATATATCATAAAGATATCATTGAGTTAAAATAAATCTGTGTATGATGTATGAAACATGATCTGTTATATATACATTCATACTTTCATCCCTTTATATGAGTATTTATGAACACAGGTAAATCATGCAGAGGTTGGATCATATATGTTTGATAACCTCCCATTCTCATGACACATTTTGCAAAATTTATTTTACAGACTTAAATAAAAATCTTTCTACTGAGTAGATTTTTTCGATATTGTTTGTATTTTTACTGATCTGATTACAATATACGTTGTAGAAACCAAAACGATGCAGAGAAATGAAAAGATGAGGAGGGGAAAAGGAACAGTGAACAGAAAAGCATATCTTTGGACATCTTTGGATAAAAATACATGTATGCGAGGTACTTGCAAATGTAAGAAAATAGTCTTTTTCTGTCATGCATGCACGAGAACAATAATGATAATGATAACATGCTGATTACAGACAACTACGTTGGATGAAGCTTTTTACCTTCACAAAGAAGACACATCCCTCTGACATGTCATATGATCTCCCATCATGGATCCACGCACACACATGTGCTGTCCTATAACAGCCTATCACAATGAGAGATGGGGTGGCCACGCTTATCCAGCTCCAGGAATAATGGCTTGCACCTGTTTACCATGTCACCTCTGTTTGCTAATTGTCTCCTTGAGCTACATAAAAAGGGAATGACAGAGATGTGGCTTTCTGACAGACAGGCTATGTGCATGTGTGTGTGTCAACATGTAATGAAGAGTTGCCAAATGTTTTTTTGTGCTGCATCTAACAGCCGTGTGAATATTTCAGGTGACTAGCTTCATCCATAAAATGAAGAGGAACTTGGCCAGTAAGTTACTGATGAGATTTTACGATCAGTACCAAGACATGCTTAGATTGGCTCTGCACTGGGGGGCAAGGTCAGAGACAAAAAATATGTGAGAAATGTCACCACCTTCAAATCACCCCTAGGGTTGTGTTTATTTGGCATTTAGACATTGTCATCTTGTACACTGAGAAGACAAATGTAACCATTTTTGGAGAGTGGATGTTGAGAGGGACTCTAGATATATATCTGTCAGGCTAAACATTTATTATATATCATATTTCAGAAGTATGGAGACTAAAATGGGTTTTTAAAGGAAATATGTTTTACTTTCTCTTTCATGAGATAAATTTATTAATTGGGATTAATTGGGAGGCTACTCCAGTCATGGATGTTCTGGAAGAAGTGGCTCAAAGACCAGTGGTCATCATTGGTAAAGTACTTCAAGAAATTTCCTTGTTGGTTTCTATGTTCAACTTTCAACGCCTGGAAGGCAAGAAACGAGAAGCTTTGTGTGATAGACTAATTCTCTTTCATAACTCTGATGTAATTGGCAGAGAGCCAGCAAGAGCCAGGTACAGGTGTGACTGAGATGCCTGGTTCTGGCTAAACAATGTCTGGTTAATGGACTTCTCCCAGGTACAGATTTAAATGAAAATAAAAACATAAGTGCAAATCTCTATAAATGTGAAAGACACCTTTAATATCCTCCCCTTTCCATTGATCAGTGGGTGTGATTGTACCTGTGTGACTGCCACCTCTCCAACGAATGCCGGATGTCAGGAAGAGCGAAGACAGCTTCACAGAAGGTGGGACGACAAGAGCCTGTAAACAAAGCACACACACCAGGAAATTCACAGTCACCCACATTTGAAGCTTGACAAGTTTGCAACATTGGCAACAGAAGAGAAATACCCATTAAAAATTGCTCCCCCCACAACGAACACTCACAGCTCCATTTTTCCTCAGGACTTCCTATGAAGACATGTCATTTACGCATTCATGAATAATCTGACAAATATATGAACTGTAATTACTTGTGTATATCAGTCCTTTATTATTTTTCAGTTTTTTATCATCAACTATAATCTGACATTATAATATCTGGTTGCAGAATCACATTTGGATGTATACAGTTGTTGGATAGGAAAAATTAGATGAAATTTCAAACCCACATTTGAACAGAAAACAAGATTAGTTTTTTTTTTCTCTATAACAGGACAGTTCAGGAATTATATGTATCCAAATGTGACCATTTTTACCTCAAAATAATGTAAGTTATTGGAGCAGAATGTCTGGTCAAGCTGCCATACCTAAACTGAAAAAAAAGTAACTGAGGCTGAAACTCAGTGACAGAACCCAGATTATCAGAACCAACTGTGTTCAAAAGAAAACAGAACAGTTCAGAAAGTTACTGAAAGGCAAAACCAAGAACTTGTCAACATAGTATAAACTCAAGTGTAACAATGCCTTCACCTACACTGATGGATTGATTTAATCATCAGTAAAACTGTAATGTTGATCCAAACTGAAAATGTCAATTAAACACAAATCAAATCAGTTGTGTGAGGTTCTTAAGAAACAGCATGTTTAATTGTAGGGCTGCACAAGTCCGGGTAAAATGAGAATTGCAAATTTTTTTGCCAAGAATTGAGATCAAAATTCTCTCACGATTTTTTTCCACTATAAATATTTATTGCACAAATCACCAGCACCCCAACTTCGCAACAGCTGACACTAACTATAAAAATCTATAAATGTGACTTTTCTCTTCTTTTACCTACACAACATTTGAATAATTTTCCACTGCACATTTGTTGAGGGAAAAAGGCAGCACTTGTTTTAATACAGATGATATCCCTTATCAAAATGCAGAAGAATTGTGGTCTTTTTTCTTTTTAAAAAAATTTGCCATTTGGAAATGAGATTGCATACAACTGTGAATTGAGATCTTGATTTTTTTTAATGATTAATTGTGCAGCCCTATTTAATTGTTTCCATTGTTTTATTCTAACAACCAAAATTGCTATAACAAGTTAAAATCTAAAGGTTGTAAAGTGTAACTATAATAGAATCAGACTCTTGTCTTTTATAAATATGTCAAATTTTTTTGTTTTGTTTGAAGTTAGATCTACACCTGATCCTGCATTCATGTATAAGTAGAAATGTATTCTTTTAGGTTTGTTGTAAATTCAAAATTTGGTAGCTTTTTTTAAAGAGCATATTTTTATAGTGTTATTAAGCTCGGGAATAACATTTTACTGTTAAATGTTAGTTGCTTTCTGCTTTCTGACATGAATGGAAGCGACTGCATTAAATCAGTATGCGATAGTGTTTGAAGTTCATCTACACCACCTGCGCAGCATTTGTCTCTCTCAGGGAGTATTTTTGGTCCTGCAACAGCACTGCTTGGTGGTTATTACGTAGTTGAATTTGGGAACCATTTATCAACTGCTGGTGGCATCTTCAAGTGTACATACTGATAGAGGTCATTGAGCAGTGGCACATGCCCCGTTTGGCTGCTGGAAGGGAGCTTGCCGCTGTTTGGGCAGTCTGTAACAATTTATATTCTGGGTTAGAAAAACAACAAAACCATCGGTTTAAACCAGGAGATGGGTGCCAGAGTGAGGTAGATACTGTGTCTTGCGGTTAAATGATTGAGATAGAGCACGCTCTGGGAAGCAACTGCTCGCTAACGATTCCAAAATTTCTTACAGTCTTGACTGGGCTTAGAGCTTAAGAGACTATTTTTCTGTTTGTATGAAGTTGGACAGACTGTTTTTCTCTGATGATCAGCAGTTCTGTCTTGGAAAAGTTTAAAACAAAAAAAAAAAAACTTGGGAAACTGCTTTCACAAGTAAAGAAAAACTGTGACACATACGCGCCCAAGTGAACTGATGCAGTCTGAAAGCCCCAGCACTTAACACCTGAAAACTAATCAGGCCGCCATCAAATAGTTTCTGGTATTGATTACCAGTTGTCTTTAAAGTAGCTCGTTCTGCAATGATTCACATGTAAGCTGAAAATTTTTAGAAAGACAGCAAGACAACAGCTGGTTAAGGACTTTAGCAAATAATAGAAGATAAATTTCTTAAACCCCAAAGAATTTAGTTTGGCCGAGGTGGAAAACCTAAAGAAAACAAAAACTGTTTTTCAGGTAACAAGTTAAATTGTTCTGCACAGCTGGATAAATGTCCATGCATTTCCACTTAATTGTTTTGTGACATTTCAAACATTTGTGTTGATATATTGAGGTTTGTTTAAATGTCAGATGTTAGCGTTATATATTTTCATTTTTTTAGTGTCTTTAACACTTCAATTATGATTAATCAATTACAGAAAAATGTTTTTAAAAAGGAAAGCATTTAATTGCAGAAAGAAGAAAATTTGGCAATGCACAATTTTCTGAACCGATTAAGCTAATGCCCACATATCAGCTCAGCTAACAGCTTAGCAACTTTAGTGGTATATTAATCAAGTTTTTCAGACATGTCTAGTGACTGATTTAAAGAAAAAGCAGATATCCAGAAATGTAGCAACTATTTCTGGTGATATTGTCTCAAATAACATTTTGAAGAAAGCATTGTTTGCTCTTTTCCTTGTCATGCAGTTTCCAGGGTGGCTGTAGCTCAGGAGGAAGAGGTGGTGTCTTTCAACCAATTTCAAGCGTCTCCTGACTACATGCCGAGGTGTCCTTGGCCAAGACACTCAACCCCAAGTTGCCCCCCGATCAGAGTGTGAGAGTGTGTGAATGGGTGAATCTGCTGTGTAGTGTGACTGATCATTTCCCCTCCAGTTGCAGCTAAATGATCATCTCTGATCCATCACCAGACAAAAAATCTAACATACGCAACTGGTTGATGTAATGGTTTATTATCAGATTTTATTATCTATTAATGAATCAAAAGTTAAAAGTACTGTAAAATAATGTAGACTGGTAATTACTTAGTCAAAGTACTTAGAATTACACTTTAACTTTTTCTTCTGTTTTAAATTGAAATGCCATTAAATGCAGTGTTCCTGATTTTAATAAGTTTGAGTTTAAATCATTAATGTTTGTGTCAATTTTTTTTTATTTTGTCATCCACTACAATCCAATTAATTTAAAAAGATGTAGCTTTTGCGGTCTACTAAGTTTATGCTGTTAAAATATAAGTCGAGATTAATTCATTACAAAGCCAGTAATTATTTAGATAAAAAATTTTTATTGCATGCAACCCCTAAAATGTATCTTTATATTGAAAGCAAAATGCTTCATACCACACAATGTATGCACTCCAAAGATTAAATTTCCTGCTGTGATCAATATTTCCATCTTTTTTTTTCCTGTAAAATATTAATGTAAAATTGCACTAATAATGGCAACAATTTAGGCTGTCAAACAAAGTCCAAAAGCAGGTTCAAAAAATGTTTCCAGCTTTTCTGAATGAGGAGACGCAGTCAGGCATGAAGAGGCTGCCTCAGTCTTACAACGGCGGGGTAATCGGGGAGCACAGATGTGGAGGGTCTGCAGGAGGGCCACCCAGATTTACCTACCACTACTGTTTCAATGGAGCGTCAAAAGTAAAACTCACACTTGTATACAGTGAGAACGCACACACACACACACATGCTAGCACACAAAGGCGCAACGTTGCCTTAAGTCACAATCTAAATTGGCTCCCAAGGGCATACTGACTACCTTGTTCACCAAAGGCACTGTGTATGTTTTCTGAGTGCTTAGCATATGCTGCCGTAACCTGAGCTCTCTTCCTCTGTTTCACTTATTCTCTCTCTTTCTCTCTCTCTCTCTCACACACACACACACACACACACACACACACACACACACATACACCACAAACAACCCTGATAGAAGTTGCTCCCTTTTCTGTATTTCCCATCAGAAGATTAATTAAATTCAAAATACTTTGCATCTGCCTATTAATCCATGTTGCACCAACCGCCCACAAGACAAACATCGACAGAGACACAACCACAGGTAGGGTGACTGGGCAGGGGTGGACTGGGTGGGGAGAGGGGGTTCTCTTGTACCAGGAGAAAATGGCAGAAACAAGAAAGAATTTTGGTTCAGATCATAACCAATATAGAATGTCACGTTTTCTTTTGATGTTACTGTAAGATTTTGTAATACTGAAGTAAAAAGAGAAGAAATATGTTTAACTTACATGAAAATGGAAATGAAATGTCATAAATGACGCATCTAACTGTCAATTGGCACATCGATCCATCAATTAAAAATATACAGATATGCAGCAGAGGCAGTTTAGCTATGAAAATGTAAAGATACTTTTCCAAATACCTCTTTATTGATGTCGCCATGATCAAAATTAAATATGCAGTCATAAGAATAGCTTGCAAAGCACATTCCGAAGCCGTTGTACAGTGCTAGACAGGTTATTGTTCTGCCAGAGAGAAATATCACAGCAAAAGCTACTAACACTTGATTGAATCTGCTACATCTCTGATTTGATATAAAGCTCACTGCAGAGTAATGAAAATAGCTAACATTTTAAGACAGTCTAACCTTTCCTGTGTTTACCTTATTAAAGAGTGTGTACCTTAACTGTTAGAGCAATACACACGGGGGGGGGCGGGGGGGGGGGCAGCGTGCATGAAGCAGGCAGTGTTTAAGCAGGCGAGCGGTAAAGTAATAGGCAAGAGCAGTGAAGTGTTGATTCTACAAAAGATGCGAGGGAAAAATTGCACCTTAGTGCACACATACACACACAGACACACACACCCCCCCCCTCTTCTCAATATACTCCCACAACACGGCCGGCTGCCTGGCAGCCGAAGTTAACATTTTCAGAGAAAATATTCCTTGCCTCCAATAGTCCGATGTAATTCATTTTCCATCTCTGTTCATTAATCATTGTTAAAATTAGTGATCCATTTCTTCCACTCTGCCATCTGCACTCAGCTTCCTAACAAACATGACACCTCAGCGCATAATAAAAGCTGACAGCTACGAGGAGGCCTTTCCAAATAGCTTTCTGCATATGTGCACCTCCATGTCTTGATGCCGTTGTCAGACAAAAGTAGGTTATTTAGACCACTGGTTGGAGAAAACTGCATTTGAGTATGCATGCATAAGATCAGATGCATTTACTCCAAAATATATGGGCGTACATGTATACTGCATGAGTGAATATGCATTTATTCAATCACAAGTTCCAAGATAATATATGTAAAATTTACTTAATTTATGTCAGAACACATACTCTAATGCATCAACTAAACTCCCGCACGCTCACGAGGCAGAATAAAAAAGGGCCCAGATTTGGTTGATATTCACATATTTTTAGCAGGAATGAAAAGTAAATGAGACTTAAGTTGTAACATAAAAAGCAAAGGAAAAAGGAATGCTTACCTTTACAAGTCAGCTTGTTGTTTTCTTCTATGACATTGGTGTATATTTATATCAATTCAGTACATGTTGATCACTCAGCTCAGCATTAATTCAGTCGGCTGGCAACACAATCAGTGAAGAAACAAACAAAAGCAAGTTTAAAGTTGAAAAGGATCACCTGGTTTCATACACACCCCTCCTTTTCACATGTAAACATCTTGATGTATAAAAGGTAGCTAGCTTGATACCCTGGCATACTTAAAAACCAAGTGTTGTCACCCTGTTTTCCACTTCATTTATCGCAGCTTTACTCGCAGTCAAATGAAGCAAGACAACACTAATGTGTGTGTAAGGCTGCATTTCATGGGTAGGTGTGAAGTTCTAAGGTATGGCCGTATCCGAGCCACATGTAAATCCTTTCAGGAGTTACACTCACTCATTTCTCAATAATGTTGCACAAATGTGTGATTCGGTGCAGGTTTTCTACCATCGCTGAACTTTTCCACCTTAAATAAATGCAAATCAGATTCAGTCCAAAAATCTAACCAAGTCATTTAAGCTGCAGCTGAAGCCTTTATCCAAATGCTTACTCAAGTAACTCTCTCTCTCACACACACACACACACACACACACACAAACACGCATCTGCCCAAATTGTCCATTCTCACATTCACACACATTTACGTATGAGCACAATCTAAGGTATGCACGCATGCACATCCATGTAGATGCACTTCAACTCAACAATCCAGCGCTGCTTTACTCCTCTGAGTCTCTTCTCTACACACACACACACTCAGCCTTTAACACACACGTACAGTCAGGATCCCTCTCTGGCAAGGTGTGTGTGTGTCTCTGCCCGAGGCACAGCACATTAATCTATATAATGCCCTCAAAGAAAAGGCTTTTTCACACCACTAACTGCCAAGGACTACGAGGGGCAGCGGCTGAGCCATGATTCAGCTGTTAGCCCAACTGGCGTCCCCGCACACACACTTACACACAGCTCGCACCCCCTCCCCACTCCCACACACTCACAACACACACACATGCACACAATAAATGTGAGCATAAGAGTGAACATGCACTACATGCACCCTTCACTGGCAACACAGATAACATAAACATGTCAGCCCACCAGACACACTCATCACACCTCATCGTTGCCACGATGAACAACAATATGTTGAAAAGTATACAACCTGGATCAAAATGTTCGCCCATCTTTGGATGTTCTTTCGTGCATTTCCTGATCTCAGATCCAGATTTAAATCCTCGCTTTGCATAATTTGAGCCACATTTCATTAGGCCAAGACATTCTCCTTCCTTATGGGAAGAAATAACGTTTAGCAGGCCTGGTCAGCACTGATCTACCGTTGTCTGAACCAGCTGAAGCTCAATGCTTTTTTGATTGCACACAGTGTATAATGAAAAAGTCAAGAGCCCCTATGGAATCTTTAAAATTTGATGAATATTATTGAGAAAGGCCAGAAGAAGATAAATGCAGAGGCTGTTTCATGATACAGTACCTTCTCCATCAGACACTTTTACTGATGCTACCTCGTAGGATGGAGGAGCTTCGGCATCCTCTCATTCAACTGCAAAGTCTTAAAATGCTGTTAAGTTGCTTGGTGTAAATTTAATATTCATTTGTTGCATGGAGGGTCACAAAACAGGCAGCCCAGAGCGGTGATTGGAGGACTGGTGCTCAGAGACAGACGGCGCGCAGAAGAGCAGCTAAATCATCTTGACATTCACCAAGAAGTAGCCACACAGAAAGCTGCTGCTGCTGTTAGTTCTCCCATTGACTAATTTGGTTCTACTTAACCCCTTAACACCGCTCACGCACACGTGCAGGAGGAGATGGATACATGTGCACACATACGTGAGCACACATGCCTCACAGTGACACATTCAATTCCAGGTTCTCAGCGCATCTGAATTACAGCAGCCTGATGAGCGAGAAAGGGCCGAGCCCCTCTGGACTGATTAGCATAATTTAAGAAAGTCTTCCTCTTCCTTCTCCCTGGCTCAATGACCCCTCTCTCTCTCTCTGTGTCTTTCTACACCACTATGACACCCACCTCCTAAGTGGCACATGGGTGGCATCCCCAGGAACACAAGTCAATATGGAATGTACTCATATTCATCTCAGGAATAATATTTTCTTTGTAGCCTCGACTTCTGTGACTATTTCATTCTGTGATATCAGGTATTCAAAGAGAGTTCAGCTTTACATGCTACAGTAAAATGGCATAGAACACACACACACACACACACACACACACACATATATATATATATATATATATATGTCTGTGTGTTAGGACAATGGTTGTATGATACTTTTTTCTCATGTTAAAGTAAATAAGACAGACCCTGTTTTATTTGGGCATACCCCCCCCCCCCCCTTCTAAATTATATAAGCCTTGCACATGGCTTAAAATTTTGTAAAGCTTTTCTCAAAATCCTACTTATGGTTGCCATTCTGTGCCAAAAAGTTCATCTGGCCTGTAAATTTAAGCATGGATTACAAATATTCAAATCATGAGCTTACTGTTCAAATAAACATTTCCAACAGGGAGGGGAAAAGTTGCAAGGCATACACTTTCAGCATAATTCCTTTTCTGGCACCTCCCCTCCCCTTGCTCCTAATAAAACAACCACAAAAAAAGAGGCAGAAAAAAAAAGGGAAGAAAAAAAACAGCCTGGACGAGAAAGAGGTTTGAGGTAGGGGGGGGGGGTTACAAGAAATGCAAAAACAAAGGACAGAGTTAAAAGTTTGGCTTCTTCATTTAACATGCGGCTGGATAAACAGTGTTGATGAAATATGTAATTAATGTAATTGTAACCACCTATGTAATTAGAGTCAGCTGGGTGGGCTCGCTTATGGTCCTTGTACTGCCTGCAACAGGACAATAGGGCACCTTATTACAGTTTTAAAAAGGGTAAGGGAGGGAGAGGGGAATGAAAAAAGGGGGAGGCTTAAGCTGGTCAGCTGCTCGCCACATGGCAGAAATAATAGGGACTGAAGTCACAATTATTTCAGCTTAGTTTTAGCTTTGCTAATCACTGAATTTCACTCTGGACAATATGAGTGAATGACAAACTCCTGGACATCCGGAGATTTTTCCAGTTATTTCTCACATTAATATTACCAAACACGAGTTAAGGCATTAATCTGCATTTGTGGACAAATTATTTTCTACAACTTCCTAATTAAAATGCAAAATGTACTCAAAATGTACTGAAAAGGGAACTTAAGTTCAATCCTACCATCGAATGTCTGCTTTTCACTTTAAATCATTTCCGGTATCAGTAGAGTTGAAGCACTTGTAATTAAACATTTTGTTTTCATCTCCAACCATGAGCAGGAAGTTACATATGAGAATAAAGGACACTGCAGACAGTGATACACACAAAGTGTCCCCAGGTTAAAAACATGTGGCTTGGGTGCAGGCCACTGCTCGGACCCTTTCACACTGACAACTGGTGTTATCTCAGGGATTAAAATAGCCTCTTGTCTTCTACCCGCCCCTGCCTAGCATTAAAATCTTCCACATTTGCAAAATTGCAAACAGATGCAACTCAAGTACCTGCAAATAATCTGCCAAGACCAATTTCAAAAGGGAGATTTCAAAATATGCGGGAGTCATTAGAGAGAGTATTATTTCAGCGATGAGTGCGAGAGGGCCAGCAGTGGATCACCCAACCAGATGGGTTCTGCTGCCTTTTATTCAGGAAGAAAGAAGCCGACGTGTTCTTCATCTCCCCCCCATTTCCCCCAAATGAAGATATATAACGCGCATGAAACAATTACGGCAGAATATTGGAAGTTTCAGAAGCAACCAAAGAATGTCAAATTTCTTTTTGAGTTTTTCAAAACAATCTTTTCATCTTCTTCCCAGTGAGGGTGCAATAAGATGGGAGGAGGGAGGGTGTTTTCGATGTAAACGAGCATACAGACACAGAGATCTAAGGCTATTATTGCTTTCGTATTGAGTGTTAGATATAAAAAAAAAGAAATTAAAAGGTAAACGTCTTAAAAGAGGCCTGTGGCGTATGTAAATGAAATGTGTTTTAGAGTCATAATTTGCAACCGCTGCTGTTATTTTTCAGACAGTCATCTGAAGTTTTTCTGGTTGCCTTCGTAAACTGATACACAACAAAGCTTTCACCAATTAAAGAGGATTTTAACAACAAGAACTGCAGCAAACTTCATTAGATTCTCCATCCTGCAGCTGACAAAAAGCCATTCAACATGGATGTTGAAGGCACCATAATGAATAATGTATAATAAAAACACCCTTTTTTCTCAGCCATTCACAGCATTGACCAGCTCTTAAACAAATGAAATGTTTATAATATATGGAATTTGATTAGGTGACTGGTTACTATTTCTCGCCGGGAAGCAGAATAACAATCAAAGTCACTTAAAAAAAAATGATCAACATCACCAAGCCCTTGAAACAATACACATTCAATCAAATTCTTCATAATTGTAACAGTAGGAAGCATTTTAGGCATTCCACCCACAACAAACAGGCTTTGTTCTCCTGTTATGAGAGGCAGTGAGGGGACACAATCAAGTGCGTGAGAAAGTCAGGAACACAGGATTTCAAGCAATTCCTTCCTCTGTCTCTTTCTCTCTCTTTCTATTCACCCCCCCACACACCCTCCACCCCTCTTTTTTTCAGGGTCGCCCATATGATTTGCTTCCTGTTTCATTGTAGTTGGCAAAAAGAGAATTTGGTAATTGAGTGGTACAGAACATGTGCCCTCCCTGCTCGCAGATGACAGATGGATTATAAAAACTTCAAAGGCAAGCATTTGGAGCACCAGGGGAGAGATGCTAGGTATTTGAACTATCATTCTTTACCCAGGAGACAATGACTGCCTGACATGGTGCATACATCAAGGAATAGTGCAACAGCACAGACATAATCCATGCACACACACTCTTTGCCATCTCTCTTCCTTCTACCCCCGCACCCCCAATGCTATATATTTAACATCCTGTTTGACAAACTTTGCGCCAAGATCAGGAACATAACAAGCGGAGGGATGACGCTAATGACGGAGGAGAGAGAAGAGGCAGCACTGAATTCTATCTATGACTTTCTCTTTTCTTGTTTTGCTGACTTATTTATTGGCTTTTTTGCTGCTTTCAGAGTTGAAACCGTGGAGTTAACGTCCGCTGGTCAGTGAAAATAATCCGTTAAGCTTTGTGTTTTTAAAAACTCAGTGTGATCAACAGGCCACAAGGAGATCTGTGAGCAACGCTGTACTATATGTGAAGGGGAGAGCAGGGGGTGGCGATGCCTATAATCATCTTATAAGCATGATTTATGAAAAGGCCATCTGCTTTGCCTTACTTAAGCACGGAGGCAACCTTTAATAATATAAGGACATGAGGAAAGAAGAGAATCATTGGAGGGGGGGGGGGGGGCAAACAGGAAGAGAGACAATTTCACACAACGATCACCCCACAAACTGGTAACGCAAAAACACAAATCCAACCGTAGTCCATTTTCCTCCCCTCTCCTCTTTTTTCCTGTCTGTTCTCCTCAAGATTCAACCTATAGTTCAGATGGCAGCTAATCACTGCTGACCCCCCCTGTCACAGCATTTAACCCTTCTCCCTCCTCTTGACCCTGAAGGAATTAGCAGCCTCACTGTAATACACACTTAAAAATGTACTCAGCTTGCATCAAGCTTGATAGTAGCTACCAGTTAGAAAAGTCAGACTACCCATCTTCTGGAAACTCTGTTTTGCATCACTTTGCATCACTACATCTTCTTCTGCATCTAACTTGTAAGATTTTGTACATTTAAACTGCTAAAAAAAATCTATTTTGGCTTTTTTCCTAAAAACAGTTTTAATTCCCCATTTCATTCGCAGCTAATACATGTACTGCGGAGACAAATGATGTGCAATACAAATATTATTTCCTATATATTTTTTTCATATCAATAATGCTTTCCTTGTAAGGAAGCATGGTTTATTTGCTGAGATGTTCAATAAGAGAGGGATAAATGAAATAAAGCTGAATAAAAATGACTTTTGTACATGCAGAATAAGAACATTGATACAGCACAGACTTGATTGGCTGCCATGCTGTTGCCACTGCCTTTGACCTCCATCTGATCTGAGAACCTCTCTGTGCACAATGGGGTTAAAAGATGTAGATGTATGCTACATACACACATATGCCACGTACACACGTATGCCACATACACACAAGCTCCCACACACATTTCCACATCTAGATATAAACACAAGCCCCTCCCCATGTGGTCACCTCTTCAGCGTCCATCAGGATTGTTGGTCTAATCCTCGTCGGATCATCTCATCAATGCCTAGGCTGTTTATGTGTAATGGATCTCATCTAGCCCTCCCTCCCTAACACCCAGTGCCACCCTCTGCCCCCTCTTCCTCTCCATTTGACCTTTTTCCCTTCTTCCCTCAGGCCAATACAATCATCTCCTTAGCCATACCCACAGCTTTGTTTTGTCCTTGCGGTCCTTTTCTTTAGGTATTTGTTCTTTTTTTCTTCATTTATTGGAGGTTCTATGCAAATTAATGTTTCAATCAGAAAATTTGTCTTTAAAAAAGCATTAGCTGATGGATCTTATCATTGTTGGCTGCTTTCACATCGAACCTTTCGTTCTTAATTCAGTAAAATGTGCACATACCGCATGTCAGCTCTGAAAAGTTTAAAGCGGGAAATTCTCTCCAGCAATATTCCGTATGTCTCACTCAAGGTCAACTTAAAATAAATGAAAGATTACTACCATAAATTTCTTGACAAACCGGTCAGAGAGCTCATACTGTTTGTCTCTCTACTATTACCATCCTTCCTCCCTCTTTTCATCCTTCCCTTTCTCCTCCTCCTCGAAGCCTCGCAGCATGTGTAAGCAGAAGCACACGTGCTCCCTTCGCCCTCATTACGAGCTAACTATGCTGTTTGATTAAAAGCGTGTACAGAGAGGAAGAGAGAGAAAGAGAGGAGGAAGAGGTGGGGGGAAGAGAGGAACAGGCCGAACCTCCATAATTAAGATCACTTCACAGATTACCTCCGGCAACAAAAGCGCGGCAAGCGGCCGCCCGCAGACTCAGAAATTGGATGAAAAAGGGGTGTTGAGGAGGAGACTGACCTCTGCCGGGCTCCACATGAACACAAGAAATGGTTAAACCGTATGCCCCCCAACCCCAAAACACACACACACCAACCTTTATCTCCCAGTTCTTACTGAAACAAACAGACACAGGTATGGCTGTAGTCAGAAAGGCAGAAAAAGACTCAGAGACGATTCCGCAAATTGTGTCGTGTCAGCTAAAGATCACGCTCTGGATGGAGACCTGTCCAACTACAACATCCATTCTCTTTTATAGATATTATTGGGAAAATACTTATTACTCTAAATTTAAAGAAATATTCAGATCTCCAGTGACGTATCTCAGAAAAAAGTAATGACAAAAATTGCAGCCATGTTATTTACTGGTGTAGAACTGCACCACAATGTGACAAAGATTCATTTCCTTTACAAGGATCCATTCATGCCACAGGTAACTCTCCTCACCCTTCCAATGCACAGTAACTGTACCCCAGAAAACACTGGATCTATAGTTGGCTTTAACATTTTCAGTGATTATTTTCTGCAGGAGCATCGATAAACTGCGTGAGTTTGAAAACTTTTTACATGTTTTCATGGGCCACAATCTCATGGCAATTTTTGAGCATGGATATAGATGATGAACAGACTTGAGTGCTGACTGCAACTGCAACTTTCTCTTCCTTTGTCTGTTTGTCTGTATGTAGAGAAAAAAATTACGCACTGAGAAATAAGATCTCACACGTTTTCCTGAGACTGTCACAAAACTGTTCACCAGTTTCAAAAGGTGCAAAAGTTCAACTTACTGCAGGAAAGACATTAAGTTGAACTTTAAAGACAGTAAAATAACACCAGTCATCAACAAGACACTTTACTTAGCAGCTTTTCCACATAATAAGTAAGTAATATATCCTACCTCTGCACATTTTGGGATATTAATACTGATGCTAAAAATAATATTGGGTCGTACATTTAAAAAAGCTTAAATTTAAACTCAATTGTCCTGTTGTATTTCATGATCATTTCATTTATTTTCTACTCTTAAATCCAGACTGCTTAATCATAAATGTGAGAATGGTAAACACTGCTCTTACAAAGAGATTCATGTCTCCTTTGGACTGTTACATTAACCAATAGTCAAAACCTTAAGCTATGTTTCCTCTTTAATTTTCTCTTTTCTCTTCACCTTCCTTTGCACATTTTTCACATCTTCAATCTCAGTGGTCGTCCAGGCTGTTCACCTAACTCTCCCTAGTTCACCTCATTACTGCTCTGCAAACCAATTCTGATCTCTGGCAAAAAGGGGGGAGGCCATTTACTCTAATCACAGGGATCTAGCAAAAGCGCCTCAAAGCCCTCAGGGGCTGATCGGCAATCAGAGAGACGAAGGCTACAAGAGAGAGAGAGAGAAATAAACCCAACCTCAACTTCAGATTTGTAGAGCAAACCTCTTCTATCTCTAATCCAAAGCAGCTCTTTTGTGAGATTGTCCTGTTGGTGGGTGGGCGTGAGGAGGACTGGTTGGGAGGTTATGAGCAAAGAGTTGACTTCTTCCTACTCAGCTGGTAAAAGTGAAGTCAGAGAGCACTTTGTACGAAAAGAGGAACGAAGCGTTTGGAAGTTCTAAAAAAGTCCATTGTGTTTAAATGTAGTGTCCAGCTGAGAAAGTTATAAAAATATTAATGACCTCAAAATAAAAGCTTTTATTCTTTCCATTAATATCGGATCAACAGTCCTTCATTTGTTTTCCATATGGCTTAATCCAATTCAGAGCCGCCAATCCAGCAGTCATTGAGTGAAAAGTGGGGTAGAATTGAGACATCCTGCCAGTCCATCACAAATCAACAATTCTTTAATGAAGACATTTTCAAAACATTTTAAGACACAATGCACCTCCTTTCCTCATGTCGATTTGCCCCAAAACATTGTGGACACAAACCAATTGATTATGTTTTTTTTTTTATCTTTTCCATCCATTTCCATCTCAGTCTCATCAGAAACTGTAAGATATACGTTCCTGTCCACACATGTTTGGTAGCTTCATGGAAACTGTGAGAGGACAGCATTTCTCTGGGAAACTCAGGTTGGGCCGCATAATGTCATGTGACAGAAACAACAAGCAGTGATTTAAAACCTTTGTAGGGTGGGAACATTGATCATTTCTTTTGCTAATACTAACCATGTATTTTTTTAGCATCCAAACTTAAACATGTACATACATTTAAAGCCAACCACAGGTTTACATCACCTAACTCAATTATGAGTAAAGCGAAGAAAAAGAAAAATATGTAATAGTAGAAGTACTAAAGTAAATAGGCTGAAGAGGAGTTCAAAGATGGACTTTGAGGCTACATAACTGCCAATAAGGATTTTTTTTGTACTTAAATAACGAACAGCTGTTCATCATGTTGCGAGCATGAAAGTGCAGAAACATCATTAACAGCTCAATGAAAGCTGTTTCTCCAAAGAAAACATCACAAGTACAACAGAGTGACTGGACAACATACAGACAAACATACAGTTGGTTTTGTTTGTGATAAGATTGTGTTGGAATGTTTGTGGGACTAGGCTGTAGTGGGGTTTGAGCTAAATGCTAGCATTTGGATGCTAATGTCTGTGCACATTGCTAATATGTGGATATAAATATGGTGTGATGTTTATCATAATGTTCATGTGAGTTATGCATTGGCATTTATTTTTGTATTAAATCAGATACCAAAAAATGGACAAATTAGATTTTTTAATTCCTGAGATATTGTGCTTTGATGGACTGCTTGTTGCAGTGGTAAAGTGGGTTTTGATTCACCAGATGTAAATGTGGCGGTGAATTGTACTGCTACAGAATATATTTGGCAGCAAGTCCTGCTCACGGTCCTGCTTTGTGCAACCATATTTAGTTTGTACAATTCCTTACAAGGAAAATGATTAAATTCACATCAAAGCTATAATAAAGCTGAGCTAACCTTTGAAAGAACGAAAGATCCTTAAAAAACAGCTGTTATTTACTTTTAAAAAGTCATCAAAGTACCAAAAGTCTGAAAAGTATTTTTTTTTAAAAGTGAATATGTGATGACTTCTAACGTTCCCTTTCAGCCTGTATTGTGCGGAAATGTTTCAACTATTTATTCCAGCTCATCTTTAACATTCTTCCTCTGCACATCTGATGGTCTTATTTACCAAAGCAGCAGAACAACTAGCTGAATGAGGTCCTGAGAACCAGCACTTCCACTTAACTTGCTTCCTATTTTAACAAATGGTTTGGCAGACACAAGAAAAGAGATGAAAAGCAAAACGGAGGTGAGGAAAACAGCTGCCGCGTACAATCAGGAATAATGATTCTAACAAAAAGACATGGACTTTAAACAAATAAGAAAGGAAGACGCTGTGTGTGTGTGTGTGTGTGGGGGGGGGGGAGATGATGAGGTGAGCCATTTGAAAATAAAAAAAAAAATGAAGAAAGATGATTTGAGAAAACTGTCAAAAATTTCAGGAGATCTGTTAAGGTCTTTGACTGCTGAGATGGGAGCGCATCTTAAGACTAAAAAGAGATATTAAAGGAAAGAGCCAGGCGCTGAGGGATTTCTCCCGCTTTATAGAGATTTCTTTTCAAATTCAACCCCAGTAATAATGCAGATAAATATTAGATAAATAGCACTTAGTTCCTACCTTGAACAACACTTTTTAAAGTAGTTCATGAAAGACTGATAGCTCCTGGAGAGCAAACACGCAGACACACATGCTCACACATGTGCACTCACACACATATAATGAGTGTTTTGCCTAATTAAATAAAACACCAGGTGGGATCGACTGATTGTGAATTGTGTGCAAGTGTAAATGAGTTCATGGACAGAATAAAGAAATGAAAAAAAAATATCCTGGATTAATTTTATTTCCTTTAGATGAAAAGTTAATTGTTTTATCAGCCAACGGGTTGGTTGGCTGTCACAATTTCCACAACCATGCACCGTTCCAAGGCCAAGAAAGAATCACACTCACCAAATTCTTACATTTAACACAAGTTGTGTTTTCATTTGTTTTCAGTGAGCGTTTTGCAGCTGCTGCGGAACAAGAGGCAGAGTGGAACCTGGACAGGTTTCCATCTTTTCTCATTCCACCACCAGGACTGATAAAAAAGATTGACATATTCTATTTCCAAAAACCAAGACTGGTTTCGTGTTTTTCATAGATTAGCAGAACTTTTTTCTACAGTTAGTGACCACTTTTCACTTTCCTTCTAAAAAGACCTTTTTACACATGTGTGGAGCAGGGACTGTTGCACCTTCACTTCACCAAGTGTGAACATGCTGAGGCGCCTTGGGGACTGAAGCTGAGAAGTGAGGGAAGCGTTTAAACGTAAAGCTTGGCCCACTGTCCAAAGGTGCTACTGTAAGTCATCTAAGCTAATTCTGTGAAGCTAGCTAATCTGCGTAAGCACGCACTGACACAGGGCTGAGCCACTTCAACTCTGCATGTGAATTATCAAGCAGAAAAACTGCATGTTAACTGGGAGATCTTCTGTTTTAGGGGATTTAAAGATAGAAGCAATGTGACCTTTACGGTCATTTCCTGACAAAACTCTAAAGATTTTTGCGTGTAATTAATGTTTCACAAACCTGCACACTTTTTTATTAGACTTGAACAAGAGAAACAAATGTTGCTTCACAGAAAAGTAGTTTTTATTTAGATTATATAACTAGCTTAACTTGGATTTTTCTTAATCTGTGTGGTTTTCTAAATGTTGTAGTGTCTGAATCCTGGTTTGCAAAGAAACAGCAAAGAAACAGGTTTTTGCATATAAACAAAGATGCAATATTTTCACCATTTTGTGTTGCTGTTTTGTTTAAATATACGGTTTAGGATGTTCGGGACAACAGATCTACTAGCATCACAGAGGAGGAATCCTTTTTTCTCAGAAGAAAGACAAACAGGATATTTAAAATCTTTCTCTGAACATTTCTATGAACTTCCAAAGCGTGTCTACTAATATTCTCTGATATTTAACTCAAGCCTTCTTCTTTTTGACAGTAATTGTTTTCCACAAAATAACATGCATAGAAGGAAACTTGTTTTTAAATGTGTTTTTCTCAAATAAATACAAATATAGTTACAAAAATGAATTCCCTTCTTTTTTCTCTTCTTATTTAAAGCGTAGTAGCAATCCTTGGTCTCACAGCAGCGACGCCTTGGAGATGTGGTTGGGCTGAGCCAGGCGTTTACAGAAGACTGTGTGTTTAATGCCTGGAATGCTCATTTGCCTTTTGGGTTTACTTATTTACTTTTGCATAAATGGGAAACAGTAATGTGGTATTAAAGGGCTTCTCAGGGGGAAAGCTGTGTGTTTTTAAAAGCAGCCTTTTTTAAATGCTCCCTCAGTTTGCTATATTAAGGAAGGCTTGATGATTAATGCGGCACAGATCTAATTTTTCTTGATTAATAAAAATAATAAATTAGAAAAATAATGCCAGACATGAGATAACCCTCCCACCATACCCCCCTCCCATCACCACACACATGCACACACACTACTTCCTACACTCATCAACTAGAAACTGGAATAGAAAAACATCCAGGCTAAAAATGAGCAGCAAATAATCACACAACTCCCAACAGACAAACAGAAAAATGTAAAACGACTGTCGTGATCAACTGGAGCCCAGTAATCTTTCACACGGCTCCAGCTGCACCACCACTACTGTCACTTGAAATAAAAACTTAAAGCTTTCACAGCTTTCGATTGAGTCTTTAATTCAGCCTGATGTGACATTAAAACCCTTCGGTTGACTTCCACTGGCTGTGACAAATGTACCAGCACTTAATAGAGGTGTGCAGACAGGCCGGCATTTCAGTGACTTTTATCTAACAGAATTTATCAATTCCGGCTCCAGGATCTGTGGCAGCAGCTTGTTCAGAAGGAAGCCTACAGATACCGTTAAGTACATCATCCCTCCTTTCTGCCTCTGTCTCCATCCCTCTCTCCTTCTGCTCACTGTCATCTGCACTAAGTGTCGTTTCCCACTTTGTTCTGTCATCACCCTGCCTATTGTATGGTTAGCTTTTTCTTCTCCTTGGGACCGTTCTGTTTGACTGGATTTGAAATGATTTATGAGAGGTTTTCAGATTTTAGCATCCAAAGGTAAAAATACTTTGTTTGCATCAACATCTATAATGAAATATATACTTAGGTTCATCTTTTCACACATAATACGTCATCAGCTTCCCATTTTTAAACTTGAATTACATCACATTTTTCATCCATCAATGCAGCTGGATGAAGAACAACTCTGTACAATATCACAATCAAGCTGCCATTCCCGAAAATGTAAAAAAAAACACAAACATCTCTTTATCAGCTATTCATCAATAAATGCATTATATTACAGAACATTTTCACTTCAAGACAAAGATATTGTAGCAGTAAAGAATTGAACTCTTTTTCTTTACCCAGAGACGATAACGAATCATTAATAGAATAGCAGATGGATCTGTATTAAAGAGACATGAAGATATAAAAAGAAGTTGACAGACAGGAAAAGTGAGGGTTAAGATTTGGAAAAAGGATGAAGAGATGACAAAGACTGCAGCAGAGAGGCACACAGAAAGAGTGAAACAGTGCAGTGAGGAGTGTGATAAGAAGGCTTTTGAAGGGTCCTCAGATACCAGGATTGCTCAGTTTAGCTCGATCACAGCCTCTAAGGCACTTGAACCCTGCCTGCCTTTCCCTCACCTCTCTATAGAGATACTGCCCGGCAAACCACCTGTAAACCACTTTGACACATGATCCACTCCCACAGATGCTGAGTGGAAACACATAGACAGAAAGAGAGAGAGAGAGAGAGAGGTCACTGCTTGCAGACAGCTCAACTACACACACTTCAGTGCACCATCGACATAAGCTTGTTTTTTAACATTAGCACTAGATTAACAACTAGTTGTCCCACTTAAGAAAGGAGCCCTGGTAGGAACAAGAGAGTTGCCTAATTATCTCTCATTATCTGCTGATTAAAATGTATTTATTTTATAACAGTGACAGACGATTTTAAGCAAGACAACAAACTTCCTACAAGCCACAGCAATGACCAGAAGGCGATACAGTGGTAGGATTTAAATCATCTTCTAAATTACATACTGAAATTTAGACAGAACAAATTTCCTGCTATAAATGCAAATAATAATAATAATAATAATAATAATAATAATAATAATAATAATAATAATAATAATAATAATAATAATAATAAT